>VZTY01030844.1:0-18306 GCA_013400935.1 Turnix velox | reverse complement strand
TTCAAGGCTTCTGGAAGTGTAGGCAGGAGTGGCAGGAGAGTTTGTGCATCAGAAACCTGTCAGCCTGGGTGGGAGACTCATCTTCAGTGCTCAGGGTGCCCTGTGTGGAGCAGTGAGGTCACCTCTGCGCCTGCCTCTGGCCAGCTTGACTGCAAATGGTCACTGCTTTCGTGTTTCCCTTGAGGATGCCCAAGGACCCCTTTAGTGGTACACATTGCATTCACTTTACTTTATATTCCTCTAAGGCTGCTTACTTGTTGTGCACTGATAATCTCTACCTGTTCCCCTCTTGTAACGTAATAATGCTTTTAGGGCAGTGCTTCTGGGCTTATTTGTTTTACCTTGTCTCTTTCTACTCTCTGCAGGCCTTTGTATGACTCCATCAGCCAACTCTTTCCCTACCATACTGGACTCCTCTTCTGACAATCTGCTGTGTGTCAGAGTCAATTGCTACTGATGTTCTCTTCGCCATGTATATTTATTCAGGATTTCACATCCATGCAGATATCCATGAGCATTTGTGTGTCAGTCTACACTTGTGTGCCCCTCACTGTAATATCATGGGCAGGTCATGGCAGGGGGACTCTCCTCAGTTGTATTCATGAGCACCACATAGTAGCAGGTTGCCCTTGCCAAAAGGAGACCATCTGCAGCTGACTGGTGGTGTCCTTGGCCTGGTAGAGAGATATCCAGAGATCTGTAATGAGTTCCTGCATCCCATGGCTTCCATTTCCTCATTTGTGTTGGGGGGTAATGACAGAAGTGCCTGCTAGTCTATGCAGGCTGTTGTCCCTGAATCAATGGCCTTATTGTGCAGTGTTGTTTGTGAGTTGGTGGGATACAAGCTCCTCATGGACAACTGTACTTCCACAGCTCATTGTAGAATCATAGAATGGTTTGGGTTGGAAGAGACCTTAAAGATCATCTAGTTGTCACCCCCCTGCCATGGGCAGGGACGCCTCCCACTAGACCAGGTTACTCAATGACTCATCTAGCCTGGCCTTAAACACTTCCAGGGAGGCGGCAACTACAACCTCTCTGGGCAACCTATCCCAGTGTCTCACCACCATTGCAGTAAGGAACCTCTGTCTTATCACTCTGGTGCTTGGTGAGTCAAGGGCTGGGACTTGTCACCAAAATGAATCGTGTTGCAGGCATTACTCTGCTCTGTGGTGATGGCTGGTTTTACTGATCCATCCTAGAGGTGCCCTAGTTGAGGACCACCTCCTTACCTTTGCTGTCCTTGCTGAGAAGACTTACAGGTTGCTCTCCTAAGAGGCTTCAGCCAGAGCCAACATGGGAGCTGCTTTCAAGCTTAAGGTCGAGCTCTTGGGCCTGACCTGATTCTCCCCCAATCTTATTGAAGTTTTGGAGAAATGCTGGGATACAGCCAGCTCTGATTGTAATAACATTAAGGAAATCCCCTTAATTACCTTTATCTAAGCTAAATTAAATCAGTCTTCCCTCAGTCAATTTTGGTTTTGGCTGTGATGAGAACTAAAAATTCCTCTGTCTTTATCTTGATCCAGGAATTTATTCAACTTCCTGTCTCCTCCTGCTCTGTAAAGGAGGGGGAGTACAGAGCAAGTACCTGGGTGGGCATCTGGAAACCAGCCAGGATCTAGCTGATTTTTCAGCAACAATAGGAACTTGAAGTACCTGGAATGCTTTTAATTTCTTTTTTTTTTTTTTCTGCTTTCTAGCTGTTCTATCAGGGGCAGTGTCTTTCACTCTTGTGTCTCTCAGATGATGGTGGGCAGTGATGTCAAGCAGCCTGCAAGTCAAGTACCTGCAAACTAGTGGGAGCTTTACAGCTCTTCTGTGCCAGCTATCCGCCCCTCTGCCTCTCTTTTCTGATCCATCCACTCTGTGTTTCAATAATAGGTCAGTGCAGAACTCAGTTGTCTTCATATTCCCCACTTTCTAAGATCAAGGCATCAAAGGCTGTTCCTCATCAGCTGTAGTCTTCATGTGGTTCCAAAGGAGAAGGAGGTGACGTAACTGTTAGAGCAATAAGTTCTGGACTGTGTCTGGACTAAAGGCAGATGCTCCATAAACATCAGTTTTCCTGTTTGCTTGTAATTAACTGAAGCTTCTTGGGTAATGAGATGACAAGTGTTTGTGTTTCCCTCTGTGCTTCCTTTCCTCTTTTTATTTCCTTGTTTATGTCATGGCCATTATGTCATGAGTACCTCTTTTGAATGCTGCCTTGAGAAGCCTCAAGACCATGGGTGCAACAGGAAGAGCAGATGAAATGGATTAGGTTTCAGTGGGGTCCATCCAGTCAAGACATGTGATGTTGTTCTGGGACACTCCTGGGACTGTTTAATTTTATTTTACTGGTTTCGGTTTGTTCTTTTTTTTGTGATTTGTCTTACAAGATGCTGCTCCTGGCCTCCTGCCACTGTAAACTTTAGTTGTGCTGCTGAGACTTGACATTGTTTTCACGTAAGTGCCAATGGGGATGAAATGAATACTAAGATTCCACACTTTTTTCTCTGGTTTGTGGGTTTGGTTTGTTTTGATTTTTTTTTTTTTTTGGTAACTTAATGTTCCTTTGGATGTATTGCTTTTATGTAGATATTTACATGAAGAAGGAAAAACAATAATTCTAGAAGATCCATATATTCTATAAGAAATACAGTTGTTTGTGGCTTTGAGCAACTGATCTAATGAAAGAAAGCTTCAGATTTCATTCACAGAAGGTCTCTGTGCTGCATTTTCCACAAGATACACCCATCCAGATGAGACAGAGGATGCTGCTATCAGATTTCCCCAGCAACAACTCTTACACCTACTTCCTCTGATAACTATCAGTCCCCTATGGCCCCAATACCTAACAATGATGCTGCTGGTGGTTAACTCCAGACCTTAAGTAAATTCATGGAGGTTCACTGCACTGTTAGCAGACGACTCCCTGGTGCTTCTCTGTGTACAAGATGCCATGCTCCAAGATAACATTGAAGCATTAGGCAATCATTAATAGCACAAATTTTCACAAGTCAGAATGCCAGATTCTGCACCTGAGACAGCATAATGCCAGATACAAGTATAAATATGGAGACAAGTGGCTGGAGAGGAACCCTGTGCAAAGGGATTTGGAGATGCTGGTCAGCAGGCTAACTAGGACTCAGCAGTGTGCTCTGGCAAACCACATTCTGGGTGTATCAAACACAATATAATCAGCCAGTCTAAAGAGGCAATTATCCTGCTGTATTTGGTGTTGACAAACTCATCTTGAGTAATGCATGCATTTCTGGGCCTCATAATTCAAGAATATTAAGGCACCTTAGCCTGTCCAGAGGAGGGAAAGAGCTCACTAGAGGTCTGGAAGGAATGTCCTGTGAGAAGCAGTTAAGGACTTTGGGCTTGTCCTGTTTAGAGAAAAACAGCCTGAGGTGTGTTTGATGTATTTTGGACCCTTACAAAGGCCTACAGTGCCTCCAAAGGCACTTAGGAAGGATGCCTGGTAGCCTACAGTTACAGGTCAGCGGTGTGGTCTTGTGGCAAACCAGATCCACTTAGGGACAGTACTCAGGGGCTAGAGACTGTGCAGGAGCTGGGAGTGGCCAACCCCATCAAGGGCTTGAGGTTGGTGGGAGAGGAGACCCAACTATAATAAAGGAGAAACTCAAAAGATATTTCACAGAAGGATGTGAAAGAGGCTGGTCTGCCCATCTTTCCTCTTTGCTTGGGAAAGATAGAATTATTGAATCATAGAATGGTTTGTGTTGGAAAGGACCTTAAAATACATCCAGTTTCAACCCCCCTGCTATGGGTGGGGACACCTTCCACTACACCTGGTTGCTCAGTGTCTCATCCAGCCTGGCCTTAGCCTAGAATAGGAAAGTGTTATAGGCTTTTTCTGTCCAACTTGAGTCCATGAAAGAGCAAACTATAGACAGCTCTGTGGTAGTGGACACCTAGATGACTCCTAAGAGAGATCTGCCTTGTGTGGATGAGGTTGAGTGCATATTGGAACCAACCATACCTGCTGCTATCTTCTTTTCCCTCTGAGAGTGTGAAATGCTCTTTTATTGTAAGAAATAAGGAAAAAGCAGATGATGATGATGATTATTGCATAGATTTGATGAAGTCTTTTTAGACTTTCTGGTAGAGCCCAGTTCTTCTCTGGAGTGGCTGATTATCCTACAAAATCAGGACAAAAAAATTAGCCATATTGTTGAGCTTGCTGCACAATGGAGTTCCTTGTGTGTTTCTGGGAACATATGACACAGGTGCTACAGAGGTGGCAAAGGAAAGAAAGGGGAGAAATGGAAGAAATATGAGGCCCACATGTTCCCAGAAAAGATCCCCAGACATGTAAAATCTCCTTTGGGAAAAATTAAAAGTCTTAAATTGTCCATCAGAGATGTGTAGAATCATAGAATGGTTTGGGTTGGAAGGGACCTTAAAAGTCATCTAGTTCCACCCCCACTAGGCCAGGTTGCTCACATTTCTCACTGTGGGTGAAAGGACTCCAATGGGATATTGAACCAGTGAGGATATTCCTCTTCTCACTATGACGAATCCAAAGCCTTCAGGTTCTCACTGGAAGGACCTTGTCTTCGTGAGCAACACATGGCTGCTGGAGAAGGGAGGACCACAACACAGGCATTTGAGGCATATTAAGAACAAGCATTTTCTCCTTGCCTTCTCATTCTTTGTTGCCCTTGAAGAGTCATTTTTGGCATTTGGAATGTTCTTGGAACAAGAGGACCTGTGGGTTTTTCAGCATGTCTCTCATATGTGCAGGATGGGTCCCAGTATACACCTCAACTGCATCTTTCAGTGTATCAACTGCATCACTCAGCTTGGTGTCATCTGCACACTTGTCTAAGTTACTCTAAGAGTATTGGTCTCAGTGTGGACCCCTGAGGGATACCACTTGCTTTTGATTTGCCTCTGAATCTTGGTCTGTTGACTCCTATTCTCTGAAGGTGAGTATCATACCAAACAACCCATCCACCACATTCACAACTTTCCAATATGGAATGAGGGATAGTCTGAGGGACCACATCAAAGGAGTAGTAGCAAAGGGCAGGGCCTGGTCACCACTGACTTTGGAGGAACTGAGTTTATCTTCCCAGCCTCAAGAAGCAGTGACTCAAAGTGTCCCGTTTTCCCATGTTTAACCCTTCCCTTCTCTTGGGAAAGATGAAAGACCCTTTTCCCCACTTTTGCTGCATTCTTATCCCTGGTGGCTCAAGTAAATGCCTTTTTTTTGACAGCTCAGATAGTGACACAAAAAAAGATCACAAGGAGGCAGAGGTTTGATGCAAAAAACTGTAATGATTCTGAAGAGGGAAATGAGATCACTTCTACAGGAGGTGGCCAGAGCAGAGAACTAGCAGCTGTTAAATGTCTGCACACACTCCCCACAATGAAGGTTGCATAGGGCGTTCATCTGCCTGTCCAGCAGAGGGAGATGGATCAGCAGATCCATCAGGCTGGCTCTGGGGCTCTTACAGAGGAACAGAAGACAATAAAGAGATTAGAGAGATTTCAAGGCAAGGAAGTTAGACAATGTCATGTTTTCAGAGAGCCACAGCGGCTCTCCTGTGGAAGATACAGTCTCTACAAAATCAGTGGCCAGAAGCTCTGTCCTCAGTCCAGAAAATAAATCTGGATTCCTTGGGGTCCTCATCCAGGCTGCCACCAGTGGATTTTTCAGGGGAGGCACCTTCTGCTGCCAGAGTAGCGGCTGGAAATGCGGGAGAGGTCACAGCAGTCAGAGTTGATGGGCACTCCCTCACAGCTGAGGATCCTGCCAACAGCAGCAGAGGTGGAATTTCCAACAGCTGTGTTCTGTGCGAAGGAGCTGAGGATGGGTCCAGGCAGGGTCACCACCACGGGGGAGGGCTGGATGAAGACATTGGAGTCCTGGCACTGCCTGACACAGGGCTCGTTGCAGCTGTTGGCCAGTGGGGTCGGGCCACAGGGCTGGCAGCGGGGCTGACACTGATTGTAACAGGACATGGCTTGGGTCTGGGTATGCACCTGGGGGAGAGGGAATGGAGGAGTCAGAACACAGACACTAAGTCAGACCTTTGCTTTTCTTCTCCCTCTCATGACAAGCAGCACCACAACCCAGCATAGGATGGAGGAGCACATATTCTGCATGAAGAAGATGTGATGAAAGGACTTGAAACTCACCTGGTTCTCAAGAGGAAGGTGGAAGAGTGAGAAGTGTATGAGGGTTTGAGATGGCTTTTATTGTGGCCTTGACCTGCCCCAGGCCCAGAAGTAGCTTCTGCAGAAGTGGTCATTTTCTAAACTGCTCCTGATGAACAGAAAACATCCCAGCTAATGACATGGGCTGGGTGTATTTTTCCCCAGTGACACCTCTTAATTTCCTGGTTTATGCCACACACAGTCCCTCATAGAGTCTTCTTTTGATTGTTGAGACTGAGAGGCCCCAGGCTTTCCAAGGTAGGAGGGTGTCTGTTTGGATTGAAGCCTCAGTTCAAGTGCTGGATGGGTGTGTTGTAGGTAAATCATTTTGACCTGGGGCATGCTGGTGGCATTGGCTCTGGTTATGTTCACAGGAGTACTCTGAGGTGCTCCCATCCCTGCAGTCTTTGGCTGGTCACCCAAGGGCTTTATTTGCATGAGGAAATGCTGTGTCTTTCTCTTTGCTTCCCTCATTTCTTCCCTGCCTCCTACCAATTGAGGATATTTCCCTGTAGACATTTCCTGCTGCACTCACAAGTCCTGAAGAAGAATTTGAAAGTCAGTTCTGTCTCCATTCTCCAAAACAGCCATGGGAGAGGAGTCAGCAGTCCTCTTTATGTCTTCCATGGAGAACACTAGCCAGTGGAACAAGCTGATCCAGAGATCTGAAGTTAGACAATGTTTACAAGGGTACAGAATCATTAATTTACACCAGCCATTAGTCACTACATGAAATTTGTTGAAAATCCAGACTTGACAGGGAGAAAGAATGTGTCAGTTTGTGACCTGAACATTGTGAGCAAAAACCTGCAAAATGGCAAATGACAAAGTTGTTTTTAAATTCTCTGAGGAAAATGTGGACAGGGTTCCAGCCTACTCAACATCAACTTTGTAAGGCAGCCAGATGAGTTGTATAGAATCACAGAATGGTTTGGGTTGGAAGGGACCTTCAAGATCATCTAGTTCCAAACTCCCTGCCATGGGCAGAGACACCTCCCACTACACCAGGTTGCTCAATGCCTCATCCAGCCTGGCCTTAAACACCTCCAGGGACTGAGGGGGCATTTAAAACCTCTCTGGGCAACCTGCCCCAGTGTCTCACTAGCCTCACGTGGGTTTTCTAAGGGAAAATCAGTGAAACATCAATGAGGCTCATCCATCCACACACACTCCATCCATCTCTTGGCAATACCTGCTGTTCTTCTCTCCAGCATAGCACTGACTAGAGCAGGAGTCATCTCCCTTACATAAGCCTGCAAGGAGTCTTGCCTGCATGGCATGGTGCAGAGTCCTTAGTTGTCACTTGAGCACAGCAGAGGTTTTTGCAAGGCAAGGGGCAATGGGCAAAATCTGAAACACAGAAAATTTCATCTCAGCTCATGTTGTGATGAGAAAAACTTAATTACATTGAGGACAGAAGAGTATAAGAAAGGTCTGTCCAGAGAGGCTGTGGAGTCTCCTTTTCTGGAGATGCTGAAATCCCATCTGCTTTTGTTCCTGTAAACCAGTGAGTGAACCTGCTTTAGCAAGAGGACTGGACTAGAGAAGAGAAGACCTGGAGAAGTGGAGACTGAGGGGTGATCTCATTAATGTTTATAAATGTGAAGTGTGAGTGTCAGGAGGATGGAGCCAGGCTCTTCTCAGTGATCTCCAATGATACAAGGGGCAATAGGTGCAAGCTGGAACACAGGAGGTATCACAGGAATCAGAGAAAGAACTTTTTCACAGTAAGGGTGCAACAACACTGGAATGGGCTGCCCAGGGAGTTTGTGGAGTCTTCTTCTCTGGATATATTCATCCCTTCTGGATGCATTCCTGTGTGACCTCTGGCAGGGGGATTGGACTAGATGATCTCTTGAGATCCCTTCCTATTCCTGATATTCTGTGATTCTGTGTGATTCTGTGACTAGGTGATCTTAGAAGATGACTTCCAAGCCTGACAGTTCTGTGACTCTGTGGTTCCACATTTGCCACTTTCCCTGGGATAGCTTGGGTTGTTTTGCAAGCTGCCAAAGGAAAATACCCCGAAGAGGACTCTGCTGTGTGTCCCAACCTCCCATCCACTTACACCCTCATCACGTGTCCTACCATGGGCAAAAGCAATTCTCCCCAAGCAGCTTAGGAGGGGATGAAAGGATCACTCAGAGGCCAAAGTTGGGATGCAAAAGTCTTTATTAATGAGTCTGAGGAGGAAAGTGAGATCGCTTCAAGCAGAGGCCCTCAGTGTAAGGATCAGGAGGGACAAGTGATAGACTGTGTCCCTCGGCCATGGTGAAGTTCATGCAGGGCATTGGTTTGCCTTGTCCAACACCGTGTGTGGATATCTTAGGGAGACTCCTCACAAGCTCTGTTCATTTTCAGTCTCAGACAATTCACCTTCTGCTGCCAGAGTAGCGGCTGGAAATGCGGGAGAGGTCACAGCAGTCAGAGTTGATGGGCACTCCCTCACAGCTGAGGATCCTGCCAACAGCAGCAGAGGTGGAGGAGCCCACAGCAGTGTTCTGAGGGAAGGAGCTGAGGATGGGTCCGGGCAGAGTCACCACCACGGGGGAGGGCTGGATGAAGACGTTGGAGTCCTGGCACTGCCTGACACAGGGCTCGTTGCAGCTGTTGGCCAGTGGGGTGGGGCCACAGGGCTGGCAGCGGGGCAGGCAGGGCTGGCACTGGCTGTAGCAGGACATGTTTCTGGGGCTGGAGGTGCACCTGGAAGAGAGGACAGAAAGGAAGCAGAGCACAAGAGTAAGTGAGCAGCAGCGTGGTTACCCTGCCGCAGAACAGCCAAGGCAACTGGGAGACTTGAGTCTAAGACAGGAGCCAAACACTATTTGTTGCCTTGTGTGTCCAAAGCCCTTCAAGGAGTAGGCTGACCCATGGCAGCTCTGTCCTAGTGTATAAACTACAAGGAACCACAGTGAGGAGCTCAGTCTCTCTGTAAGCAAGCATCTTCAATCTCAAGACCATTCACTCCAAAACCCAACATACACCAAAGCCATCAGTTTGTTCACCATATAGACATCTCTATAGAAGAGAAGAAGAAGGAGCTTGCGACTCACCTGGTTCCCGTGGAGAAGGAGGCCAGAGAAGTGGATGAGAGAGCAGGGACTTGGGCTGGCTTTTATATCTGCCCTTCACTGCCTCAGGACCCGAGGCTCCCTTGGCAGAGGTAACAATTTTCTGACAAGCTAATCTTGAATGCAAACCATGGCAGTTAATGCTATGAGCTGTGTTTTCATTTCCTGCATTGCTCCCTTTTCATTTCCAGCTTTGTGCTGTGTCCATTTCCCAGTAAAGGCTTCCTGTGATCACTGGGATGAAAGGTCCCAGGATTTCCAGGGCAGGAATGCAGCAGTTTGGGCAGAAGAGTCTGCTCAAGGGCTGGATGTGTCCAGTGTGAGCACATATCATCAGTCTGGGTCACTCTGTTGGGGCTGTTTGAAGTGTCATTCAATCCATCCTGAACTGGATGCCCTTGGGCTCCCATGCTTTTTGGTGCACACAATCATTGCCTTTCCCTCCCTGCTTGATCACCCCAGTGCTTGTTTGTTGCTGCCTCCCCCAATGTGTTTATTGTTCTGCATACATCCCCTTGTTAATCATTCATTCTTGTTTGAATTTGTCCCTTCATGTAGCACTGTAATACTCCTAACTCTTGTATCTACTCTTCCTCTTTCCATCTCTGCATCCATCTGACATTCATGCCGCTTCTCCCTGCATCTATTTCAATTTTCCTTCCAGCCATTTCTAGTTGCTCCACAAAAACACACCAGAATCACTCTCTATCCTGATCTCTGTAGGCACATGTTCCTATCTGCTCTGGTCTGTCTCACTGACGCTGTTTCTGGCACCAGTTCTGGGGAGTCAGACCTGGATTATCTTCAGTGATCTGTGTCTTTTTCTTCTCCTTTCTCAGCAGTGGCTGCTGGTGTAGCTCAGATGCTGAAGAGGTCGTGATCAGAAACCGGCAAAGGCACCAAAATCATAGAATCATAGAATGGTTTGGGTTGGAAGGGACCTTACAGGTCATCTAGTTCCAACCCCCCTGCCATGGGCAGGGACACCTCTCACTAGACCAGGTTGCTCAGTGCCTCATCCAGCCTGGCCTTAAACACCTCCAGGGATTGAGGGGGCATCCACAACCTCTCTGGGCAACCTCTTCCAGTGTCTCACCACCTTCACAGGAAAGAAATTATTTCTTATCTCCTGCCTGAATCTCTCCTCTTCCAGTTTCCTCTTCCATTACTCCCAGTCCTGCCATCCTGGACACTATGAAAAAGTCCTACCCCAGCCTTTCTGTAGCCCCCTTCAGGTACTGAGAAGCTACTCTGAAGTCCCCTCTGTGCCTTCTCCAGGCTAAACAACCCCAACTCCTTCAGCCTGTCTTCATAGGGCTCCAGCCCTCTCATCATCTTTGTGGCCTCTTCTGGACCCTCTCTGACAGCTCTATGTTTGTCTTATGTTGAGGGCTCCAGAACTGGACACAATAGTCCAGCATTAACATCTAAATATACAGAATACCGAGTTCATCCATTGATACCATCTGCTCACTTGCTGAAGCTCCAAACTCCTCATGAGCAATCTAAAAGATTACGAAGTGCTGCTGAAGCCACCAGAGCATCTGTCAGTTGTAGATGCATACTGGTCCAGCACCCTGTGGCTCCCCTAACCCTCACATAGACAAGTGACAGAATTGCCTCAGGACACACAGGAGGACTTCTGCCATGACCTTGACTGAACAACAGGACCCTGAAGGCTTTGCAGGAGAGTGGTTGTGAATGGAGTCAGTAAGGGCTTCCTGCAGTTCCTGACAATTGTGTGAGAAAAGCCCTGGCTGTTGGTCCAGACACTTCAGTGTATGCCTAATCTTCTCTCCATCCATACAGTCCCAGTGACAGGGTGGATATCGGTGGATGAGGTGCAGGGTTGCCTCATCCATCTGCTGCAGTGGCATGAAGCCTGTGCAGCTGGCTGGTTGATGTTAGGATAAGTTTTCAAGGCATGCTTGTCTCTCAGATAGACAATACCTAAATCATGAGTCTGAGATGTCTCCTGGGGTTCTTCTTGTGGCAAAGGTTGTGGAACAGATCCAAAGACACCTGCCTGGAGCAGCAGGGAGTTTTCCCTCTGGGTTGTATTTTGGAAGCCTCCTTGATCTGTCAGAAGCAGAAGAAGGGGTAAAGTTGCAGGCCTTAAGTCCAGGGACATGCTGGCAAGTCCCTGGGCACTGCACAAGGCAACCCTGGTGGCACTGGCAGACAAAGGTGAGATGTGACTCTCATGCTGGGGAGAAAAAGTTGAAAGTCTGTGCAGCCAGTGGTGGAAGGGGGGAGATGTGCATGCTGAATGTCTGGGGAGTGTTTCCAAAGGGGTATCAGGGGCTGCAGATGGGTACAGCAAATAATCTGGGCGATGTCAGTAGTAAAGGTCATTGAAGGAGGAACAAGAGAAATAATAAATAATAATAATAAATCAATTTGCAGGTACAGATGCTGAGGAAGGCAGCAATGCAGTGTACAGCAGCAGCTCCTATAGATGCACTGCATACAGTGCTACCAATAGGGATGGTCATAAACCTTTGGGACAAAAAGTGAAGGCCAACTCCAGAAGAAGATCTGAAATGCCAAACAAAGATGGGGTGAGCTCTTTTTTACCTTAGAGGGCTCTAGGCAGAATTGATGGAGGACTGATCATAGCTCTCAGTGACATGCACCCCACTGTGTCTCAGGTTCCCTGGATATTTCAGGTCCTGTTTCTGGTTGTTCTCCTGGGTTGCAGAGAACTTCAACACTCCACACACACACTTTTTCCTTGAAAATCAACATCTCTAAGAAAGTGTGAAAAGTCTATGTGAGGAGAGATCTAGGCTCATGCTTTCTCCACCCTCAATGGTCTGTCCTGGGAATTTTCCCAAATGCCTCAGAGAAAGAGAGCACAGCTGACAAGTGTAGATATCAGCCTTTCCTTGGGCACGGGTCTGGCTGCAGGTGTAAGAGCCAAGTGGCCAGGACAGATGGACACAGGAGGCTGGTGAATCACCTCCAGAACTGCTTCCAAAAAGGAGGAACACAGGTTCAGTCAATCATCTCACGTGGAGAGCACTACACTTATGTTAAATTAATCCCACATGTTTTATTAATCCCAATATGTTTTATTAATCCATTAATAAAAGTTATCTGTCATGGTGATGTCTCCTTCTTCTGAAGTGATCACGTGGACTCCTTTCAGTGTGCAGAAAGATGAGCTTTGACAATGTGATGCATCTGTTCTGAAATGAAAATATGATGTCATAAAGCCCTTTGGAGGTGCTCTGTCCTCTCAGTTATTAGAGACTTGCTGCCCAGCCTTTCACAGCTTTGCAGTTTTGGGATTTTGCCAATTTTATTAAAGTGCTTCTACAGTAAAGCCTTAAATGGGTGGAACAATGGACTGCTAATGACTGATGTGGAGTTTTAGATGTGGAAATGCTCTGACACATCTACTAAAAAGCATAGCAATTTGCATACTTTAATTAAAAATGTAAAAGTACATTCTACTGGCTAGAGAAGACAAATACAATTACTGTTGACAGTCTTAAGCTACAAATAATGGCTATAGATAGAGATATCAGTCATTGCCCAATTTTATTTTGACTCAGAATAGGATTATGTGAAACAGGCACAAGAGTGGGGCATGAATCCATCCAAAACACATCAGACTAAATCAAGAAACACATGCCCATTTCCCAAAGCAGTGAGACAGTTGCTGGGAATTCTTTAGGAGATTCAGGGGTATCCCTGACAAAATATACCTGGAATACAAACCTGCAGGAAGCCTCCTCCTCCAGTGTTGTTTGGGTGAGATATTTCTGGATGGGTTTTATGAGCCTTTACAAGCACTGGTCTTTGGACCACTGTGAAACACGTTGTGCTTACCCAGGAGGAAAAAGAGGGTGGTGGGAGCGTTAGAATTAAGGATCACCTCCGCTTAAGATGAGCAACATGAACTTACTAGGGAACTGGTGACCTCACACAACCTCTCATGCCCGGGTGCCACTACATTTTGGTGACAACCTTCTGCAAGGTAGAAGTCATGAGATGGAGGGTATGAATCTGAGGCCTTTCAAAAGCCATTTCACTTCTTCTGGAAGGCCTGCCCCAGAGCTTGCTTCACTTCTTTGTTCCTAAGTGTGTAAATGAAAGGGTTCAATAAAGGGGTTACAACTGTGTTAAAGGTATTCACAAGTTTGTTTAGGTCCAGGGAGTTCTGGGCTGATGGCTTGACATAGAGGAAGATGGTGGAGCCATACCAGATTGTGACAACACTGAGATGGGCAGAGCAAGTGGAAAATGCCTTTTTCCGACCATGAGCTGATTTGATTCTCAGGATGGAAGAGATGATGTATATATAGGAGACCAAGGTGCCCGCACAGGAGGCCACTACAACAATTATGGAGACCAGGAAGGTTGCCAGCTCCACAGGCCATGTATCACTGCAGGAGAGGGCCAGGCAGGAATCTATATCACAGAGGAAATGATTGATGACATCTGGCCCACAGAATGTCAGCCTGGATGTCAGAAAGGCCAGCAGTGAGATGGCCAGAAAGCCTCCCAGCCAGGAGCTGAGTGCCAGCCGAGTAGAGAGGACACTGCTCATGATGGAGCTGTATCTCAGTGGATAGCATATGGCTAGGTAACGATCATAGGCCATGACAGACAGGAGAAAACACTCAGTGGAGCCTAAAGAGAGAAGAAAGAACAATTGGAGGATGCAGAAACTGAAGGAGATGGTCTGGCTGCTCCCTAGCATGACTCCTATAGCTTTGGGAACAGCACCCGTAGTGTACCAGATCTCCAGAAAGGAGAGATTACAGAGGAAAAAGTACATTGGAGTATGGAGGTTCTTGGTCATCCACACAAGGGCTATGATGGATGCATTGCCTGTTATTGTCAGAGAGTAGGTCACTGCAAATACCATCACAAGGGAGACTCGGAAGTTCCACGTTCCTGGGAAACCAAGAAGGATGAATTCTTCCACACTTGTCCCATTTGCCATGTTCTCTCAAGAGCTGAGCCTCCTCTGCAGAGACAGGAAAATTTCTATGAGAGTCTGACTATGTGTGCTCATCCTTCAGATGTTACTAGAAGCAAGATAAAGTCACCATCCCTAAAAAAGTAGTTGTTGCAGAACATGGGAAAACAGATAGGTGAAAATTGTCAGGGAAAATCTGGAGAAATTGCTGCAGAGATGTGCTTGGACAACTAGGTTTGATGCTGAAGGCTGAAACAGGAAATTGAAATAGCTAGGCCCCGGAAGGAGGGGGGGGGAAGGGGAAAGGGAAACAATTGAAAAGTTAGTCACTGAAGGTGAAGATGTTCTTAGATGTTATTTAAGTAGTTAGTTATGTGACCTGGTGTAGTGGGAGGTATCCCTGCTTATGGCAAGTGGGTTGGAACTAGATGATCTTTAAGGTCCCTTCCAACCCAAACCACTCTATGGTTCTATGATAAGTTGGTATGTAAATACCGCTCAGTCCTTAAGTCTTATTTTTTAGGAGCAAGGAAATAGCATGTCCACCCAGCTGGTACATAAAGGGGGAAGCAGACCTTGAAGACAGCTTGCACCAGGCCATGACTACTTTCTCTGACAGAGGAGGAGACCTGAGAGATTTGATTTCTTAGACAGTAATAATCAATATGTGTGTTAAAGGGGTATAAATTTCAAACAACTTTTTCTTGGCTCTTGCGTAAGGATGGAGTAATCACAGAATCACATAATCTTCTAGGTTGGAAGAGACCTTTCAGATCATCAAGTCCAACAATCAGGCAAACTCTGACAAGCCTTATACCTGGAGTGGGACTAAAATCCTTGACCTTCAGATTAGGAGTCTGATGCTCTCCCAACTGAGCTACACACCCAGGTCTGCAATAAAGAATCCCTGCTTAATAGTCATCAGGCTACTGAGTCTTCTTTCCTGGCATCAAGGTCATGGCTAGACCATCAAATGAACCTGGAGAATTATTAATCAGAACAAGTGCAGGCATCTCCTTCAAAGCATGTTGACAGCAATAATTTCTATGAGATGAAAATCCCTTTAAGGAAAATAGCTACAGCAGGCTAAGAGTATCTAGCAATGAGAAAACCTCTGGCAGTGAGGAAGGGAACAATATACCTGCACTCTTTCAGACAGACAACATCAAGTTGTGATTTGAGCAAATGAAACTGAGGCATCAGAAATCTGTCATTATAACGTGCCATTGGAAGAGATTTTCTCACCTCTTCTAGATCAGTTCATCACAATGGCTTCTGACTGAGATGGCAGCAGTGCAGGGCTGCAGGCTAATATGTCAGTGTTTACTGAAGGACTTGTGATCTTGGATATTTCCATTCTTCTGAGCCTCAGCACAAGAACCTTTAAAAATTTTGCAATCTCATAGTCAGAAGAAGAATTTCTGCTGACCAAGCTGAAAGACCTACAAGAGTTACTCTTATCTCAGTGTTGCCTCAGCTTACCCTCCTCCTTTATCAATATGCAAAGAAAAGGCAATGGGGTTACATGGCTCCCTTTACCTTATCAGAATGTCTCTGAGAACTGGAGTCTAGTAAGAAACTAGGTAGGATAGGTAGGACAGATCCATTTGGGCAGAGGTATCCATGTCTCAGTGGTTGATGGCAAAGTCCTCTGAGTAAAATCCTATCCAAGGTACCTCTTCTGATGAGCCATACAAAATGTAATGCATAATCTATGCCCTCACTGCAGACATAGGAGGATTCCTTATAAGTTATTTAGGGGACAATGCATCTCATCCTCAGATGGACATAGAAGAGAGATGGAGCTGAACCACCATCTGAAGGATCTCTTCCTCTCCTCCTTCATTAGGAATTTACTTACCAGAAAAATTATGTAGCTGAAGAGTACAGAAATCTCCTCAACCTGTCTCTCTTTAAATGTGCAAGATGTTGGAAGTCTAAGCTACAGGTCTTGAACAGGTTCCCCTCAGCAGCTCAGCTAATGGAAATGATCCAGTTCTTCATTGCAAGACCCTCCAGAGGAAGCCACGGCCTCTGTGGCTGAGGAAGAGCACAGGAAAGAGGCTGATTTATTGGAGCTCTAGCAGAAGTGATGTCAAGAGAAGTGTGGCTGAACATCTCTCATCATGTCAATTCACTTCAAGCTGTGGGCAAGAGCCCAACCTTGTTTCCTCTACATCCACCCTGCAGCCATTGCCAACTTGTGCACCTGATGTTCTGTCCCCCTCACAGCCACTGCTGCACTTCTACAGAAAGGGACACTTGTGTGCACACTCACAAAGTGCAAGTCTCTCCAGTTTAGCTCCATATGGTGAGAGCAAGCACCAGAGTCACCAGCTTCATTAGCATAACAACATGCCCACAGCCACCTCATTAACACCCTGAAGCTCAAACTGGCCATACGAGGAGACAATTTTGTGTTTTCCCGATGTGTACTACAGGGAGTTTGATCTCTGGGGGACCTCATGGAGTCATTGCAACAACTCCCTTCACTCAGGCCAATTAAAGAACAGCAAAACAATTCTCTGAAGTTTATGTCAGGCTGTGTGTTTGCCTGCTGCCTGCAGCTGTCATGGGTAACATTTTCAGGAACTCAGTGCTGTCTTTCTGACACAGAGCCAATGTCTGAAATATCCATCTTCCCAAGAGACTCGTAGTATCAAGCATTTGGTGCTGGATACTAATATAGTCTTGAAACTTTCAGAGTGGGAGATAAAGGCAACTATGAACACACAAATATAGAGAGAGCAAGGTTCATTTGCCTCATTTCTGGGCCTTTAACTGCCATTAAGGCCTGAGTCTTCAATCTTCATTGAAGTGAAGATCTAAAGTTCACAGCGTCAAAGATAGTGTTAGTGCTGGAAGAGACTTTGAAGATTACATAGTTCCAACCTGTCTGCATGGGCACCTTCCAGAAGACTGAGTCGCTCAAAGATGCACCTAACTTGTCCTTGAACACTCTGAGGGGCTGGGCATCTGTAACTCCTCTGGAAGTCTGTTCCAGTGTCTCACCCCACCCTCAGTGTAATGATGTTCTTCCTAATGTCTAATCTATGTCTATCCTTTTTCAGTTTAATACCATGACCCCTCATTGTATCACTACATGCCCTTGTAAAAGTCTCTCTGCAGCTTTCTTGTATGCTCTGAGTACTAGAAGGACTACTCAGTGGTGCTACTCTAAACCCATTCTCTCACTAGCCTGGATTTGTTGAGGGGTTGCACCATCCCACATGCAGGAATTTGCACTAAAAAGAATTGCATTTGATGAGGTTTACAGGGACCCAGCTTTCAAGCAGCAGCTGCAGTGACCATGAGACTGAAGAGCTTAAGCTCCTCAGAGGACTGACCAAAACAAACAGGAAGATTACAATCCCAGACTTCAGAAGAGCACATCTTAGTGTCATAAGGGACCTGCTAAGCAGGATATCACAAGAAACTGCCCCTCAGCTCACACAGAGCCAGGAGAGATGTCCTGCCTTCAAAGAACATGATGGATCATTCCAGTATGTGGAAAAATGGAGTCACAAAAACAAAAGGCAGAGAGTGGAAACTTCCAAGGATCCTGAAAGTAATCAGGGAAGCTGTCTGTAACTCTACCAACAACACAGGGAAGTCTGAATAAATACAAGTTCATTGCTTGGTGAGGAAGGGACCTGGTAACAAATAATAGCAAAAGGACTGACAATCCTATTTGTCCCTGGTTTTCACTGGCTTATTGTCAGACCTGCTATGGCACTGAACCTCCACACAGACTGTGAGAGACTGAAGCAGCACACACCNAGTCAAAGAAGAAAACAAAGCCACTCCAGGCAGGTGGGGACCACCAGCTCATGGACCCCTATGAGTGCCCAGATTATGATGGACATTCTGTCTTCCTGCCAGAATCATAGTCACAGAGAAGACAGCTGGTTGCTACCAGGTTGGCCTTGGAGCAATCCTGAGTCTCAGGGATGTGCAGCAAACAAGGACAAGGGAAAGAAAAGCAAAGTCATTCAGCTATGCAGAAAAAAACATTGAAAACATCAATCATGTGCCCAGCAAAATGTCTTGACTTCCTCAAGGTGTCTTCTGGGGAATTTCCCAGCATCTTTATCACGGGAGACATCTTCTGCTGCTTCAGTAGCGGCA
>VZTY01030817.1:187220-205791 GCA_013400935.1 Turnix velox | reverse complement strand
CTCTCAGCAGGTCCTGGCTGAGAAACTGAAGTATCATCTCCAGCTTCTTTTACCAGCTAGTTATCCTTCACTCAGTAAACCTGTATTTGAGCAGGTTTGTGCTGTGAGGCAGAAGGTGTTGTGAGAAANGGATGCTTCCTTCACTCAGTAAACCTGTATTTGAGCAGGTTTGTGCTGTGAGGCAGAAGGTGTTGTGAGAAAGACTAAGGGCAGGGTATAGATGCTAGAAGTGATTACCTTGTGTTCCTGCATTCACCCTACATGCTTGGAGTCCCAAGGAGGCATCTATGATCCAGAAACCTCACTGTTTTGTCTGAATACACTTTTCCTGTTTGAATGGCAGGCTGTTCCTATTTGAATGGCAGCCATCCTGCCTGGAGCAAGTCAGGGTCTGCATATGCTGGGGATGGCACACTCTTTTCCTTAGGGTGACATGCCATGGTTCAGAGCTAGCTGGCTGGTGACCAGGGGGAACCTCTGAGGGACTGAGCATGCAGCTCATGCAGAGTCCTTCCCCAGCCTCTGCACAGAGCCAAATACTCAGAGATCCTGGCTCCCTGAATCTGAAGTCAGTGGCAAATATTTGCACTAAAGGTGGCAGTGGTAAATGGTTGTGCTGTGCACAGAAGAGCTGGCTTATCACAGCGGTGACAGCAATAGAGCTCATCATGTTAATTTGTATGAATCTGTCCTTTCTCGGGCCTTATGACATGCACAGCTCTTGAGTATCTTTCCTTTCCCATCCTCTCATCTGCTCCTAGGAAAACTAGCTGTATGGAGAGTGGATTGTTTTCCTACAGCAAAAAGGAAAAGTGTAAGAAGATGGAAATAAATGTATTGGCAAGTGAGACGAATAAATGTTCCTCTTGCCTGCACTATATGGAGGTGTTTGACATACCAAATTATGACATAACTGTAGGAGTAATGGTTGCAGCTGTTGCCTTTGTAAAATGATCTGCAATACCACATGCTAATAAGTAAGACAACATGTCTAAGTCATTTTATACAGTGCAAAAAGACTAATCCCATGCCATGCATGCACAGTGCCAAAAGTGGTCATATCACAGCAGTAGGATCAGTCCTGGAATAATCACATTCTTAGGAAAAAATCCTCTGTGTAATACAATGAAATCCCACTTAAACAAGTCAACCTTGTGAATCTATTAGAGCAGCATCCCCAGAGTACTGCTACCGTAGCATGCTTCTAGCACGAAGTGGAACACTCATGTGTTAAAATGAAGACAGGAGGAGAATATTTACTCAGGTGAAAACAGGCTTCTTTAGGGAGTTCTAATGGGCAGAGAGACGAAAGAGCAACAGTTGCAGTAAGGAGGATGTCAAACACTTGAATGCAGCCAACCAGTCAGGCTGGTTCTGCATCCCTAATCCATATAGAACCCCCTTGTCTTCTGCAGGAGTCGTCTCTGAGCTAAGATGGGGGATCATCCCCCTAATCTAAAGAAGTTCAAGCCCTCACTGCATTTTCCGATTCATCCATTCATCCTGAATAGAAACAGGATGTCAGAAAGTCCCAAGGCAGCTTTGCAAATCTCATCCTTTAGACCTACAAAATCTGGATTATTTTTCCCCCTGTGTATTTTGTACTAGCTCTAAACACCACCTTTGAAAAAATCGCTTTTGACAACTTGCTTCTAAGTATTGCCACACATATAAATCTGAGAAATACACAAAAGCTGCCTATTTATTGGATAATGAGACCGGCCTCACTAATTCGGCTGAGCAAAGCAGACAAATATGATTTTCCTAATACCTAGGGATTAATAATTGCAGTATGTTAGGGCACATCTAAGCTTACAAATCACTGCAGGTTTTTGTATATCCATGTAGAGTGCTGTCAAAGTGTACCTATTCCTTGCTTCTCTTCCACAGAATGGTCTTTATTACATCTATTTGCAGACATATAAAGCATAGGAGAAAATTTGTAAATAAGCATATTGGTCAGACATCCTCAGGGTCTCTTAAACAGATGCTGAGCTTTCTTTCCATTTTCAATGAAAACTGGGGAATTTGAATAGGCTAGAGCCAGACCACTCATAGGACCCCTCTGCTTTCCTCAACAGAGGGAAAATACGAATAGTTTTCTAGCCACAGACAATGATGCATCCTACAACACCTGGAAACTCATCCTCCACTGCTAGCTGCTACCAACCTGTTGCTGACCTGCTGGTTGTTTCTAGTTAAGTTTTGAGGCAATGGAAGGAGACACTGCCATCAAAAGTCTGCTGCACTCTTCACTCATTCCTCTCCAGTTTCAGGCTGGGCAAGGAAGAATGTGCTGGTTTAGATGACATGAGTTACACACTTCTAAAATATCCTGGGATCAGCACTTGGACTACTGGTCCTTTCTCTCTGATCCTCTTAGATGCTGTAAACCAGATCTGTAAACTACACATGTCTGGATAGATCTCTGAAGCTGCAGCCTTAGTAGATCTGGACAGTTTTTTGCCTTGAGAAGCACAGCCTCTGTATCCGTAGTCTGTGTGAAGGCATTTCAGGGAAAATTCATCCCAATTAAGTGAACAATTAAAGGATAAATACAGTTTCTGTCTTTTTTCCCCTGGTACATTCACGGATCACAAGAACCTGCCAGCTTATCCTAGTAGGAGTGCACAGTAGATGAAGGCAGGTGAGGAAGGTTTCCAAACAAAGCAGCACGTAAGGCAAATGCGTTCTCACAAGCTTCTGCTGTTTCCAGGCAGGGTTTGGTACCATGTTATAAATGAACAGGTGATTTAGGACAAAAGATTTAGGAAGTTTCCTAGTGTTGGCAGAGATGACATATTTACCCAGTGAGATGCACAATTCTTTTCTTTCCCAAGCAGCTCCTGAATCATCTGTACAGCTGTGCATAGAGTGTGGTGAAGATTTCAGGCCTCTTGGTAGTCCTACTGTAGAGATGACACTGCTATTCCAGAAATTCCCCTAAACAGATGGCCTCTGTGGACCACGAGTCCTATAAATGCGTTGGAAGTATGTAATTGGTTTTGCATGCAGTAAATAGAATTTATTCAGAATGGAACATTTTGTGGCTTAGTCACTGAAAACAGCTTGAAATTATTTATTGGAGAAGATTTTTGTTTGGGGGCCAGGACAATGGCTGAGAAAGATCGGATCGTTTTCAAAAGTGAATAAATCTACCCATACAGATCTTCTTTCTTCATATCCCTCATTACTCATTTTTCTGTCACTTTGTCTGTTGTCTTGATTTACTGTAGCTTTTCCCAGAGCAAATTTTCTAAGAGAATGCCAGCTAATTAATTATTGTTTCAACATCATTTTTATTCCAGACCTTTGACCTCTTGGCAGCTCTGCAAAGCATTCTGATGCATTTCACATTTGCTTAGTAAATATTTCTTTAAAACAATAAATTGAGAAATAGAAGAAAGAATGTATTGCCTTTAAAAAAAAAAAAGAAACACTAGAGGGGACAGAAACAGCAAAACAACCATAAGCCAAAATCACTAATCAGAAAAGAAATCCAGATCAATGCATTAGGTCCCATGAAAAAATGGAATGGCAGGCTCTATACCTACTGCAGGGCTGGAAGAAACACAAGTAAGATTCCTCTCCCTTTTTTTATAATTCCCTTTTTTAGTGTCTTTTATTCCTCGATTGCCCATGTGAGTATACATGCTCTTTCTGGAGTGGCAGCATTTATCTTTACCTGGGTGAGGAGGGGATCATTCCTTGCTGAGACTGACAGCGCAGCGCAGCATTGCAAATGAGCAGTGACTGCCATTCACCAAGTGATGCTTCTGCCACTTCCCTTTGGAGGAGGCTTGATCAGCATGCCTCTGCCTGCCTCCCTCCCTGCCTGTATCCAAGGCCTGGCCAGAGAGTGCAAAGTCCCAGCAAAGAACTTTCCTCTTGCAGAACAATGGAGAAATAAGCTCACTGCAGTTATAGCAGCACAAGTGCCAGGAAAGAGTGGAGAATCCAGGCAAAGGCGTCTTCGAAGTCTCAGAACTGTATTCTGGTGTCTGAGCAGAATCTCTGTCCTTGATCAAGTTTGATGAGAGAGTGAGATACCTCTCAAAAGCCTCCTGAATAAGGCACTGTGTGAAAGGGAGTAGGAGGCATCAAGGCAGGACATTGACATCTGTCTGAATGCAATCCTGATGGCAAAGTCTCAGTTTCTTTGTGGAGCTGAATGTACTGCCTTGGCTTGAGTATGGGTTTGGTGCCACTCCAGCTCTCCTCCAGCTGCCTGTCCCATGCTCATCCTCACACCCGCCAAGCAGATGTCTAGCCTTGTTCTATCAGACCATCCCAGATCAGCCTGATTGTTTCTTTAGAGAGAATTTTTGACAGATTAATTACTTTGACTAGATTAATTAATTTCACTTGATCTGATTTCAGAAATTCCTCAGAAATCTACTAAGGTTGGGACTATCTCCTTTGGCTTATTGCCATAGGTCCTGGTTTCCTGTGCTCTTGAAGTGGATCCAGTTCTTTCCTGGGAAGCTGCAGATGCCTTTTGTTGGATTTTTTTGCCGAAAACTGTGGGGATGGACAAAAACGCATGAGAAGACAAAGCAAGGTTTCACAAACTGTGGTCACAGTGGTCAGGCTGTATGCAGAGAATCATCTCTTAGCTAAAGTACAGGGCCCTGAGCCAAGATTTCTGGATTCTTTTTTGTCAATTCTCCTACACATTTCCTGGAAGATTTTGAAGGAATCATTTAAGCTAAATTAGTATTTGCATCCAAAAGAGCAACTTAAGTAGCTTGATTTTCAGAGGTGCTGAAAGCTTACAGCTTCTGTTCAAAAAAGAAAAGGTTGTGGGTTTTTTTAGAGGGCAGGAAGTGCCTACCCTTAGAGCCCCTTAGAGTCTTCATCTTCCTTTTCCTTTGCTTTCCATATCTAGAGGCTGAGAGCATGAGCTAACTCCAAGGGCTCAGAGAGAGTTAATTCAGTGATGTTTGCAAAGTACTTTGAGATCTCAGATGGAAGGCACTATATAAATGCAAAGTATTATTTTATGAAGATCAGTTAGTAGCACTTCATCATTTCAAATGGCACCAATTATACACAATGTACATTGATATATACACTCTATTTTCATAAAGTGCTGCGGCATTTGATTCAAACTTATTTGCAGTCTGATAACTACACAGATATTAATAATGTCAGGAAGAAGAGAGTTTTGCATAATTTATAACTTGTAAAATTATTTCCCAAGCATTAATTTGTATGCACTGAATGCCAGCTACACTAGCCCATGCACTGGCCTGCACTCAGGGTCCTTGTACTGTTTTGGTGACACAAAGGTATAAGCTCTTGTAACTGTTTTGTGTCACCAAAGTAGGGGTGCAATAGCCAAATTGCATTTGACTCTGGACAGATTCAGTCTGTGAATGTTGATAGATGAAATCTTTTAAACAGCTTAATTTTTCCTTAAAGAAGAAACTAAAAGTTTCTGCAAATGCAAAGCCTCAACAGTTACGTTGAATTAAGACTGTGCACATAATTGTATAATTTACCCAGGTCCAATAAAAATATCTAGGGATGTCCTCCCCACCTCCCCCACACACAGATAGGCCTTGTTCCTGTAGCTTTGCCAGTCCTTTCTTTTTAAGACTGTGCATATGGCATCACTAAAAAAAGCTAGCAAATCATACAGATAAACTCAGAAGCAGTGTGCATCTTCGTATGTCCAACATTAATTTCTCTGACAAAACACTGGGAGGCAAACCATGAGTTTTCTTACATCCTCTCACCTCTGTCTCTGAGAGTTGCATCTGTATTCCCCCACCAAATTCCAAGCCTTTGCAATTGTTTTAGAAGACTTATGACATTTGGTGCTCTTTCTTTTCGTCCCTTGGTTGGCAAACTGCAGAGCAAAAGCCCTCAGGCATCATGGTTGTTGAACAGCTTGAGAACTTGAGTTAACGTGTCCCAGTGGCTTCTGAACTGACAGAGGTAGGCCTCATTAATCTGCTTTTAACCATGTAGACACACCTGGTGTGCTCTCTGCTGTGCTTTCAGCCTTTAAAACATATCTAAATGGCACTCAAGGACAGAGGTGAGCCTACTCTGAACATCCCCTGTCTGCATTTTCCTATGGTCAAGAGCCACTAGACCTGTCCCCTGTTCTTAAAGAGCAGAAAGGTGCTCAGGATGGCATCCAAGTCATAGAATCATAGAATGGTTTGGGTTGGAAGGGACCTTAAAGATCACGGTATTCCAACCCCTCTGCCATGGGCAGGAACACCTCCCACTAGACCAGGTTGCTCAGTGCCTCATCCAGCCTGGCAAGTCCCACTGCTCCTTCATATACCTCTCCACTCTTTGCTGGCCTAGCAATGGCTGCTGGATGGCTTCTTCCTAGACCAGGGGTTCAGGTGACTCAGCACCTTGTGGTAGGACCTGCCCCTAAGCTCCATGGAAACTATATCTAGCTGCTGCAGTGCAGTGCAGTGCAGCTCCTCTGCCTGCTGGGAGCTGTCAGCCCTGTGCACCAGGGCCATGGTCAGAAGCTGCAGCTGCGTTGGAGGAGAGGGCTGAGGTGCCTGGAGAGGGTCCCACCATCCCACAAAGTCATGCCTGCAACTCATCCCCATCCCTTGCTAGTGCAGGAGTCAGTGAGAAGATGATGTTAGCATGTCTCTGCTGGAAGCCTTTGACTCTGTGCTCTTAAAGATACAGATAGTAAGCACAGAGGGCACTGGCAACCTGCTGACTTGAATTTGCAGTTCCACTAGAGCTCAGTTTAAAAAAAGCCTTTCATTCTGAGTACATAACATATCAACTTCTCCACTACCTCACATGCAATTTAAGAAAAACACTATTCAGAGCTTTGTAACCTCTCACAGTGGTTCAGGCTTGGCTTCAGAAAGTATACAAAGAAATTACATTTTTAAATTAATGTGTTTTCATCAGGTTCCCTCTGCATCTGAGAGCTGTGCTGCTTGTGAGCCTCATCTGTTTGAAGACAGCTGCGTAATTTAAGTTATGGATCGAAGTATCTGTACGATATTCTTGGTTTTCCCTTTTTTTCTCAGTCATATTTCACTTCCTTCCTTTGAGTCCATGCCAGCACAGTGGGCTTAAATATTTGATGTCAAGAAATTTGTTTTATTTAGCTTCTGGTTGAGGTAAGACTTTTCTAGCAATCACACTACAAAAATCAGCTTAGCGCAAGATATAGAGAGAGGAGGGCTTTATGTGCAATTGCACAACATGACAAAACATTCAGATCAGGGAAGTGAGGGCTGGCTGTTTACACATTAGCAGCAAAGTGAAGTTCAAGGGTTAAAGCAAGAGCAAATGGCAGTGTGGCAAATGCAGACTGTGCATGAGAAGCGAGTGGACTGTGAAATGGACACCTCTGGGAACCTGACAGATGTATTGGTGATTTCTCACCTAGAAGTAAATCTGCCACAGTTTCTAGGAATGGCACAGAGTGCTTGCTGCTTTTTCAAAGTGGAACACCATGACTTATATCAGGCTGAGGTGCTGGAGGTGGTCCTGACCCTCAAGTGCCCAGGAAGAAATGGAGTGTTTTTCCAAAGGGCTAAATGGCCACAGTAGTATTTATGGAATCATAGAATGATTTGGGTTGGAAGGGACCTTGAAAATCATCTAGTTCCAACCCCCTGCCATGGGCAGGGACACTTCCCACTAGAACAGGTTGCACAATGCCTCATCCAGCCTGGCCCAAAACACCTCCAAGAGGAGGCATCCAGATTTTGCAGATCCTTAGCATATTTTAATTCCTTGCCATGAAAAACAGGAATACCCAACTGAAGTGTGAATTCATTTCAGCACTCAGACATCTTTATATGCCAGATTTTATTTTATTATCATGGATGCTCTGCATTTCTAAACACTATAATCCAACATTTTCTGGACAACAATGTTTCAGACAGGGGAGGGAGCAGTGTGTAAAGTTCATTTTTTGGAGCTTCCCCTGTGCTGACCTAAGATGTTGCCTCATCGCAGATAATGAATGAACAAACTTAGTCTAGATTTTAATAGATACACTCTCACACAGAAAAAAATTGCCATGCTAAACACTTGCTTCCTTAAAGGAGGCCCAGTGTAGAAAACTGGGATAACACAGAACACAAAAAAATGGAATAAAAAATGCCCATTGCCATGTTTACTTAGTACACACTTTGATCAAGCCAATCCTATTAAGTTTGCTTCCAATCTTTTAACGAAGCTGCTGTGAGCAGAGCTTTAGCAGGAGGTACTTGATGCATTTCAAAATAGAAAGCCTTTGGTTGGGCAGGAGTCAGAAGCAAAGGCCTTTCACACTCAGTTAAGGCAGTAATTCCCAGTGCGCAGCACAAGAGCAAGAATATTTTTTTCTATCTGGCATTGGCTGTAAAAAGACACAGCAATGCAGGGTCAACTGCAAGTTGCTGTGGCAGTTCAAGATGTAAGTATGTTCCAGATGCTCATTTCTGCTCTTCACCCGGAGGTCAGCAAGCAGGGAACAAAGAACTAGAAACTGGGGAGAAGGACATCATCTCCTGTTCCATTTCTATGCTTAGGTCATTAACAGTTAGCAAGTTCAGTGTGTCTAAATTCCACCCCTGCCACAGTAATTTTGGCAGCATGGTTATAATAATTGATTGGTGACCATGCAAGATGAGGAAAGCCTTGACTGTCTTCAGCTGAAGAAATGTGAAAAATGGAGCGTGGAACTCACAGTGGAATATGAGAGAGCTGGGCTGCTAGAGTGAGAGCTATGGCCTTGTACTGCAAACCTTCAGTTCCTTGAGAGGTGCCCTCACTAGAAATTTTCACCTCTGTTCAGGTGAAAGCTTGGTCTTCCAGCTGAGTGAATGTGAATTGGAGGGAACAGTTCCCTTATTTGTTTAAAGGAACTCTAACACCTGGAAATGTAATGAATTGAGGTGAGACCTACCTCAGACTTACAATACATTTGGAAATGCACCTGTAAAATTGCATTGCAGTTACAATGTATTGGAAATTACTTATCCCATTTCTCAGGCTTTTAACGCTTTTCTTTTTTAACTGGACTTACAGTGGTTTCAGCTTATTTAAATAAGGCTTCAGATGTGTTTGGATTTAGTCTATCTTGAATGATGCCATGTGATATTCCTGGGATTCAGAGAGCTCAGTGGGACTCTTATTGGTCTTTTAAACTGAATTTTAATGGGAAAGGTGACATGGATTGTCACAAAAATGGAAATTGCCATGGCTACCAATAGTGCTAATCCAATGCCACAACTGACTAATCCTGACCTCATTGTGCTTAATAAAGAACTAAGCAATGATCTCTGCAGGTTGGTTGGTTTTCCAGCTACGTTAGCAGCAGCTATCTAACCCAATACAGCTTGAGGAATTTGCATGGATTATGGGCTTGGATTGAATGGCATCCCAGAAAGCTACTTTTATAAATAATGCCTTTTGAAGATCACTAACAGAGTGCAGCACAGGGCTAGCTCATCTGAGCTCTGGGATGAAATGGAGATCTAGTGCTCCCTTCTTTCAAACAAGAGCACAGAGACAAGATCAACATAGCAATTACTGCAGGAGGTATTGCATCAACTATCAAGTTAATGAAATTAAACAAGTCCCTGGAGCTGGCTGATTTTGCTACTTCACTAGTGGGCCTTTTGTACAGATTGTCCTCCATGAGATCCCGAGCTCAGGAGCTATCAGCAGAGGAGCCATTTTTGCACAGAGATTTTTGGAGTAGGTTAGGTCAGGCCTGATATCTGTGCAGCTGAAAGGCTTTGGAGCTTCTCCATCAGGCTGAATGACTGAATTCTGTACAGTGCTCTGTGTGTGCAAGTACACAGAAGAAAAATGTGGTCAAGGCAGGGAATTCAGAGAGCAGCAGTGAAACCACTGCTGTGCAGAGGCCAAGCAGCTTGTCCTCAGCAGCAGGAGTACGGCCAAATCTGAAACTGCATGGCTTAGAAGTTCATTTGCATTCTGCCAATCTGCTTTGAAGTTGTTGTCTCTTCAGGGAGACCATTCTGCAACTGTATTCCTCTGGACTCCAGGCTGTGAAAGAAGGCCAGAACAAGACCTACATGCTCCCAAAGTCCCTCAAGGATAGCAGGAAGATTCTTGCAAAAGCATTTTCCTCGTTGGCTTGGCCCATCACACAGGGATTAATTTCATGAGGACCTTGAGACTTCTTTGGTTTCAGCTCTTGGATTTATGCCTGCTGTTGAGTGTTGGCTCTGCTCATAGATGGCCTCTGTTTTCCCTGCAGTCTCTGAATTTGTGAAATTTCCCCTTTCTCCTCACAGTACCAGTGTGCAGACTGCAAATGAACCACAACGCATCAACATAGAGCATTCCTGTACAAAACTTTCATTTTGTGTAAGCTCTGAACATAGTTCTTCAAAACACACCCCTTACCCGAAGACTCCAGGTTTACCAGCCATTTCTCTAATAACCCTTCTTGCACAGCAAACATGGGAAAATATTGGGGAACTGCACTGTCTTCAGGGACTCTTCAAATTCCATCAAGATGTGAAGGGAAAATGAAATCCAAACATTTCCCTCCCATTCCTGGTTCCCAGTGAAGCCTCTCACCTGCTCTCTTCTTCCTTACCCCAGAGCTGCTAATACTATTCTACTCAAAGAGGGGGCCCAAGAGTTGCTTTAACACTAAATTAAATAAAATGGATGATCAGGATGGCAGGACTAGGAGTAATGGATGCAAATTGGAGAGGGTAGATTTAGGCTGGATAGAAGAAAGAAGTTCTTTACTGTGAGGGTGGTGAGACCCTGGAAGAGTTTGCCCAGAGAGGTTGTGGATGCTCCCTCCCCTCCCTGGAGGTGTTTAAGGCCAGACTGAATGAGGCATTGAGCAACCTGGTCTGGTGGGAGGTGTCCCTGCCCATGGCAGAGGTGTTGGAACTAGATGATCTTTAAGGTCCCTTCCAACCCAAACCATTCTATGGTTCTATCCCCATGGACTGGTGTCTGATTCCTTATCAACACATCAAGGCTCTTTCCAAGTTCACAGAGGACCAGTTCTCTTTGTGACTATTAAAATAATGACAAAAAAATTTAACGAAATTTTTACTGCACCCATTTCTTGAACCCAGTCCAGCATGTTAATCCTAAAGGTATCTTTAACCTACATCAGCTTCCTTCATCCTCACACATCTCCTTTGGCTCCTGCCACAGTGGCTGGAAAATGATCTGGCTCTGAACACATCTGATTGTGGTTATCATCATGCAGGTGAATATGGGGATGTGCTCTTGGAAGCCATTCGCATCTTTTATTGTGAATGTCCAGCACTTCTGTGCAGAAAAATAATGGTATATTTATATTATACATTTCTTATTTATTTTCAGAACTGATGCTGTCTGCACAAGTCAGGCTGGGATTGTGGACCAGTGGACAAGACATCTGAGCTCCAGAAATAACACTCAAGAGGTAAGTGTTGAGCATCCATCCTGGTGTGGAGCTGACACAGGCTGACACAGATTTCTCAATGGCACTTTAATTCCTTTATATCTGTTTTTTGCTAGCCTGAGGAGAGCCATCTCTGTGCTCAAGTCCTGTCAGAAAAGATGAGCTACACTGCTGATTATTTGCTGCTGGGAAAGTCATTCTAGTGAACTGTAAGAAAAATTATCTGCCCAGGAGTGCTGTCAACAGCAGAAACACACAGATGTAAAGCAAAGACAGACACACATTCCCCTTGACCAAACCTGCTGCTTTGAGACTGGGATTGTAGGCAATTTCAAAGGGGAATAGGGTGAGGGCTCCACTACCCATGGAAAATTAATTGGGTGCGTAATTGTATTATCTTTTATGAAAATCCCACCCAGCATCTGGAGTTTTGTCTTTTGTCAAAATTATGTCACCAATATACTTCTGGAGAGAAAGAGAAAGTATGAAGCCTGGAGAGAAAGTAAGGGGAGAATATGAAATGGGATAGTAAGCAGTACTCTGACCCATGAGGCCAGAATAGACAGAGAAACATCCCAAAACAAGAACTAACAGCTTGTAGTGGCTCAGCGAGGCAGCTAAACACAGCCTGCAGCTGATATCAAAGGGTTTCAGCAACAACATGAATCACAAATAGTTTAGAAGATATCACTTTGAAGTAGTCCTCCTCCCTATTCACAGAGGTTTTCTGATTTTATTGGAATTAACGTGGGCTTGATTTTGGTATATCTCTGATTTTTTTGTACACCATTCCTGAGAATATGGCTCAGACTTGGTTTTCAAAGTGAGAGCTTGATTTTTCTGAGTGCTACCAACTCTGGTTGACTTAAAGAGATGTGGCCACTCATCTCTTCTGAAAATCAGGTCCATCTTGTATGAGCATGTGGTTCCTTTTATTTGTTGCACAACTCAAAAGAAGTTTTGTTGGAAAACAAATTTTGTATCTTCTCCTTCATACAGACAACATGTAGAACTGCCCTTGGGGCTTTCAATATATTTACATACTTTCACAATTAACCCTAATGGGACAAATGTGGCATCTTTTTCTTCTCTGAGCAGATACACTCAAAGCACTCAAAGCTGCAAAACACCCACTGTTTAAATAGATCTCATTATATCAGCTACACCAAATCTCTCCTCTTTATATACAGAGGATTAGACTTCTTTTCACTGTCATGCAACATTAAAATAGGGAGGCATACACAAGGCTGACATGGATTTGACAAAAATTAATGATTTGTACATCACTTTAATGCTTTAAATCTGCAATTCATGTATGCTAATTAGGTCATAATGGGGCTGTTTGAGAACAGAACTGTCATCAGGCTGCTCTGGCTGCTTCTGAGAGCCGAGATACAGCCCTGTCTTCCCCTGGTTGGCTCCTGGAGTTTGTGCTGTAACCTGGCAAATCTATGACACCATTTTTTTCTTGCACAATTGTTTCCTGGATGTGGTGCTTTAATCTATCAGAGTTGTGATGGAGTATCTCAAATAGCAAGCTCCTAGATCCTGCAATGTATTCTGGTGGAAACGGCACCCGGGCGCTATATCTCAGTGATTGATTTCTAGATTTTAAACTGTCACACTTTATCTCATAGGGCAGATGCATGGAGCTGTATTTATGCAGTGTGCTATGGAAAAAAAATTGCATACGATGATTTTATTTACAGATAAGTAAGGTTGTAAAACTTAGGAAAAACAAAAGGGGGTTCAAAAACATGTCTATATTTTATTTTTCAGCTGAAAAGCCTGGCATATCTCTCAGTTGCAGGAGAACAAAACTGCTCCCTTATTCAAAGATCTCTTTAGTTTTGCACCAGTGGTGCAAAGACAAAAGCTGTCACAACAGAGGGAGAGAAAGCTAGAAAACACCTTCACAAATGGGGCAATGGGAGGCAGTGCATCTTGCAAAATGATAACGGCAGAGAGCATTGTACTGTGTGATAACATGAGCTGCTGTCTTTGCTGGCAACTGTTCTTTACAGGTTCTAGCAAAGCCCAAAGCCGCTTTATAGTTTGAACAAAGGTACTTTGTATGGAAATACCACAAAGCATGCAGTAACAGAGGAGAAAGTTATGCCTTGCTGGTTATTTCCTCAGGGAGAGTATTACAGGTGTCATGGGGCTGATCCAAGCTGTCTGAGGATAGCTTGATCTTTCAATCAGCACCTGATCACAAAGGAGTATTTTCATGAGACACATCGCATTCTTTGTTCTAGAAAACTGTTGGAAAGGCAAAATGTAAATGAATTTTTAAAGATTACAGGATTTTATCAATGGTACTGCAAGGAATTTTGAAATATCTGGGAAGCAACATGTCCAGATACCATTATACATTTTCTGCCTATGGGAACCCTTTTTTTGACTGCTCTTTTGGCACATTGTCCTCAGCCTCATTCTCCCACTTGTTTCTTCTTTGTCTATACATGCACACAGAGACATCCGTTCACTCATATTTGTGCTCAGAACTGTACTTGAGTTGAATATGTATTTCTACAGCCAGTGAAGTCCTGTCCCATTAGAATATCTGCCAATCAGGTGTTTCTTTGGCCTATGTATCTGTCCATGTAGATGTGGGGTATTATCATCACGTTAATAGCACTATTCCTTATCCATTCGTTAACAGTCATTTTAAGGAAATATTGTCATGAAAGTTTATTGTCTTTGACACTTTGCATGATCATCAGTACAAGAAGCAGCCCTCCTGTAGCATGTCTGATTCCCTGTAGAAAAGCACATTCAGAGCACATTCACAATCCCACTTTAAATGTAGTCAATAATCAAAATGAAAACAGAGAAGTTCTACTAGGTAATGTGCCTTGCCTTCTTGTAGACCAAGTGCTAAGGTACATTCTGAATGATCTAAGGAGTGGCAGATCTTGGAGTAGCAGCACGTTCTGACCAGTCTGCAACACTTCTGTGCTAGTGTTAATGTAGACACTATGGATTACAGAATAAGTGTAGGTTTTGTACTGTGCCTCAGAGTCCCAACAGAGATTAAAGCTCTCCTGTGGTTGGTGCTGCATACTCATCGTAAGAGACGATCCCCCTCCCAAAGCTTGCAGTCAAACAGACAAGACAGATGAAAGATGGGAAGTAGAAGAGGCACACAGAAGTGAAGTGATTTGCCTGAGGTCACACAGCAGGTCAGTGACAGAGCCAAGAATAAGAAGCCTTGCTACTTCTTGCCAGCATGATGTCCATTGCCTAAAGCTATGTGCAGAATTTCTCTGAGGCTGAAATGCTCAGTCTTCTGCAGAGCCTCTGCCAGTAGCAATGTGCAGCTGCACTGTGAAATGATGGCTTTTACTCTCTGCAAGGAGCTCTTTGCATGGCCTTTGTGGGGCTTGAGCACAGAGCAGTGCAGCAAGAGCTTGTGCAGCTGCCCTGCTGTTGCCTCCTCACTGATCTGGTAATGCAGTCCTGGTGCTGGACAAAGTGTGTGCACAGGAGATGTTCTTCAAGTAATCACTACTAAGTACAGCATTTACCAGCAATGAGATGTGATGAGCTGCCTTTTTCCATCCCCCTTATCTGGGATACCAGGGTTTTATTGATTGGCAAAAAATCTTTCTTGTTCTGCTGTTCTTTAGTACCCATTCATGTTGAAAAAAGTATCTTTCCTTTGCACAGGGAGACCAGAGACCCCATGCAAGCTTGAAATATGTTTCTGTTAGGCTATCTTTCAGGAGCTTATAGTTAAGACGCTCTGCCGCTGCTAATCCAGGTCAGAACTGACTTCCCTGGTGGAATAAAATAAATAAAGTTAAATGTGTCTATAGCCTCACAAACATAATACAGCACAGCAGCACTGGGCAGGACAGAGATGACCTGAATAATGAGTTCTCTCCAGCTTTTGCTGACTTTTCTGAGTGTGGTTTGCTCCTGATAGGACAAGCAGCTGGACCCAGGTAAAGGAAGCGATTGGGAATCGAGACAAAGCATTTGTCATAGGCAGAACTCAGACTGCCTTTGACTACTGTGCTGAGGTTTTATACATATTATAGTGGATTTAAGCCCTGGACCTTCTCATCCCTTGCTTAGAAGTTAAACGTCATGTGATGCAAGAGACCAGTGTAGGGGTATGTAATGGAACATGTCATATGAATGGCAAGTGCAAGGTGTAAAGTGGGATAACAGCATTAATATGAAACAGTATGGGCTTAGTGATAATCTGAGAAAAGGGGATAAATGCAATCTTTAGTGTGAGTTTTGTTTGCTTTGTGTATAAATTGCCTCCTGATTCTCTGTATACAGCAAACTTGTCAGTAAGCGCATTAATGCCAGATTGATTTTTCCAGAAGTCCTTGTCCTACCCATCATTTCACAAGTAAACATACTGAGAGATAAAATCCCCACGTTCCCAGTGAAAGGCAGAGGCTCATTCTACAGGGACTTGTCTTACTTGGCGAAGCTCACTATGCAGGACAGGAAATCCATTGCTAAAGAGGCAAGGTGTGAAAATGCTGGCCCAGTTCCAGTTCAGTTGTCCTCAGCATTGTCACTGATCTCTTCAGAGCCACCAGTGTCACATTCCTTGTGGCAAAAACTGAAGTCAGCTTTTCCCAAAATTATGCCAGTGTTTGGTACCCAACTGGAGACGCCTTGGGCCTGAGTCCCACAGGTGGCAAAGAGCCACAGCAGACACTGACCACTGTGTGTCAGCAGCAGTTGCCTGGCGCCTGAGACACCCACAATGAGCACCACTTCTGCCTGAGCTCACAAACTTTCTCTAGGTCCAATTCCAGCTTTTTTAGAAATGCCTTCCCCTGCTCAAGCAAACCAAGGACCTTTTACAATATGTTAGATGCTCTGTTTTCTTCTTCAATTTAGCTGCTTCTCACTTCTGCTCCTCTGTCAGAAAACCTTTTCCATATGCATGTTGCCTGTCATCTTGCTCAGAAATTGTAACTATAAAGCATAATTAGTATTAATGATGTGAGAGATTGAGTTTCTTATTTGTATTAATTGCTGATTAATGCTTTAAATGTCTCTACCACTTACAAGGATTTTAAATTAGAAGCATTCCTTTCTGTAGTGTCTTCTCGGAGGGGGGCTCTTACTGACTGGCACTGACAAACCCAGAGTGTGCTATGAGGTTGTTTATATGTTCAGGTCTGTTACCACAAAACAAGGAAAACACTGACAGAGCTTCCTTAAGGGGGAAGAATTATTTCACAGCTAGTGCTGCACTGAGCTGTGTGTTTGGATTTCAAATTAAAAAAAATAGTCTGTGGAGCTGGAGGGGGCTTGTGTGAGCCCCTTAGTAGTGTTGCCAGTCCTGCAGGTGGAGGAAGATTTCAGCTTTTGTTGTGTCTTTTGGGGGCGTAAATCAATGCCCTTTTCTCTGTTAAGAGAACTTCTGTAAACCAATCTTTAGGGCTACCAGGGAGCAGTGCTTGGCTCTGATTCCAAAGCTGGAGGCTGGGATAGCTTTCCTGTACATACTGTTGATGTATTTTTTAAGCATTTCACTTTGTACATTAATGTATAGTTTTAGAAATAGTTATTGAATGCTGAATTTGCTTCAGTGAAACTGTTCTTCTGCACTACTTGTAATAACTCTGAGAGGAGCAGAGTAAAGGATTAGATTAATTCTAAAGATGCCAAGTGTAATGGAGGGCATCACCCACCTGCCTGTCCTAAATAATGTGCTCTCAATGACAGTGGGCGGGCTCATGGGCTTTCACGCAAAAAATATGGCATTAAACCAAAATATTTATCCCAAGGTTTTGTTCTGTTCTTCAGCTTATCTCCTTGGTGACTAGTAAATCTCTCTTTCAGATTTGTAGCCTTTCTGGGAAGACTCTGAACTCTGGTTTCAATTAATCTAAAAGTTTGTACTTTTTGATCTGACTGAGGATGTTCATGTAGAAAGAGTTGTCCCTGATACTGGAAGTTGTGTAAATTTTATTTCCACTCTAGAACAATATGGTTCTGATGGGCCTACAGTGGAGAAGGCCTCCTGGGAGAGCAAATGAGTTGCCTGAGATGTTCATAGGTTACACAGTACTCAGGTCAGCTGTGTATCCCAGCCTGTGCTCTGTGCACTGTGCTTTCAGAGATGCAATGTGGCTTTTTACTTCTTGCTGTTATAACTCTTCAGAAGAGCTAGAATGACACATTTTCCAACCCATTTAACTTTTTACTTCATAGAACCTTTTAAAATAGAAGGTTCACAGATTTTAAGTTCAATACATAAATCTTACTATTTTTGAAGTCTTTTGATCTCTGTAAACATGACAAATGGACCAGAAACCATGGGCAGTTAAGAAGGGTCTCAGATCCATAGCGTATTTAATGACAGGAGCAGCACACTATGCAGCTGTGTTTTAAGATATACTTAAGATCTCAAAGTGCCTCATGCTGAGTCATATTTGATCTTTCTCTCCTAGCCCTGGGACACAGGCTGTTCCCCTCAACCTCCTTGGGTATGGGCCCAAGATCACTGCTAAACCCTGTACCAGAAATGATGCAGCCTCACTCAATTTCTGTGTGGCCATAGTACTTCAACTTCTCTCAGGGACAATTCTTGTCTGCAGCCTGTGTCCCAAGGGTTGCACAGCACAAGATCCCCCAGAACTAGTCATGTTCCTGCCCTCAGGTTGGATTTGTCCAAGCCATAAACTGGTCCACAGACCCTCAGCAGGCTGCCTGGGTTAAAATGCCCTTTAGCAGGCACACAATTATAAGGGAGGTAGGACTGCTTGGAACTCATATTCACATATTTGTCTTGTCACTTGACAGCTGGGATGAAACACACATTTGCAATGAAAATGGGGATACAAATGGATGTTTTAGCAGTGTGTTTCTTGAGCTATTATGTTGACTATCATCTGAACACTTTGGCCTTCTCTGTGACAACTCAGGGAGGGACTGATTTCTAGCATTCTCCTAAAAGATCCTGGGTAGCATACAAACAGTCTGATATAAAATGATTTTAACAAGAAGCTATTATAGAATACTGGAGAGCCACTCCACAATGCCCCAGTCCAGCATTTGGTTGTGTGATGTTACTTTCCTCAGTGTAGGAAAAGGTGGAAGTTCCATACCACATGCAATGGAAAATAAAGGAGGAAGCTGGGTGACAATTTTTAGACCATTTAACACCAGATTTGTGACTTTTTTTTTTTTTTTTTTTTTTTTTTAACT
>VZTY01030817.1:167985-187209 GCA_013400935.1 Turnix velox | reverse complement strand
CCTTTAACACCAAGTTTTTTTTTTTTTTTTTTTTTTTTTTTTTTTTTTCAAACAATGGCTGGTAGATGGAGCCCTGTTGTTCTTTTTCTTTGCAACTGTTCAGGAGTTACTTCCTTTTCACTGAACACACATATGTGTGTGTGATGGTTTTACAGAAGCAGCAAATAAGGCTTTCCATGGGCCCATTTTTTTCCCTCCTCCCCTTTTGCATGGTAACTGGAATTCAAATTCTGCCGTGAACTGCTCAAAATACAGACATGCCTATGCAACGCTGACTTAATCAGTATTCTGCATTTCCATTGGTAAGCCAAATGCAGCCTGCCCATGAGTTTTGAGCAGCTATTACAGGAAGGAAATGCCAGCCAGTCCAAATGCAGAATATTGAAAAGGTCAACAAAGTAGAGCATGCTGCTATGATTCATAGAGACTTTAAGAGTCTAATATTTCACCTCATGACAAAGATTGTAATGAGAACTGAAAATGGCAAAACATTAATTCATCTTTGTGACAAACACCGTAATGAGGGTGGAAGTGTACAAGCTTCAAATATTCCTGCTACTGATCTGTGGTCCTTGATCTGTAGCAGGACACAAACCCCAACTGCTCACTTTGAAACAGAAATCTAAACCCATCAACTTTCACAGTTATTTTAAAGCAGCCTGTTACATGTTCTGATGCTAATGCAAGCAGAGCCTGCCAAAGACACCCAAATCTGCTGTGTGCTGCCCAAGAACACAAGCACAGCCTGGCTGCCACAACATGTCCATGCTAAATGGGCTAGGTGCACAAGTGTCTGTACAGGGATATGTCTACAATGGTAGAAACTCCCTGTAGATACTGGGAGTTGGCTGGGGACAAAGAAGATGGGCTTGATAGTAGAAACATGTCCCTTATTTTCTGCTTCTGCTTAGTCCTCATATAAAAAGAGAGGGAGAAGGTACTTATGTGTAGAAAGTGCTTACACTTACTACATTTTTAGTCAGCATTTTCCATGTTATCCTTGGAGTTACAGCAACCCAAGAAGAACATGAACCAGGAGTCTAGTTTTGTTTTCTGTTGATTTACTTAAAAAAACTTAAAACTAGAGAGAACAAGAAAAGAAATGGCATATGAATTCTGGCAGCAGTTATTGGAATTGCTCAGATTCATTAAATAAACAGACATGTATTTTTGGGCATTGCAATACAAGAGGCTGCAATATCATCCTTTACTTTCTGGGCACCAGGCACAGCCTCTGGCTTCATCTCCACAGGCTGCTCTAGCATAGAGAGAATTTTGACCCTTGCAGAGTGTCACTGTAGATCACCCTCCACTCTGCTCTTATGTTTCCAGGTGACCCATCACTCTGTGTACCTCAGTGTCTTGACAGCCTTCCCTGAAGAGACTTAATTAGGATTATGTATCAAGCATCCGGAAAACCTTTGTGTGACTGATGAAAAGCAAAGAAAAGAAACAAGCAATTTTAAGAGGTCTGGCCCAAAACACAGCTTGGCCAGTGGGGCCTGGCCCTGAACAGCACCTCAGATGTTGCTAAAGCAGAGCAGTTTTTCGTTTTGGGAGCTGAAATCTGCAGTGGCATGGATCACATTAACCAGAGGGATCACATTAGCTAGAGAGATTCTTGTTGATCGTCCCTTCCCCCCATGCTTGCAATTGCAGAATTTCCTTCAGGGGATGGAAGCAATTTGCTTGCTTAAGTAACATTAGGAAAGTATTTAACGTATATTTAACAGTGTCACAGTGCAATTTAGCAGCTGGAAACAAGGAGTAAATGAGCACCATGTGACATACCAGCTCATAATGGGCCATTCACAAGTGCTCCGTGGAGCGTAGTTTAAGAATCACTGTCTTATTCCCAGTTTTAAAATACTCCATCTCTCTCCCACAAACATAGTGAGGCATGCAGAGATGTCTGCTTCATGTTGTAAACCATATAGGCAGACGATGCGTCAGCCACTAATGAAACAGAGCTCTGGGAAGGGCTGCAGCAGCTGTTGAAAAGCACAGTTACGCCACACAGAATGCTGGAGTGGGAAGTGAAGAGAAATATTGTATCAGGTTGTAACTACAGGAGGAATTTAGATAAGCGGGAGGAATTTAGAAAAGCAGAATGTGATCACCCACACTGAAATTTAATTAGACCTCCAGAGCTTCCACCCTCTTGTAAAAGGTGTCATAGGATTGCCAGCAAAGGCGAGCAGTTACTATTCTTGTGCTTGGCAATGTATAAACAGGCAAGATGATATAATTTATATCCTGAAGACTTAACAGTTTAAAGCCCCCAATTAGAGTGTCAGGAAGAAAAGCAAAGTAGAGGCAAGAGGGGAGAGGTGCGTTGGGAGGAGGGAAGAGCATGCATGGTTAACTCATGTTTTGGCCTTAGTGAGACTGTCTGCAGTGCTTAAGGTGCATTTTTTTCAGGGTCGGAGCTTCCTTGAAAACAAGCTTGTAATAGGTAGGTTAAAATGCAGAGAAAAGGGATAGTAAGAGGATGTTAGAGAATAAACATGTATATATGAAACGTACATTTTCACCTACACTTCATATATATCTTGGGGTTCCAAGTCACCTGGAAGAAGTTGAATGCTAAAGAGGCAGCAGCCCCATGGTTGATGAATGGTGTCCAAAGGGAAGAGGTAGAAGGGCAGAAGGGTGGAAGGCAGGACTCTGGTGTCTCAGCCAAAATGAGGTGGAGGTGAATGGAGATCTATAGTCATACAATCAGTTGTTTATAGTTTCCATTAAAGGTTCTACTGTAAAGATGGATTTTACCCTTGAACTGCACACTGAAGCATATGGTTTTGCTTTCCCTGGAGGTCTGTGTTCAAGCTGGGGTGCACACACTATGAAGTCAAAATATCTGGGATTGAAAATATGTCTGTACGTGAAGTTGGTTCTAAAGTTTTCTTTAACTTCATTGAAAGCAAGGGTTCACAACTAGTACTTTTGTAAGCCATTTAAAATGGCTGTGATATTTTAAACCGATTATTTTGCAATTGGTTTCCAAGCAGCTCTTTCATGCTGGAATGTCACATTAATTCATTCTTAATTGATTCATACACTTCCAATTTTCTAAATCCAAGCAAGTCTATAACTTGAGTAGTCAAGATAATATCTTGGAGTTAAATACCAAAGATACGATTTCTATAGTTTATATTCCTTTGCAGAGGTAAGGAGCAGCAGCTCTTTGTCAAAAACAAAGAAGTCTTGAAAGAAGGGTATGATCCCTCAATTGTACTGTATTTACAAAGAAAGTTGTTTTAACTATAGGTATTTAAACTGCATTTGATCTCAGAGGATGTAAAGGTGACTAGACACTATGGTTACTTGATTTCTGCAAGCTGTAGTTGTTCTCTCAGATGTAGTTGGCAGGATTGGTATTTTGTAATTCTATTGCTAGAGGCTGTGGTCTTCTTTTCTCTCCCCTGGAAAATGTGAAATATGTCCATCATGATTAAAAATAGTCAAGCCCTGACTGCATGGCAGACATAAAAAATTATAATTTATATTCTCATTTGAAATTAAGTTTTAGTAGAAAATGCCTTTCAATCTTACTTATGGAAAAGAATGATCTATTTCTACAGCTTTATAACTGTAACAATATGCGAATACATTTTACTTCTCATTCTAGGCTTAAAATGTAGAGGGTGTTTTGAATTTACAGATTCTGAAAGGATAAGCTCATGGCTTATTTTATGTCAGTAATGAACAAAAAAAATTGCTTCTCATAGTTCCATTTGGCACTTATTTTGTATTTTCTGCAATTAAAGTAGGGTTATAGTCAAGGCACTCTAAAAATGATGCATTTATCCTCTCTCAGTGACTCCTGTATCAAATTTCCTCTGATTATAAATCAAGAGATGATTTCTTCAGCTGTCAGCACAGCAAATTCATCCTGGGATCTCAAACTGCAAGCTGAATTCTTTATGCTTATTACAACATCATTGGTAACAAAGACCCAGGGATGTGGATGTGATTGACTCCACAAGATGCAAAGTCTCATCTAGCTCATTCCCACATTCAGAGCTGGGGGCAGGGAACGGTCTGACTTACCCATGAGCCAACATGCCCACCCATGCTATTCTTCTTCTAGATCTATCTCCAGTTGCACAGTTCTTCTTTGCGAAGCAAAGCTGCAGGTGTAGCTGCTGGAGGCACAATCATGGCATGGCCAGTAGCACGTCATGATACAGCAGCCCAGAAATGCTCACAAGTGTCTTCCCTTTGCTAGAAAGATTTATGCAAGCAGAAGTGTATCTCTCTTGTCGAGATGTCTTATCCCTTTTTACACCTTCCTTTGCAGTATTATCAGCACCAGGGACTCTGGTATCTCTGGCTCCAGCAGGCAAGATGATGATTCCCCAAGTCATCTGTCCCACAAAGAGGTCACTGCCTGTGTGACAGGTTTATCAGTGTGCAGTGGTCCCCAGGCTGCCACTGCTTCCTGCATCCTCTTACCTTCAGTCATCAGCAGGAGATTTGTTCTCAGTTGCTAAACTGTAAGCTGGAATCACTGAAGACCTGCTGGTACCTGCTCCCCTCTAATGAGTCTACTACAGGGAGCACCTTATATCAAAGATTTGGAGGCTATCAATATCCTTACAGGCTCCTGCCATTGCTAAGGATGCTCTAGCCCACAGGCACTTAGTTGAAGCCTAGGGATACATTGATATATTCATGGCTTCTCTCAACTAAACAGCGAACTCAAACTGACACATTAAGAGACCAGCAGCTGTACTGTGGCAAGATTATTTGTCACCACCTCCAGGATTGGGAATTACTTACCTTTACATTTTAGGTAGCCATTTAGTGTGTTGCCACCTCACCAGCCTGCTGAGACATTTTCTAACTAATTATGCTCATTCATTAAGTGCATGCTGCCATGCACATCTTCTTCATACTAGAGGATTGTGCAAACTTAGCTGGCAACTGAAACACAAAAATGTTTATTATTATGGTAGTGCTGGCATGGGAGAGAGATGATAACTTGCATACAGAGTAAATAGCAAATGAAACTTCTGACAGAGAAAAATGAATTCCCGATGTTCCTCCATCCTTCTAAGAAGCTGACAGTGTATCCTACAGCCATGGGGTTCACATACTGACAGTTACAAAGAGGTTTTGTGAACAAACTAATATAGACAATGTCAGCCTGCCATTAATTCTGGAGTTCCTTTTCTGGCAGTTTGTAAAATCTAATCAATGGAGTATTTTTTCCAAAATCTATGGAAGTTGTGAGCCTGTAATTGTGCCTTCCTAAAATAATAACAGGGAATCTGGCAAGGGAAGGTGAAAGCTACACAATGTGCCTTTCTTCCTCACTGCTGCCCCAATGTATTTTGCAAGCACAAGCATTTCCCACTATGCAATAGCCCCATGCAAAATCTTCAGTGATACAGTGGTACTTGGAGAAAGTGGAAACTTGAAATCCACTTTCCCTTCTTTATTCGTGAGATATGTATGGTGTTAACAGAAAGTTGACCTCATGGCCTTCCCCTTGCTTTTCCCCCACATAGTTTAACTGTTTATTTACATCTTTTCCTTTTATCTCAGACTGCATAGCAGGCTCTACACATCTGAAGATGTGGTGGTTCCAGCCTCCCCATGCTTGAACTGCCTCTTGAACTTTCTCTGATTACATCATTATATATAATGATACATTATTAGTGCCAGCAAGGCATGCAGAGATGGTCACAGTGCTTACACTCTCAATCTGACAGAAGCAAGAAGAAAGGGCAATAGTTTAAATAAAGGGGGAAGTGGAGATGACATTGAGGAGGAAATGGATTGCAGAAAGCTTTATGAAATGAGCACTTAGATGAAAGAGGGCTCTGAAGGAGAAAAGAGAGCCTGTTGGCCTAGAAGTTGGGGGTGTTCCAAAATGAGGCCCGTACTAGAAGAGGCATTTCTATTCAGGGCAATATTTAGACATGAAGTCAGACATTTGTTAGACTAAGGCACACAGACCCTAGGGAGAAATTAATATAGAAACATGATGGGTAGGAAGAATCAATAGCAATGTAAATATGGGAGAGCAAAGAAGTTTCATAGCTTGTGTTCAACATGGGTCAAAGTCAGCAAAGTAATGAAGCACGTGGGGGGAAATTCATGGTTGGTCATACCAGAGCTTGAACTGACTATTTTAGTGAAAGAGGTGCTGTCTTCTACTAAACAAACTAATATGCTGATAGGGAGGGAGCAGATGGTGAACTTTTAAGTGCACAAACTTTTCTCTGAGGCTTTAGTAGCATCAGGTCAAAAAGAAAAACAAATAACCACCTTTCCACTCTCACAAGTTTTGAACTCTTCACTTCCCTAAATAAATCAGTTATTCCTTTCACCAGAGTTGTAGTTGTAGAACATGGACCTGAACATGAGGCTTTGGCACTCCAGAGGAACATCAAAGCNCCGAGCTGCTCTCAAGGACCACTTGGTGAACAAACATGTCTTCACCTACAAACAACACCACAATAGGGTTAAGAGATCTTGCAAACTCAGGCCTTTCCTCTGATTTTGCTTATTTCTGCTCAGCTGAGCTGGAGCTTTCCAGTGCCTTATTCTGTTGTGCAGCTACAAAAACAGAAGAAAAAGTGGGAGAGAAACAAGGCTATCAGGAGGAATAGAACAGTGTGGGTAGGAATAAAGAGGAAGAGAACAGAAAGCACCTAATGGGAATACAGCTAATTTAAGATAAAGGAGACAATCTGCTCTTGATTCCTTTACCATACATGTCTGATGGTGAAGTTTTAATACACAACATCTGCCATACTGTTATATTTTTATCTGTCTTCTGGCTGCTGTGCAATATGAGGATTATTCAAATTTTTAAAGGAGGGACAATGTAGAAGTACAGTAGAGGCCATGGACTCATCCTCATGTGGAGGGTGGTGAGACACTGGAACGGGTTTCCCAGAGAGGTTGTGTATGCCCTCTCCCCAGAGGTGTTTAAGGCCAGGCTGGACGAGGCACTGAGCAACCTGGTCTAGTGGGAGGTGCCCCTGCCTATGGCAGGGGGGTTGGAACTAGGTGATCTTTAAGGTCCCTTGCAACCCAAACCATTCTATGATTCTATGACTAGACACAGGACTCTGCTGGTGGTAAGGGCATCAATATCCTTTACATGTTGCAAGTAATCCCTGCTTCAAAATAAATATCCCTGATGCAAAATAAATATGTAGGAAAAATACCTCTGAATACAGCCTTTCTGACCGAGAATCAAAAGCAGCCTTTAAAATTTCCAACAAACTTTAATTCAGATATAGCACAGTCAAAGAAAATACCTCCTTTTGTCCCAGACTGTCCCAGTCAGGGTATATCACACACATACATTTGTACGTGGTTCCTGTGCTCTATCTTTTCTCCAGTTGCTCAAAATGCAGATATATGATTGACCAACCTTGCATTCAATATGACAAATTATTTTATATGAATCTTTCGCTGAGTGAATGCAAATAAGGGACAGTCTCATCACATACAAATTGGCAGCTCCTGTAAAGCTGGCTTTGACACTCAGCTGAGTAATGGCATCTTCACCTGCTGAACTGCAGGCACTGTTGGATGTGCATGTCCAACCCTGCTCCTGCTGAAGGACCACAAATTAGCCTAAGCTGTGTAAAGTGATGCAACTCAGTGTCCTTATTTCCATTCAAACTTCCAGCATGCACACTGGCAGCTAGTAAGTGGTAATCTATACCACCAGGCTTTAACCTCTTTGTGCTTTCTACTTCAAAACAGCCTTGTGATGAAGTTTTACTGTAAAATAGAATTTGCCTCACTAGCAATAGGAGGTAGAGCAGAGTTTAACAAAAGAAGCAGTGGACTGCTGAATAAAGTGCCAGTGAGTTGCTGTTTCATCGCCCGAGCTGTTTGAATCATCCAGCTTTCCTAAAATAAAATGGCTGTTTATTTCAGGCTGTATCTTACAGCTACCTTCACTGCCAGAAGTCAGACATAAAAATATCCTTTCTTTCAGAGAGACCCATTCATCACTAAACCAGTAAATATTATTCACTCAATTAATTATACTGTGATTATGTTTTCTCTTTAAATGGCTGTTAGAATTGGGTATGAAAGACCCATTTGTTTCTGCTATAGATAGGTCCTGTTCTTTAAACACTTTGTTGTTTTGAATTAGTCACTGCAGTTTACTCAGCTGAAATGCCAAATGTGATGCATTTCTAGGTAAAGTCTGAGTGTTGTCTAATGCTGTACACTTTTGGGCCTTCCAGGGACCTCCAAATCCCATTTAATGAGCTTGAAATTTATTGCTGCGTTCTTCTTGTGCAGAGATGCAACTTTCTGCAGCACCAGAAATTCTGAAAAAAATTCTCCACACCAAAAAGGTCTCAGCTCAAGCAAAGTGCTTTTTATCAGGTAAATAGGCTGCTGGAAGACCTGAGACTCAGAGAGCTTTTCCTTGCCTTTCTTTCTTCCAGCATTCCATGAAGATGATGAGAGTGCTGGAGCACTTCCCTTATGAAGACAGGCTGAGGAGTTGGAGTTGTTTAGCCTGGAGAAGAGAAGGCTCAGGAGGGACCTCATAGTAGCATACAAATACCTGAATGGGACCTACAGAAAGGCTGGGGTAGGACTTTTTAATAGGATATGTGATGGGAGGTCTAGGAGTAATGGTTGCGAATTGCATGAGGTTAGATTTAGTATGGGTATAAGAAAGAAATTCTTTCCTGTGAGGTTGGTGAGACACTAGAACAGGCTGCCCAGGGACCCTGGAGGTGTTTAAGGCCAGGCTGGATGAGGCATTGAGGAACCTGGTTTAGTGGGAGGTGTCCCTGCCCATGACAAGGGGGTTGGAACTAGATGATCTTTAAGGTCCCTTCCAACCCAAATCAGTCTATGATTCTATGATTTCACACACTGTCAGCTGAGAATAGTGAGAGCCCATGTACAGGGCTTTCAAATTTACAGGTGGCAGCAAAAAAATTACCTCGAATCTAGTCTGTTCCTCTAGATAGAAACTGTGAGGCCAAAAACTCCTGTGAGCTGTGAGCATTACCAGCCACAGACAACCTGGCATGTGGTTAATAAATTAGACTGAATACTAATTAATTAAGGGGCATCCTCAGTGATTCTGTCCAGAGCCAAGTCAGATGGAGCCTGGCTCTGCAGCACTTGCTCAGCCTGAGGCTTGAGCATGCTGCCTGCCTTCACACACAGAGCACTGACAGTGTGCAAGCAAACCAGCAAAACACCATCAGCAATATTGAGCATGCTCTGTATGGAGGCTTTTCCACCACCTGGGTATCCCTACAGAGCAGGGTGCTGTCTGACTGTAGGTCTTGGCATCCTGCCACGAGGACCATTTGTTCACTGGCCACCCCTGTTCTTTCCAGGCCTCTCCCCCTTTTCTACTCCCCTGACAGTACAAAGCTCTCCCATCAGCTAGCTGAAGGTTTACTCGTTCTTTTGAGAATGCTCTCAATATCCTGCAGACCAGCAGGAGACTTTCCAGCTTCAAGTAGCTTTGGAGACCCTTGCTGTACACCAGACTTCCCATCACTGTTCTTATCACCTGCTTTTGATGGAACTGGAGCTTGTCTTGCAAATGACTGGCCCATGTGGGGAAAGGTTATTCAAGCCACATAAGGGTAGGAAACTGTGCTTTCCTTTAGATCCTCCTCAAAGACAGTTCTGAGACTCATTGCTGCATGACAAGGCAATCATAGCGAGTCTGTATTTGGAAGTTTAAGTTTCTTAAGCATGAAGAGGAGGAAAAGTTTAACACACTTCAAATGTCCAAGCTCTACCTGCTGTACTTGTGAAAGTGAGCAATAGTCCTGTGGCTACATCAAAAAAACAGCACATTACAGGTTAACTGGTGAGCTCATTTCAAGTGGTTTTCATGGCTCTGAAAGTGATCTGTGTCATTTTATTAGAAGATAAACATGCACTGTACTCTGTCATAGACCTGCTACATCATGGCTGCGAGAGAAAAACAAAACTGAGCTTAAAATAAAATCTTCAAAGGTACAAGCAAAACATTCAGCGAGATAATCTGAAGTTCTAAAGTTATACTGAGATCCACTTATCCATTATCTTCAAATTAGGAACAACCTGTTCTTCATAACTGTCTGTTTGTATGAATGAGGAGCTCTGAGTTTAATTAAGTAGCATGTGTGGGTGGAACAGGCTTCCCAACAGCAGTGAGATTATTAATGAACATCTATATTGAATTTCTTTGCATTTTTGAAAGGCTAATTACAATGTAAATTTAGTTTTATATTATTGCTTTGCTGTGAGATGGGAGTTGTCATTTATTATTAGGGTAGTTTTTTTCCACATCCCAAGAAAACATTGGTTGGACTATATAAGCACTTTGTAGTCTCTTATTTTTTTTCCTAATTTACACTTTTTGCTCATGGCTCGATGTGCTGTAAAATATGCCCCTTCCTCTGGTTTCATTATTTTTATAGAATTTTTTGTTTTGTTTCTTCCCTGCAACATTCTAATGTTTGCAGGAAATGAAAGCCAAGCTTTTAAAAAACAGGCCTGAAGCTGAAATCTGAAAAAGGTAAACTCATCTTAAGAAAATAGTCCCTACTGACTTCCCAGTACTTTTAATGTTTTAACTGCTAGTTTATTACATGTAGCTGGGTGGTGACTGCAACACAAACTCAAGTATACTGGATGCTAGAACATGTCCTGTTGTAGTGGACCCAGAATAATTCATATGTAAGGAAGAAAAAGCCTCATCTGGTGGATAAGCCCAGCCTTTCCCGTGCCCTGCTGTTCAAATTACATGAAAGCTAGTTTTGTCCCATGCTCAGAGTCAAGGTAATGCCTGATTTACTTTCTCCCTGTTTCCTCACTTGAGAAGTTTGGCTTGGAACAGGCTGGAGGGTGCAGGCAGTGCAGGTGAGCCAGAGAAGCCTCTCAGACAGAGAAGGTCTCTTGCATCAGGAATGTGGTGTCCACAGCTGGAGGGAAAATAAAGGGCAATGAGCTGGCACATCCAGGGAGGAGTTACTTGACCTGTTTCTGCAGTTGGCTGAACATCAGCAACATTTTAGTTTGGTGTATTAGGTGTTATTACATGCAAAAGTGCTCTGTGGAGTAAGCTGCAGCCTGATGGCTGTTGGCCACAGGGTCACTTTGAGGCTAGTAGGAAGTAGAAACATCTGATTCCACCCAGACTGCATTAAAGGTCTATCTGCTTTGGCACTGATGGATAACCTAAAGTTTACAGATGGGAACAACAGGAAAAGATATAATATCTGGTCACATCTGAGAGACCTGCAGAGCACAGTAACTCAATTGTGTGCAGAAAGAGCTTCGCTCCCATTGCCACCGATAGAATTCAATTAAAAGCTATTAGCATAACAAGGCATACAAGGATTGCCAAAGTGCAAGGAAGCTATAAAGCATCTGCCTGTGACTAGAAGGGGATTGATTTGAGAATTTTTGACCTTTCCTTCTCCTTCCTCAATTAATAGTGAGCAGTGACAAAGTGCTGATCTGCCTGGTGACCTTTTTTCCTTACTTTTTTCTTAAGTAAGAACTACCTTGTAGAGTTTTTGGAAGCCTGCATCCATAGTCTGTTTGACTTGAGGCCCTCTTAAAAGAAAAGAAGCACTGTATAGCTCTTCTTATGAAAGTTGCACAGTTCATGTATTGCTGGGGAAAGGTACCCACAGTGGGAACTGTTTGTGTGGAAGGTCAGATTAGGTATTTATTGAAGCCTCCTTGACTTTCTGCTCTGTGAGTCTCCAATATTTTTCTCTAGAACATTGAAAATAAAACATGACTCTGAATTTGAGTCAATTCCCACTTTCTCTAGGAGCCCCCGAAGCAAAATTCTCATGGATCTTGAGAAACTCTTCTAAGAGCCCTGACAGGACATGATATATAGGAGCCAAAGGACTTGACACTCCATGTGTGTTATCCTCTTTTCGGCTGACTCACTTATATGCATTCTTCCTTGTGATGTGGGGATATTTCCTAAGGCTGCATGCCCCAGTGAGGAGTTCCTTCCCTCTGGCCATAGGTCCACACATCAGGGTCTAAGATTAGTCTTCAGATCCAGCAGCTGGCACAGGCTACAGGAGATAGAGGAGTCTCTTCTCACCCTGGATCTGCCCTTGTCCATTACTATGACTGGAGTTTTTTAAGAAGACTGGAAAGAAGTGATCATTAGATACCTTTAAAATCTTTGAAAAATAGTAAATTACAGTTAAACAGTTACAAGCTTAAACGTAAGAGATGATTACCTCAGGGTGAAACTATTATTGCTATTATTATTTTGATTATTGGATTTCTTGGGTTTTGGTATGGCTGATGGAGTGTTCTCATTTTGCCATAAATTGGAGAAGAATAGCCGGACATGTGAAAGCACTTTTGTAGCTGAGTGTCTGGTCAAGGTCATTTCAATACCAGGGAGATGCTTTGCCCCACAAGTGGTTCCCAAGGTGAATCTCTGCCTCTTAGGGACACAAATACTTACCAATGCCACAGAGACCACGTGTCACTGCTGAACTTCTTTATGAGTTTCTGAGATGAAAGCTTGTATAGTAATACAAAATAAGATTCATATATATTTTATTCCATAGTCCAGCTAAAGGCATGTTTTGTGGAATGGCAGAAAATAGTATGAGATTTTCATTTTAATGAGTTTTTCCTTAAAGTATCTTTTGGCTGTTTTTCATATGTACAATAAGGTTTTCTCCCTCACTCCATAGCTGTGTTATTTTTTGTGTTATTAAAGCTGAGAAGGAAAGCCTCTGGGTGAAAAGAGACTTATTAGTGTGTTAGGTGTTGCTCTCAGGAACAGGTCTGATTTATGTGTTACAATTTGGGAATGATATTAACTAACATTCCTTTGTAGAATGAGAAGGCAAATGTAAATTACAGGAAAAAAACTGTGATTTAACAAAATGGAACTATTTTGTTTTATTTGCACCCTCTTTGAAGTAGAAATATCAGTAATATTATTAAATTAGCCCAAACCTGTAGATTAGTATGAACCATTCCCTTACTTTTGGAGAGAATTATTAAAGAAGCAGTTGGTGTTTTCTATACTGAGTTAATCTAGCTTCTGGATCAGGCAGCTCAATTCTACACACTGCCATAGTTTTTTTAGGAAAACTTTACAGACTCCCTTTGCAATCTTCAGTTTGAGATCCACCCACAGATAGAGCAAAACTTCCCAGTTATTTTCATTTTTGCCTCAGTTAAATATATGAGGGTAGGTCAGGGGTGGACAGCATTATTTCATGCATGATACTGGAAGAGGCCATGTATCACATCACATTTGAAGTTTTTATTTGATTATCTTGTGGGGTGGAGTTGAATATGTTTTCAATTTTGCAGTTACAATCTGAAATGGCTTTTGTAAGCTTCTTGGCATCAATAAGCGAAGTGATTGTGGTTTTGAACCCCAGACTTATAAGGGCAGCTATAACATATTCATTCCTCCCTCTCTACTCATCCACCCAGGCTCTGACTGTGGGATATTCTGAGTTAGCCAAAAGATGCACACGGAAAAATGTCTTTGTTTTGAATAAATGTCCAGAGAAGCACACAAATGCAGTGGTTATTCCTGTAGGCTAGCATTTTCAGGCTTAGTTATACACTTGCACTCACATATTTTAGTCCCTGTATCTAATCCAATTTTCCAAAGAAATTACAGCAATCTCAGCAACCTTTTAGCCATGGCAAAGAATCTGGATGCTGATTTAGACAGTTAAATTTGCACCTGTAAATTTATCGGAACACTGGAGCTGTAGAAAATTATGAGTTCTAAATATGTCTTCATGATTAGGGCCAAATGAATAATTGATTTTTTTTTTATGTTGTCATCTTTTAAAAAAAAAAATTGGTTTAGATCAGAATTATTGTCCTGCTTAACAAAATTACTGCTTTTCTCTTACCTAAGATTTTGCTTAGTTCACATAAAAAAGTAATCTGTAAAAAGAGGAGACAAAGAATGGGATTCATAAAACAGTCTCAGGATGCAGTGGTGTTGTTATTCTCCTCTTGCTCAGTAGGTCAGTGCCTGAGAACACTTTTCTGAATGTCAAGAGACTGGTTCAGATCCTACTTAGAACTGGTAAACTTTAAGCAAAAACTTCTTTTAGGAGAGTTTTCTAACTAGGCTATAAGTACCTGGAATAAGAGGTCCTTTCTTGTGGGATTGCAGCTGCACTTTGTACTTGGGACTGCTGAAATATTTCATGTAGAGGACGATTCCACAGGCTCTTGGTTACAGCATGTGCCTGGGCCTTTCCCCAGAAACTATTTGCTCAACTGAATATAATAAAAATATTATTGCAAAAAGGACTATGCAGAAAAATTATGTCCAATGGCAGTTCCATTCTTGGGATGTGACACTTCTGATGCCCAAGCTCTTCTGGCAAAGAAGAGAACACATTCTGCATCACTGCATCCTCTTGAAAAAGAGAGAATGACACTGCATCCTTTCTTTATCCTGTCATACCCCTCTCTTCCCTTTCTCTCATAAGGAATTATTTGTGTCACACATCATGTGGCAAAACTAAAAATAAAGGGAAGTTCTGAAGCTGAAGTTACACTTTCAGCTACTTCAGAATCTGTTAGCAGAACTGCAAAACCCCTCTGTTCTGATAGTCTCTGCTGCTCCTTTCTCAACCTGACTAACAGATCCCCCTCTTTGCCAAAATGCACCCTGCAGCCAATAGTCACAGCAGTGTGTCTCTGGTAGCTATCTTAAAGCACCCTTGGAAAAATGAGCAATGGGTACAGCAAAATTTTGGCATGAATATTAGCTGTTTAGATTTTCACATGTACTGTTGTAGGGAATGTGTAAAGGTTCCTACCCACACCTTGAAACAGTTAAGAAATGGCATAAGGCCAGGCAAGAAGTTTAATTGAAATAACAGCTGAAGGGAAAGAATTTGGAGCCCAGCAGTATCACTGTGTAACAAGTCCACCGTGTAACAGTGGAAAATACAAGGAATACGGGGTGAGAGGGAAAACCATGCATTTAGTTCAGAGAGCAAAATGAATGTAAAATAGTGAGATTCAACTTCACATTTATAGTAAGGCAACAGCACACAGCAGGCAATGGCGGATATGAATTACTCCATCTGTTTACAGCCTCCCCCCTGCACCTGCACCATCTGCATTGAAAGTTGGTAGGTGCCTCCTTGTGGCTCTAGCTGCATCCCCATGCATCACCTCTAGCAGGGCTGAGGAGGGCACCAGGGCTGGGGAGAGCATGTCTCAACTTTTGCTTATCCATACAGCAATTGGCCACATGGTCAGCCTAAAAGAAAGGCAGGGCACTACCATGTTGGGTGAAGTAAGCACAACCTTCTTGCTGGTCTGTGTGCCCTGTGCATGGTCACTGAACCTCACAAAGGAACCAAATCCAGTTGTTCTTTGCTTGCCCCACAAGCTATTGGTTTCAGTTAGGTATTTTCTCCTTGAATAAGCAGGACAAAAGGGATGCGATATGCTGAATCATTTAGGGGAAAAATCACCCTGTGGATTATCATCAGCTAAGCAAGGCCCTGGAGGCCAAAACCTCAGCCTCTAAATTATACATGCTGAATGCCTGTCCTTTTGCTGTATTGTTGGAGCAAAGCCTGCACTGTGTGTTTCAGGGACGTTAAAACATGAATGGAAAGTTATACCACAGCTGGCATTTGCCAAGTGATTCCACCTTATCCTCAGTAAAAACAGATGTCCTAGACACACTGAGTCCCTCACAGGGAGGGGATGCCCAGTGTTTTGTAATTGCTGGCAGAAATGTCTGTAGGGTCACAAAAGCCTCTAAGAGCAGGATGTGGGAACTGAAAACCTCCTACAGGAATGTACCCCCCTGCACATGAGGGAACGGATACATTCCCAGGAGGAGGGAGTCACTATTGCTCTGATGTTTCCTCTCTTTCTTGCCTACCTTTTTCTCCTGCTTTCACTTCCACAGCTACCTGTGCACATTAGCATCTGGTTGCCTTTCTAGCTTTATTCTTTTCCCAGGAGGTGTTCAGAGTCAAGGTCTGAGTGAAAGCATCTCTGTGTTTGTAACCTGGCAATGTCTGGGTTACTTCAGATTTGCAAGTGATATTAGCAAAATTGCACTAATCACTTTCTTACTGGAAATTGTCCCCTGCAATTGTGTTTCACTCAAGGGATTCTATCCCAAGCCAACTATTCTCCACTGAATTATATTATTCTAATCCAAACTTTGAATATTAAATTAACCATCCTTAACTGAGTAATTTAGAGGAGTGGAGAGATAAGATTTTCATGTGCATCTCTGGAAAAAGTGTGTAGTTTTCCCCTCTTATTTGGTGCAGCTGTTCTTCTGGAATCTTCTGTGCTGCTGACTGCACAGACTGCTCCCTGGAATTCTTCTACAGCACACCTTTTTTGCTTTTCCCACTGAAATGCTGCTTCTATGATAATTTCTGCAGCAATCCCTGCCTACCTATATATTTTCTGGACCGAGAGAGTTAAATTTGGCCTTATGCCTTCAGAGGAAACCAATCTCACCTGAGAAAGCATAGGGAAGGGAGTAAGTCCTTGACCATACCTTTTCTTCCTTGCAGCTAGGTCACATGGTGCTTTGCATGGATGCACTGCGAAGCATAAACTCCATCAGTCTTGACCATCAGTTCCCTGGACTGCAGGTAGCAGCACAGTGTAAAAAGCTGCCCCCAGGCACTACTGCATCTTTATCTTGGTCATGAGCACAGGCAAACCCAACTGGTACAGCTATATCCCACAAAGTCTCACATCTTACACCCAAGACAGGCAAAAGGATTGATTGGTTCAGGGGTCCTGGTGAACAGCAGGATGACCATGAGCCAGCAATGTACCTTTGTGGCCAAGAAGGCTAATGGAATCCTGGGATGTGTTAGAAGGCACATGGTCAGTAGGTTGAGAGTGGTTCCTCTCCCCCTCTATACTGCCCTGGTGAGACCACATCTCGAGTATTGTGTTCACTCCCGGGGCCCTCAGTTCAAGAAGGACAGGGAACTGCTGGAGAGATTCCAGCACAGAGCCATGAAGATGATGAAGGGATTGAAGCATCTCCCTTAATGAGGAAAGGCTGAGGGAACTGGGTCACTTTAGCCTGGAGGCTAAAGGCGAGTAAAGGGCGAGTGTTAGGAGGATGGAGCCAGACTCTTCTCAGTGAAATCCAATAATAGAACATGGGGCAATGGGTGCAATCTGGAATACAGGAGGTTTCACAGAAATACAAGAAAAAACTTTTTCACAGTAAGGGTGACAGAACACTGGAACAGGCTACCCAAAGAGGGTGTGGAGTCTCCTTCTCTGGAGACATTCAAAAACTGCCTGGATGCCTCACTGTGTGACCTGATCCGGGTGTTCCTGCTGCAGCAGGGGGATTGGACTAGATGATCTCTTGAGGTCCTTCCAATCCTTGATATTCTGTGATTCAGAACCTTAGGACAAGCCTCTAAGCACATAGGGCTTATGATACCAACCTTTTACTATAATAGAGGATGGGCAGTGTAGGGCTAAATGTGCATGCACCAGCTTGACATCTCTGAGCTTCACATCTCTGGGTAATAACTGGCATCAGGACCTTTACAGCAACTCCGATCTGCTCCAGGACTGTGATAATAAGCTGCCTCTTTACTCTGAGCAATAGAATGATTGAGTCCCCATTTAAAAACTGTATTGATTTTGATGGGAGATTTGATGGAGTATGGGCATTGAAAGACTGCCAGGTTTGGCTGTTAATCTTCAGGATTGCTTCTTTCTGCTTGGCTGCACATATACCTCATGTTTGCTGTCCCCAGTGTGAAGGATTTAGGAACTGTCAATATCTCTGTTGATAAATGAAGCACTAAAAACAGTGGGAGCAAGACGAACATTTGGGACACTCCTGCTGAGGCCTGCTACTTATACAGGGGTAATTTAACAAGCGCCCATCTTCTCCTGTCCTCCTGTAAGAGCCTATTACCCCAGGAATACAAGCTGTGAAACTTTCTGCATGACTCCTCCTCTGCTGCCCATGCTGCAGCTCCATGCTCAAACAGAAGATGAGATGCATTTCATCTCCTGCCTTGGCTGTGCAGGGTGGTCCCCCTCAAATTCCTCAGTCACTGACCTGGGACAGGTCTTAAAGGTGCTCTGCAGAGTGGTGACTGCTTGAGCCCTTATCAGATGAGCAGCAGCAAGGTGGGGTCTGAGTCTCAGAGGCACTGAGAACCCACTGATGCCATCAGTCCTACTGGAGTGCTTCCCAGTCCTGAAAGTTAACCCCTGTATATTGTAAGACAGCATAAGATGCACAAGAAGGTCCTTTGGAAACTGTGTTTTATGTGTCCATATTCATAAATTTACTGTAGGTGCCATATTTCAGTAAGAACAAGTCACTTCTGCAAATGATCTGGTGCTAAGACAGCAATGGCTTCTGTTAGATGTCTGCAGGGATAGCAAAATGTTGTGGCTGAGTCAACAGGTTCATCAAACACACGGCAAATATGACTTTTAGAGGGGCTGATCCTTATTTATTTGTTTATTTTTCGAGTAATGCCTGGCATTTTTGTCACAACCTTAGCTGACAAAGCATTTTCTGGTCACGCTGCCTCAAGACAGCAGAGAAGATTAATGTTTGGAATATGCTAAGCTCTTGAAGAAACATATAGATAGTATCAGAAAAGTAATTCAGCATGTCCTCGAAGCTCTTAACCGCAAGTGATGACACTCTAATCTTGGTGGAAACAGAGGACAAGTGCTGTCAGCCTTTCAGCACAGCATGTGTCACCGTGCAGAGGCTGCAGAGCCAAGGAGGAATTTGGAAAAGGATTGTTGTGCTCCTACAGAGCTCTGAAAAAATCAGAAAATCCACCAGCACACCAGATAAAGTTCTTGTGGTGAAGACTGTGGGTGTCAGCTGGGTCTGGGCTGCATTCCTAGCTGTTCCTCAGAAGTTACACTGTGACCTTAGAGCATATACATCCCACTCCCACGTGGGCCCACAAGCAATCTTACTTACTCATGGATCTCTTCCTTTGTTGAAGCCTAGAAGCACATCCCACAGACAGCAGAGAGGCACTGAATTTGTATAGATGATACAAATTTGTGTAAATTTTTATGCTGAATTCATGCTTAGGTGCTCTGCTCTCATTTTCACAGGAAAAGAACACATGTAAATGTGGTTCATCTGGTAAGGTGGGAGCACAGGCACAATTCAGTCGCATCCCTCAGCATGGAAGGGAGAAAAGGGAAAGAGGAAGGAAGGAAGGAAGCAAG
>VZTY01030817.1:149195-167501 GCA_013400935.1 Turnix velox | reverse complement strand
GAGAAGTTGGTCCCCGGTTGAAGAAGGGGAGGAAGGAAGGAAGGAAGGAAGGAAGGAAGGAAGGAAGGAAGGAAGGATGAAAAGAAAAGAAAGAAAAGAAGAAGAAGAAAAGAAAAGCCAGAAATCCCGCAGCCAAGTAAAAGAGTACAACAGTTTTGAAGTTGAGCCAAGTGATCCTGAGAAATTGGAAATGTCCTAAAATGCAACTTCTAAAAAATAAATACTTTCTTTAGGACTCAGAATCTTTACAGCACAGTGAAAATATGTGACTCAAGAATTTTCTGGCCCTAATACTCATGGTTCTTTCTTGCTTCTTTCTTTAACAGAAACTGAAATGTTTATGTGTAAGTTGACTCCATCTGCTGGGCTTTATGCACGGTATTGAGTATCATACAATTCAGTTTTGCCCATTTGCAGTTTTATCTTAAGTTGAGCTGGCCAGCCATCAAGGGAGAGGTTTACATTAGCTGCAAGGTTAGGACCATAAAACTGTGACTAACTGAAGGAAAGAAAGTACCCTGACAAAATTTCAAATATACCCAGTGGATCAGGAATGCTATATACCATCAATCACAAAAAAAAATACTTCATTTTCAAAGTTATCCCTATAGTTTCATAAGCTTTTGCCTCTACCAGAATGCAAGATGTAATAAAAGAAGACATGTCTCTAAATGCTCTAATGGATCCAAAGGGAGGGCAGATGGGGCAGATGATTACAGCGCTGGACTCCCTGCTATGGAAATGGATGGTTTTGAATAGAAATTTCCCTTCAAAACTTAACAATGAGGTTACAGCTCCTGAGACTGCATAGTGCTGACCAGTACTACTTTTCTGGCACAGTTTTCTTTAGTAACTCAAATAAAATTATCAAACTGGCAGTTGTACCTTTCTTTCAGAGACTCTCTAGGCTCCAGGTCCCAATTGTTCACAACTCCTGTAGGTCAGGGCAACTTCATGGTTAAGCCTTCTTCCCATGGATCTCTTGAGAACATCCTATGAGGAGAAGTGCTGAGAGGTCTGGCAAAGCCTGTAGTGCACCAGCCATTAATCTGAAAATCCTTTTTGAAAAGAGAGCAGCCTGATTTAAAATCTTCAAGTGGATGGTTTTAAATTATTCAAAATATTGTATTAGAAATCCAGCTGAGTCAATTCAGATTTCAACAAAAAATTCAAAGGACCATAAATTATCTGACTGCTGTTACATGATTACCTTAAAAATCTCAACTAGTAAAAAAACATGTTGCCATGGAAAATTGTCGGATAAATTAGAGAAGTCTAAACCACCTCCATAGCATGTTTCAGTTGTTGCAGCAGACGTTAAAAACCTGGAAAAATATCATAGGGTACTTCTTTATCTTTCCCATTTTGCAGCGCCCTAAGTATGAAATGCCTCGTTTTGTTCTTTTTACGTATTGCTTCCAAATCTCTAATCATTAAATTCTGACTGTTTGTGTGCTTAATCACTGCTGATCAACACCCTTTTTTCTCTCCAGCGTTACTAAAAATGTTTGTTTGCCCTTGTGCTCTGAACTGTGCTGTTTCTCATGCATAACTTCCTATACAGAAAGATGGAGCATTAATACCCTGTTCAGGTAATTGGAACACAGTGACACATTGGCATAATTAAATAATGTCATCAGTCTCTGAAGTGTACTCCCTATGGTGATGCGCCGCATGAGAAACCTCCTAATATGACACCTACGGCTTTCTTACCCAAATCTGACTTTTCTGTAATGTATTCCATTAGGAGAGCTGAAGTTTAATGGAGAAATCATTATTTTATTTTATTGGTATTTCATGGGTAATGTGGTATGACGCTTCTGCCCACTAGTTCCTGTTACACTGTTTTCCAGCTCAGTTAAAGAGCTGTCTCTTCTATGTCTCTGCCAGGGAGGTGCTAGACTGCTAGTTCTATGTCTCTAGCTGAGGTGCTAGATCGCTACGGTTCAGCCTAGTTGTCAGTATATTGAGTTCCCAGTTCTGGGAAACATGACTGCAGTATTGCAGCTGCTCCAACATCAGTAACGGGCAATATGTACCACACTGGTGCATACATCAATAGCTGAAGGGGGCCTACAGAGACGCTGGGGTAGGATTTTTTAATAGGCTACCGGATGGCAGGACTAGGAGTAACAGATGCAAATTGGAAGAGGGGGGATTTAAGTTGGACAAAAGAAAGAAGTTCTTTACTGGGTTGCATCAAGAGGAGTGTGACCAGCAAGTCTAGAGAGGTGATTTTGCTCATCTACTCGGCACTGGTGAGACCCCACCTGGAGTATTGCATCCAGTTCTGGAGCCCTCAACACAGGAAGGACATTGAGCTGTTGGAACGGGTCCAGAGGAGGGCCACAAAGATGGTCAAAGGGCTGGAGCAACTGCCCTATGAAGACAGGCTGAAGGAGTTGGGGTTGTTCAGCCTGGAGAAGAGAAGGCTCAGGGGGGACCTTATAGTAACTTCTCAATATCTGAGGGGGTTCTACAGAAAGGCAGGGGAGGGACTTTTTAATAGGATATCAGGTGGGAGGACCAGAAACAATGGATGGAAATTGGAAGGGGGTAGATTTAGACTCGACATCAGAAAGAAATTCTTTACAGCGAGGGTGGTGAANATGATCTTTAAAGTCCCTTCCAACCCAAACTATTATATGATTCTACTGTGAGGGACATGAGACATTGGAACGGGTTGCCCAGAGAGGCTGTGGATGCCCCAGGGACCCTGGAGGTGTTTAAGGCCAGGCTGGCTGAGGCATTGAGCAATGGGGTCTAGTGGGAGGTGTCCCTGCCCAGGACAGGGGGGAATAGATGATCTTGAAGGTCCCTTCCAACCCAAACCATTCTATAATTCTATGATAATGATAAGGGGATCTATTACCCTTGTTCTATGCTCCAGATAAACTCTCACAGAAGGGCTGGTCACATTTGCAGCACTGCTGTCTCAGAAAATCATAGAGAAGCAGAGGAGATAGCCAGGACAAAAGACCTTTGCCCTAGAGTGCTTTGCACAGCTTGTCTCGTCAGCTTCTCCAGGGTGTCATTCCTTTCTAGGTTTTTTTGCTGCTTTCTGACCCTTGTGTGTCCTGCCCCTCCTGTTCTTGCTTTGTAATACATGAGCTTTTGGTTTCTAGAATCATAGAATCATAAATAGATTGGGAAAGACCTTTAATATCATCCAGTCCAACCATTACTCCATCACTGCCAAGTCCACCACTAAACCACACCCCTAAGCACCACTTCTACACATCTTCCAAATACCTCCAGGGATGATGATTTGACTGCTCCTCTAGACAGCCTGATCCAATGCTTGATAGCCCTTCTGGTGACGAAATTTTTCCTAATATACAGTCTAAACTTCCCCTGGAACAACTTGAGGGATGTTTCCTCTTGTTCTATTTCTTGCTGCTTAGGAGAAGAGACCAATCTCCACCTTGCTACAACCTCTTTTTAGGTAGTTGTACAGAGTGACAAGATCTCTCCTCAGCATCCTTTTCCCCAGACTAAACAAACCCAGTTCTCTCACCCTCTCCTTGTTAGACTTGAACCTGAGACCCTTCACGAGCTTCATTGCTCTTTTTGGTGCTCCAGCACCTCAACGTCTTTCTCACAGAGGCCCAAAACTGTACACAGTATTTGAGCTTTTCTACCTTGTATCACCTCTTGCATTCAGGCTTGCTTTGTTTTACTCATTGCTCACTCTGATTCCTTGCCTCTCCTTTACTATTTATTTTTCCATTTAACACTGTTCTCATGATTATGGTATTTAGACACCAGGCAACTCAAATAAACTGTCTACTTCATTGGTTCAGACTGTTCTCATTTATGTTGGTTGCCTGGTAACAGCTTTTGTAACTGAAGTTGCAAAATTTTCAGTGAAAAACGAATCCTGTGCTCCTAAACAGCCTGAACTTGAATAAATCAGCAAACAGAGCTGGAATTTTCCATGCTTTGGGGCTCTCCCAAGCTGATTTCTCACTGACAGCTTGGAAAGTTCAAACAAAACCAAGCCAGCCACCTTAAAGTCCTTTGGGGGAGCAGGAGAAAGCCCCACTTGTGTCTGCAACAGCCTTAAATCCGTCCTTGCGGCTCTCAGATGAATGCAAATCACTACCCGAGCCCTGCAGCTGGCTGGAGGCTGCTGGAGGAGTTTGCGATTGGGTGGAGGGTGTTCCTCACTCTTGAAATGGAGTGATTGTCTCTGCCAGAGGTCCCCACCCTGCAGGATTCTGTTTTGAAGCTAAAAGATGTTTCTAATTACAGGCCATGCTGAGGGAGCCTGGGAGCTGGGAGAATGCGTGATTTTAGCTGTGCTGAAGAGAGGAGGCAGAGGATGTTGGTGGGATGGTGCAGTTGGTATTTCCTCAGATCTGGCCTACCCAGGGCTCGGGGGCCAGCTCACACTTTGCCTTCATGGATCAGGAAATCAGACTGTAGGGCAGAGGGATAAAAAAGTAATTTGGCTGCTGGAATAGTCAGGTTTGATTCACAATCGGACGTGCAAAGACTCCGAGCAGCAGCAGGGCATTGCAATGATGGCTTTCCCTTCTCTGTTGGCTCCTCCCACCAGTGATGCTGGGCTGCCTTCCCTTGCACGACCACAAACAGCACTAAAACACCTCCACAAAATATTCGTGCCTTGTAAAAGCTATAATTCTCATGCCAGCCAGGAAGATGTTCAGCCCCTTGCCAAAATCCCCTAGATCTTCTAGGAGCAGTCTTCTATGTGACCATAGATTAACTTCAGGGAAAGAACTGCAACTGCCACAGGAGACTGTGTAGAAACTCTTAACCTTTTAATGAAAAATCTATATTGCAGATATCACAGAGAAAAAGTGAAAGATTTCATGGGCCAGTTACAGTAAAAATAAGAAATTTCACGGTTTGATGCATTAACTGAAAAGCATCTAAAACCACCAGTAACATTATTTTATCTTATTAATAGTAATTATTCAGTGTTCAAAGTTATTTAATGATGAATCCAAATACAAACAAGATGAGTACGACCAGATCATAAACTATTTTTAGAAATACGAATGAGCTGTTGAAACAGCAAGCAAAAGAAATCAGCATGTGTGTGTTTGTTTGTTTGCTTTTTTCCTTATGGAATTAGTGGGTGTATTTAATTCCCAAAGCTTAGCAGAGGGCAAAAAGGGTATTTTGCCTTCCATTTCATATGAGTTCTGGAGGGGTGAGAAGCTGTTCTTAATGCCAACATGAAAACTTCCCCTCTGTGTTTGTAAATATGTACCCATATGAAAGCAAAGGATAGGGTCTGCAGTTTTTAACTGAGTTCATGCTGAGTTTCACAGCATAATATTCTCATCTCAGGGAGAAACTTTTCAAGCCTCGAGGGAAACCAAATTTAACTACTTTAGGGAAGTGGCAAATATGCACTAGTGCTTCCTACACTTTGCACGGAGTGGGTTGTTCTGAGGTTTCTGAAAAACAGGGTCCTCCCATGTGAGATTAAAGAAGAGAAACGAGAAACTAAAGACTATGATGTTAATGGATAATGCTAAACAATATTTGCTTAAATTGCCATGCTCCTTGATCACTAAATAATACCTAATAAAACTAAATCATGTGTAAGATTTTTTCTTTGATCCTTATTGATCTCTGCAATGTGTGTAAACATGTCAGGGCAAAATAATTACAGCTGAAAAATATTATTTATTATTAAACAGTGTGCCTTATTCTAAATATCAATATTATGGCCTCTGGCATTAGCTTTGCATTGACTAGAACCATAAGGGCTGCTGTTTAATTTTTTTAAACAGATACAGCACTTGGTAAATACTTAATATTGTATAAACAGATACAATCTTGGTTTATTTTCTGAAAACCCCTTTGGCTTTGCATGTTAAATAAGTTAATAAGGACATTACTTGAACTTTACTTACAAATTTCAGGTTCTTCTTTCTTGTCCTGATTAAATGATAGCTAAGGTCAAAATCTGTTTGCCTCAAATGGAACATTTACTGTGCAGTTGGTGAGACAGTGGAACTGGTTGCCCAGAGAGGTTGTGGATGCCCATTCCCTGGAAGTGTTTAAGGCCAGACTGGCTGAGGCATTGAGCAACCTGGTCTAGTGGGAGGTGTCCCTGCCCACGGCAGGGGGGTTGGAACTAGATGATCTTGAAGGTCCCTTCCAACCCAAACCATTTTATGATTTAATAGAATTGCATATAAGCTTTCTTTGTGGAGCTCTGATTTCTTTGGGTTTTTTTTCTCCCCCTCATCCCATGTGTCTGGATCTGCTCCCTCACCTCCTCTGCTGTGTGACACTGATTGAGCAGGCTGCCTTAAGCCACATAGAAGCTGACATACAGCAGGTTTGTCCCCAGCAGACATGTGGGAAGTCAGCAGTGTGGGAACCACTGTGAAGGAACTTAGAGAGGAGTCCATGGCAAACCCAGTTTGTGTTTGAAGCCGGTGACTTCAATAGGAAATTATTTCCTTCTCTTGTTCAGGAAAGATCAGTTTCAGTAGCAAGGAGGGAAAGCCATCAGAAGAAGTATTTATGTCTTGGATCACTGACAGTGACATGGACAGTGGGATTGAGTGCACCCTCAGGAAGTTTGCAGACAATACTAAGCTGTATGGTGCAGTTGACACACCAGAGGGAAGGGATGACATCCAGAGGGACCTTGACAGGCTTAAGAGGTGGGCCCATGCCAACCCCATGAAGTTCAATAAGACCAAGAGCTAGGACCTGCACTTGGGTAGAGTAATGGATGCAAATAGGAGGAGAGTAGATTTAGGGTGGATATGAGAAGGAAGTTCTTTCCTGTGAGGGTGGTGAGACACTAGAACAGGCTGCCCAGAGAGGCTGTGGATGCCCCAGGGACCGTGGAGGTGTTTAAGGCCAGGCTGGCTCAGGCATTGAGCAATAGGGTCTAGTGGGAGGTGTCTCTGCCCAGGACAGGGAGGTTGGAGCTAGAGGATCTTGAAGGTCCCTTGCAACCCAAACCATTCTATGATGTACTTCCTAGACCTACATGTGCAATAACTCAAGAAAGCACTGAATGTGCAGATACAGGTAGATACCAGGCTGTGGAGTGGTGCCCAGTAGGTCAGAAAAATGAACCTAAATAGTTCTCACATACCTACCAGATATGGTTGATATTTGTCCTCTTCTGTCCATCCCTGTGCTTTTAATAACTGCATTTAATAATTAGAAGAAATATAGTACTGTTGCATAGCCATACAATTAGTGAGGGGTTAATTTCTTCTGTAAGGCTCAGAAACTTAAAAAAATAGCTTTCTTTCCACCATAGCCAGCAGTCTGTGTTGCAGGTTTAAATCAAGCCCTGGGCATTGTATCTCTATTAAGCACTGCATAACTCCTATTGATGGGACACTACACGGTGTCTCTGCACCCTTCACAAGGCTCTTCAGGGATGTGGCTGGCTTCAGTGGTCCCTCAGCTCTGTCTGTACTTGCTGTCAGCTCATGCTGAAAAGCTTGGGAGGGGGGAAGGTGGGGCTAGGGTGGATGGAACCTAGGAAATGCTGAGTGTTAATTGTTGGTGAGAAAGTTTGCCTTGCCTCCTTGCTCTGTGTTCCCCCAGAAGGCAAAGCTGGGCTCTCAGAAGGCACCAGTGGCAGGGAGAAGCCACAGCAGTAAGTGACAGATAGAGGAAACTCAGGGCACAGTGCCAGGCACTCGGAAAGGAGATGGAAAATCTTTTTCTGCTTGCCATATAGCCAAGCTTAGGTGGCCTGAGTTTGTTGCTGTAGCTGGTGGAAACCTGAGAAATCCCTTAGGAGGAAGGGTGTGATAAAACAGCTGAGGGTTTTAGACAAAGGCTGGCAAGGTGTGACCTGAAGGCAGACGTTAATGAGAGGGAAGCTGAATTCTTGCCTGTTCTACCTGTAAATCCCTGTTGACTATGGGAAGGCCTAAATGATGGGAATATCTGAAAATTGCTTGCAATTCAGTTATTGTCAAAAAGCTCTAAGAATATGAATGGCTGAGGAGTCAGAGCAGTATATCTGAGCAGTCAGAATGTATATCACCAGAGAAAAATCCCATTACAAGTACATGAAACTACAGGAAGGTGATATATGGACTACAGAAAAAAACCCTATTCAAACACTGATGTAACGTATTTTTACATTGCAGGGTAGGAGTGAAACTTGAAGCTATTCTTCAAAAACAGAAAGATGCTCCAGCCCTCAGGGCTGCAGTAGGAAAGATAGTTTAAAAAAGATCATTAAAGAAGAAGTCCTCTTGAAGACTTTGATGTCTATTGATGCAAGGTGCTATTTGTTCTACTGAAGACAGATCTGAAAAACTGCAATTACTAATAAATCACTTGCAATATTGAGCAATTACAGACAATGCAATCATAAAACACTGCAATAACTTAATAATTATACACATGTTAGGAGAATGTGTTATTGGGCACTTTGGGAAGAAAGAGGAAGGAGATGAGAAAACAAAAGGCAGGATATTGGATACCACACAAAGAGCAACAAAATCCACTTTGCAGCCAGACGCTGACTAGTTGTACACATTCAGGGCCAAATCCCAACACTAGAGAAAATTATGCAAAAAAAAAAAAAACTGAGTAAGAAATTCTGTTATTCAAAACACTGCATATGAGGGCTGGAAAAGGCCTCTTATGCACACTGGCCATGTTCCATCCAAAACCAGCCCTGAGAGCACCAGCTATCTCAGTAGTACTTGCTCTATTACTCATGCTAACAATAATAAGGCTGCCACCTCAACTGGGGCCCCAGCTGAGGGTGAGGAACCCAGAGGAGAGTGCTGCAGTCAGAGGGGCATGTCCCTGCTGGTTACTGTGGCCCAGCTGGAGCCAGAGGAAGCAGATTCCCACACTTTGGAGGCAGCTCAAATCCCTGTTGATGTGCGGAGGCCACGCTTTCCGTACCTGGTGGTGAAGGCATTGGGAGTACTTGGGCTGTAGGAATCCTGCACTGGGGTGAGGAAAAATGGGAGGCGGGAAGAAAAATCATGAATGGGAAGCTGAGTTAGCAGGAACTGTTTATGATGTTTTAGAGTGAGAACACTGCTGCTATTTAGATTTCCCTTTCAATGAATTTGGGCTTATTCCACAAACATCTGGAGAAAGCATCTGCATAAATGAATTGCTCCTTGGAAGGAAAGGTGTGTATCAGTTACCACAAGTCAGGCTGATATGCTGTTGGCTTGACTCACTGGTATTTAGCCATTGCCTCAGGTGTGAAAGCTGGAATAGAGTGGAAAAGAATGAAGATTCTGAAATACTGTTGGGAAATACTGAGAAGTATTGTAGAAGGAGAAAGTACACTATGTACTGTATATGCTCAAAGAAAATAACTGTTGTTGAGGAGGTCAATAAATCATAGCTGGTGGATTTTTGGATATGTACAAGGATTAAGGACCATCTGGAAAAAGGATCATGTGAGGGAGCATCCGTGGTAAAACATTAGAGGAAATGCGGGGTGCTTAGCATGCCTGACCCAGATAGCTTTGTAGGCACTGTCTGCATAAGCAGAGTTTATGGAGCAGTCTAGAAATTCTGTGCTTCTGCAAAGCACAAAGCTGTTCCTGAAACGCAGAGCAATCCTTTTCAATAGCTATGGCAAAATATGAGGGGAAGGCAAATAGCAGTGGACTGGCACTACTAGGTGAGCTCAGGCTGCAGTAACCAAAGGTTTTTGCTCCCTTCCTCTTCCTGAACAAAAGAGAGGAGGTATGGCTCTGATCTAATCCTCCTTTTGGCCTCCATTTGAAGTAAATCCTTTGTGGTTAAGGGAGGGGAGCAGCCACTTACACACCCTCCTCCTTCAGCCGGGGAAGGTAATGTAGCTGCAGCATGCATACAGCATCCCTTTCCACTCAGTCTTCTCCCTGCCGTGTTGCCAGAGAGATTTGTGATCTCAGAGACCTAAATTTCCTCGCTCTCTGAGTTTCCCCTTCTGGCTGCTCTGGTCTGGGAGCCCACAGGTTTACAAAAAATCCTTTGGCTTTGGGGAATGAATGGGTAAAGTCTTTTAGCATCTGTAGCTTGTATTACTGGACGGTATAAAACAGCCTAGAAAGAAGAAAGGGATAAAGTGAAAGAAAGTAAACAAAAAACCGACCAGTCATGAGAATCCTTTCTAAACCTGCACATTCAGCTGTGATATACAAGCTTTTTAAATAGATTTTATGCTAAAGCATATTTCAAAATCATAGACATTAACTAAAATTAAATATATTGGCTAGGTTACATCAAATATAGATGTTGCTGGGAGCAGCCACAAACAATGGCTGCAAACAGAATAACTAATGAAACCCAAAGGAAAAGAAATCAGTGCTAAGAGCCAGAACTAAACAGAATCTGTAAGTGACATGCTATTAAACAGAAACAAGTGGTGGCCCTTGAAAACCTGCTTTTTTTCTCGCAGATAATCAAAGGCTGCATTATGCCTTTAGGCACAGCTCTGAGCGAGGAGAGATGAATAAATTGCATTGCCACAGGAGTAGCCTTAGGGTGGGAAGAAGAGAGAGATCCCTGTAACAACCCAGTTGCTCAGATCACTGTGCAAATGTAGTGCTCAGCTGTGTGCTGCTGCAGGAGCCATCAGTGCTCTCCTGAAGAAGGGTGAGCAGCCTCATGATAAGCAGGCTGCAAAGCTTTTGTGTGGCATGGGAGCAGCATCCTGTGGATACAGGCCCTAAAATATACTTAACACACAAGGTCCCATATCAGAACTAGTTTGATAGACCCCAGACTCTTAACCTGAATCTCTTTGGTCAGTACTGTGGTAAAAGGGCAGGATCTTCTTTGGGTTTTGTTCTACTTTAAGAAGAGAATTGCTCACATACAAGTGCCAAAGAATTCTGTCCAGAAATGCCAGAGAGGAAAAAGTTCAGCCTGACTGGTTTTGAGGGCAGCCTATCTGTTTCCGCATCATCACAATTTACCATATACACTGTATGTACAACCAGCTACCTGGAGATGTGGAAGATCATCGTGGAGAGGTGGTTCAGACCAAACTCCAAGTGATTGTACAGGGCTGAGATTATCACAAAGCAAATCAAGAAACTAGTTCAGCCTTATTATGGAGAACCAGACAGAGCCCAGGGTGGAGCAGGCTCTCTACCATCTCACTGCCTGATAACATTGGCTAACATAAGATACCTCTTCCACAAACTGCTGTGTCTTTCTGTGCTGTTGCAGAGCAGAAGGGCATCTTGTTCCCTTCCTGGATGTCCTGGGGAAAAATCCCGCCACCCTGGCATGTATATTGATGCTGGCCATGATTTATCACAGATGAAATAGGAACGAAACACTGACAAAGTGATAAATGGGACCTCAGTTTTGGTCATGGGCCACAAAAACACCCTTCATACAAGATGATGTTGAGATTGGAGTGAAACAGACTTTAGCAGTCAAAGTGAAACAGCAGTGAGTAAGAATTTTTGAAATATGTGAACAGAACTAAAAATGGAATCTGGGATTATATCCACCTATGCTGTTAAGATAGCTTCAAAAGGCTTTTCTTTCTTCCTCTAAGTCCTAACAATTGCATCACAGAGGTGTTGACATAATTTTGTGGCTGAGGACCATTTTAAAAGAATCTTTAGACGTGTAACTTTTATACATAAATCTCCCCAGTGGCTCTATTTTGATTTCCCTTCTCCTCTGGATTTCTCTGAACATGCCTTTGGGTTTTTTTTTTTGGGACTAATTTCTGCACCTGCCAAACTTTTAAGAATATTAATATCTTTTGGACCTATTTAGATGGAGCCATCTTCTGCCCACATAAACAGAGCTAGCTATCAACAGCTCTCATACATAATTAACAGTAAACAAATCATTATCTGTTTGTGAGCAAAACATTCTTTTACACACTGTGGGGTGGGGTTTGGTCCTCAGCGTTCAGCTCTTCTGCACTCAGCTTTTTCCTTTGCTGGCACATGTGCAGTGACAGCTACACGTGACACCCATTCAACGAGCACAGACAGTTACTGCAGATGTTGTGATAGCCCTGTTGGTGGCCCCAAATGATGAGAGGCTCTGCCAGCCCTCCTTTACCATTCCAGCAAAAGCGGCTTATTGCTGTCTGAAGGGGGAAGGAGACATGACCCCAGCTAGACCAACCGAAACTGGATTTCTCCCAGCTGGTTCCACACTTTCATTTTGATATTACAAGGATATAGAGCTGGCTGTTCTAGGACACTCTTCTTTCAGATCCTCATAGAACATAGATATTAAAAAAAATTCTTTGTTGAGCTAACTCAGTATAGTTATATGAGTAGAAAGAAGATCCAGCGTGAATTAACAGTGGCATCGTGAGTGGAAACTCAGAATCATCTTGCTTTGAAAGTTTGTCTCACAATTCCTTTATTTATTATTTCAACTTTAAATTAGGTTCAAATTAAACTTTTGCAAGAATCTGATTTTATATAGATTGTAAACAGAGGAGGTTTTATATTGTATTTTTAAAAATTCTGCTGCAGTTCCCAAGAACATTCGTTTATTTGCTTTTCCTTTATTCACCAGCATTGTACCACTGAGACTTGGCAGTGAAAGTGGTTTTATTGATTTTCATTATCCAAGCTGGGAGAAGTGCAAAATATAAACAGCAGGAATTATGACCTTTTTTGCCTTTAGTAATTGAAGGGTTTACTGGTAACAATATTCAGTAAGTAACAAACAAATATATTTTACTGTGTTAACAGAAAAAGTCTGAAAATTCACAAATCAGACCTCCAGAGATTATAAAACTGATTTTAATGATAAAGTTCTTTTCTTTTCATCTTGTACAACTTTATCCCCAGATGCAACCAAGTCTGAAGCCCAGGAACAAAATATACCTGTAATAATAACCTCTTAATGTTCTTTTTGTGAATTTGACTTTTGAGTTACCTGAACTCTGATTGAGCATATTCCTCCTATATGGTTTATTAATGGTAGAAAGGAAGCTGAGCCAATAGTGCTCTAAAAGCATCTCCTTTGGCAGCCCTGGCTGCTGATGTGAAAGAGTTAAATGCCTAAAGCGTGATAGTGTAGGAAAGAGGCACTGCTCAGAGCCAAAAATTTGAGGTCAAATCATGTGTTGTCTTGTTAGCAGTAAAACTAGGGAAAATTCCTTTGTGATTTTAGGCAAGAAGCTTAACCAATCCATGTCTGCTGCTGGCACAATATTTGTGCCAGCATTTACTGGCTGCTTCAGGTTCTTTGGATAAAGCCTCATTGATACAAAAGCAAAATACTGATTATCTTCATTGCAATTTCCAGTTATAATGGAGAAACTGAAAGAGTCATTCAACTTCGAAAAATAAGGATTCAGAGGTCCTAAATTCTACTCCTCTGGTTGACACTGTGTGAATGCAACTCTACTGTGGCATAGGCTAGGGGGGAGCAAGGGGATGCTGGTGGGGCTGGTACAGTACTGGTGCAGTATCTGTACTGCAGGAGAATCCCATTGGGACCGGTGGGACCTGGGTAAGGCAACTGCCTTGCTATCCTTTGAAACAGTGCAGATGTGTCGGAAGCCTCACGCTTTCATGCAGAGACCTGATCTAGCACAAGTGATGGTGATGATGTAAAGTGAGCTTATCCCTGCTCAGCACCTCCTGCTGCTTATGCTCAGGAGCTCAGGAACTGAGAGGATGGTCCTGGAAGCCTATGGACTGTATGGAAAGGAGCCAGAAGGGACACCATCCACATCAGTTGATCTACAAAGTGACATGAAAAGTGCACTAGATTAGCAAAAGCAGTTATTTGTGCAAACAATTTACTGCAGCTTATGAAAGTGGAGTTCTTGTCCATTCCCCTTCTTGCTCCCAGTAAGTATGTGGCCCTGCTCTTACCCTTCAGCCCACTATGGGATGCACCAGATCCTCCCCTGAGCAGCCTTAGCTTACCAGCAAAGCAGAAAATTATTCTTTCCTTTTTTCTGACACTGATGAGCTGAAATGGCTCATGGAGATATCCAAGAAGCATCAGCTGGGAAAGAGCAGTGAGAGGAGAAAAGGAAAACAGCAGCATCCCTCAGTGACAATGAGCTGTTAAATCTGCTCATCTCCTCTCAGGAAACTGATATTTGAATGTTATGCCTCTCATGGATATGAATACGTATTCGTGTCTGAAACTTGCATAACAAAGCTGCCTGCCAAGCACTGTAAGCTGGTAGAAACCAAAAGCAAAAGGCTGCTGTCTTGCTGAGCCATGCTCTCCCTTGGGCCAGCACAGGTTCTAAACCCTATTGAGGAGCTGATTTCTGATTTCTCCTGATTTTCTGGTTTCAGCAGAACTGATTTGGCTGAAAGGTAACCTGGCAAAAAAAAAAAAATCATTTCCACAGCTTCTCCTTGCACAGACTCACATCTGTGCATGCTGGCACATGAAAAGGAATGGATCAGAGCAAACAGCTGGGGCAGGGAGGGAGCAGAAGTCCTCCACTGGGGGGCAAAGCTTGTTTACGGTGCTTACTGCATTAGTTGGATAATCATCTCCTTAGAATGAAATATGGTTTAGATTTCTGTAAAAGAACACAGCAGGCAACTCTTCTTCAATGCACAACAGTCTAGTAAAAATGAACTCGCATTATTAGTAATTTTTAAAGTTGTATTTTACTCTAAGTAAGTTAAAAATGGGCATAAGGATGATACTAGTGACAAGGTTCTTAGAAGTTTTGTGTGCCCAGCTGCTTTGAAGTTTGGAAGCCTTCTGCTTTCAAAAGTATATTTTTACAGGAAAGTTTTTTTTTTCATACACCTTGATGATCCCATGTAGGAGAAAATTATGTAGTTATCTGATAAGTAAAAATCACATCCAGCTCTCTTTCATCCTCTTGCAACTTAGGCTGTGGCTCCTTAAGAAGTATTTAATGGGAGTTTCAGCTTATAACTCTTGGTCCTCCCATACTTGGCTTCTCAGCTGAGCCAATATGACAGCTTTTCTTACTGCACTATTAGCTGCCTTGGAGGAACCTACTTTTGGAAACAAATGCTTTGTCCTTCTTGCTCCCCACCCTAAGAAGACCCTCATGGCCAGCTGTCTGGTGAAACAAAGGGTTTCTTTTTAGAAAGCTGTGCGGGTTTAAGTCAGAGAAATAGTTACAGGTAAAAACCTTGATATGTAGGTGTTAATTGTTACCATCTGGCTTCAAAGACTTTCACATTGTTTCAGTGTAAACAAACATGTAGTGCACCCAGAACACAATGTTGGCTCATTTGCAACACCATACATGACCTTCAAACAAACACCAGCAGACTGTAAACACATTGGTAATTCCTCTGCAACCTTCTCTCCCTCCCCTTTGTTGATGTGTGATAATTAAATACAATCTCAGTTTCTGTAAGATACTTAGCACGCACATTTAAAGAAAACCTTTTCCTTATATCTGAAATAGCTTATAGGTCCTTCTAGTCTAAGCAAGGGCACTTGGAAACCCGTTGTTTATGCTTCAGGTTTCGAGTTGCTGCCAAAATGGTTTTAACTTTTTCAGTCTAACACAAAACTCCATCTCTGTCAATAAGCTCCATCCGGCTACAGTTACAGCGCGTATCACCTTCACTTTTCAGAACCTGAGAAAAAAACCCCAAAACAACAAACCCTCATGTTTTCTCGTGAATGTGGCAGTCCTTATTTCTAAAGAGAGAGCAGAAAAGGGAGGGGGAAACAATGCGAGGGAGAAGCTTTTATGTTCACAGTCAATTATTAACCTAAATCCCCCATATGCTGTAGCCAAAGCACAGGGGCTCAAGCTTCCCACCAGCACTTCAGCAGCTGAGACAGAGGAGTGCCTTGAATTCTTTCTGCCTCCCACTGACTCAGCTCTGAGGCTGCTGCATGGGGCTGCTCCCCCTTGTCTTTTCCCAAGAGCAGAGACAGGCATGAGGAGCTGCTGTCTCTACTTCAGGTACCCTGGCTGCTCTCTCCTTACAAACCCAACTTAGAGAGTCATTAAGTTACACCAAGTGTTCCCATTCCCCCCCTCCTTGATTATTTTCTATTTGAATCATTTACCGTAGTCGAACTGAGCTGGTGGTCCCTCCAGCAGTGGAGAAGAATAATGATGTAGTGCAATGAATGCTTTACAGTGGCACTGACCCACTGACCCAGTGAGAAACCATTGGGTCCCTGTTTTGCTGCTGGGAGCCAGTGCTGAGCTGGCCTGGGGCTGAGCCAGCAGGGACACAATGCTGGTTTTGGGGTGGCCCTGGCATATCCAGTGGTGCTTGGCCTGCCCTAGGAGTATTTTTTGGCCTGCTACCCATTGTGTTTCCTGAAGAAACAGAATATTCCTGTTACTTTGCGTTGCTTTTTGTTCTTGTGTGAAAACATTGTTCTTTTTCTGGTTCAAAGCACATAGGATGCACATTTGTGCACTTGCACATGCAAATACACGTACATACCCAGTTCTAGATGTGGCTTAATAATTTTCCTGTGACTTGCTCTGAAATGCTGTAGGCTGGTGGCAGACACATCCGGATTAAGACAGGGAAGGAGGAATTGTTTAGCACTGCAGCAGCTCTGCCTGTGTCTGCTCCTAAGGAACCAGCATAAACTTTCCACTTGCTGGAGTTAATGAGGCCTCTATCCCTATCTCATCCCAAGACTTCACCATTCACTTTAACCTCCAGCTGAGGCTGTGCTGGCACATGTCCATTGCAACTAGTCTGATTGGAAATCAACCTCATTTGATTATGTTATAGAGCACAGGGTGCAGACTGCCTTTTTGCATGCTAATCTCAGTTTGTGGGGCATTTGTTTGTAGGGCAGTGATAGCTTCCTTCTGCTATATGATGTCATGCTGTAGTTTAGTGGTATTTTTATATTGCGTTTTCTTTGCTTGAGTTGTACATATCTCCATGTGTAGGTAAAGAGAGGTTCTCCTCCCCCTCTACTCTGCCCTGGTGAGAACACATCTGGAATATTGTGTCCAGTTCTGGGGCCCTCTGTTCAAGAAGGACAAGGAACTGCTGGAGCGAGTCCAGCACAGAGCCACGAAGATGGTGAAAGGACTGGAGAATCTCCCTTATGAGGAAAGGCTGAGAGAGCTGGGTCTCTTTAACTTGGAGGAGACTGAGGGGTGACATCATTCATATCTATTAATATGTGAAGGGTGAGTGCCAGGAGGATGGAGCCAGGCTCTTCTCAGTGACATCCACTGATAGGACATGGGGTAATGGGTACAAACTGGAATACAGGAGGTTCCACAGAAATGGAAGAAAAAACTTTTTCACAGTGAGGGTGACAGAACAGTGGAGCAGGCTGCCCAAAGAGGTTGTGGAGTCTTCCTCTCTCGAGACATTCAAAACCCGCCTGGACATCTTGCTCTGTGACCTGATCTGGGTGCTCCTGATGCAGCAGGGGGATTGGACTAGATGATCTCTTAAGGTCCCTTCCAATCCCTGATATTCTGTGATTGGCCTGTGATTCTGCTACTGGCCTCTTATGATTGCAATGGCATCAGGCTGTCTCATGTATTTGCTGTGCATGAACTGGTGGTAGTGAGGTGCAGGGGCCACTGCTCGCTGTCACCTGATCGGGATAAACACGCTTTGCAGAGTTGTTTTGAGGGTGCTGTGGAGGCTGACGTCCCATCACTAGGCTTTGCCAAACCGTGTGCCAAACCATGTGCGGCATGTGCTGCTGCTGCTGCACCTAGCAGAGCAGATGCGGTGCCTGGGAGTGGTGTGGCACTGAGAGGTGCGTGTGACATCATGGCACCGTCTCGGCGGCTCATGCGTGGGCAGTACATTGCTGTGCACGTGTGTGTTTCACCAGTTGCCAGGGCACTGGGTTGCACTGTGGCCCGGCTCATGCCAGCACAGCGCAGGTAACTGTGCGGTACTGTTCCCCGGCTGTATTATGTGTGCCCGCAGAGGGACCAACCCGCGCTGTGCAGAGAGGTCTGTAAGGACACACTGAAGTGTCACACGCGTCACAGCGTGACACTCCTATAACGGGCTCTCACAGACAAGCTTTTCACGAGGGGTCAGGAAAGAGGGTAGCTCCGTAGGGGCAGCTTCGTGGGGGCAGCTCCACGCCCTACTCTGCGCAGCGCAGGGGGTGCATCCCTCTTCAACAAAGAGTTGCTCCCCTTCGCATACCACGGGCTGGGCGGTACGGCGTCCCCCGCGCCGGGCTGACCCACGGGACGCCGCGGTCCCTTTAAGCCCGGCGCGGTACGGCCTGCCCTGCTCTGCTATAGCCCGGGGTGAGCAGCAGCGGCGCCGCTGCTTCCAGGCGTCCCTTCACTCACCCATCCACCCACCCCGTCGCCGCACTGGGCCGTCCCGGCACGCCACGCCAGGCCCGGCCCGGTCCGGTCCGGTCCGCGCCTCCCCAGAGAGCCGGGCG
>VZTY01030817.1:108294-149032 GCA_013400935.1 Turnix velox | reverse complement strand
GGGCCTCCCGCACCTGCGCCTCTTTTCCCGGACGGACCGGGCAGGGCCGCACGGCGGTGGCGGTCGCCGTTTCTCGGCGGGCAGGGCATGGCGGTGTGGTCGGTGAGATGAAAGTGACCGTGTGCTTCGGGCAGACGGGGATCGTGGTGCCCTGCAAGGACGGGCAGCTCCGCGTGCGGGACCTGACCCAGCAGGCCCTGCAGCGTTACCGCAAGGCCCAGGAGAAGGTGAGGACACGGGGGGAGAACTTGACCTGGCCGTTATGTGCGGTGCCGGTCGGGACGGAGCAGCCGCCGGCGGGCAGGAAGCGGCTAGGGGAAGACCGGGTGACGGCCGAGGGGGCGGGTAACGGCCGGCGCGAGGGGGGCGGTGGGTAACGGCCTGTGGGCTGGCGTGAGGGGCGGCCTGGGGTCCACTAATAGCCGGCGGCAACGGGGGCTACGTTGGCTGGAGGTGTGGGCTTTCCGGGCCCCGCAGCCGTGGTACCACCGGGACGTGGTCTAGCTGGCACACGTCCCATGGTGGGCCTGCGGTGTGAATCTTCCCGCCAGGTACTTGATGTGAGCAGTTGATGCTGGTGGGCCGGGAGCGTGTTCTGCTCGGTTATCGAGCTGGCCTGGCTTCTTGTGCGTGTTTAAAGGCTTCTTGTGTTACTGCTGTGCGTGTTGACAAACAAACTTGATAGGAACACAAACATAACGTGTGTTATTTACATTAAATCTTGTGTTGTCTGGCGTCAGCTGTGCCTTGTGCCTTGTCCGCAGGGGTAGATGACTTCCTTTACGTGAAAGGCGCTGGGAGTTTTTCTTAGGTTGTTCCTAATTGAGCATAAAAATAGTTTTTCTTCTTTTTTCTTTGAGAGGCAGGTGCTGAAGGCTAATGGGATACTGTTTAATATTGATGAAAGGCCTCGTGTTGCAAATACTGCTTTTTGAAAGGCGTTCCAGTTACAAGCCTGGAATTAAGGGCTTGGAGAATTGTCTATCCTTCTAAGACATCTGAATAAAGAGTACAGCTAATGGCTTGCAGGATCTGTTTTGTGCTCTGTGCTGGTTTCTTCTGTGCCCAGTCAATAGTTTATCTCGATGACAAAACTGAGAGTAAAATTTCTTGTCCTTGTAGGTCTGTTTTGAGGGAGGCTTGCTATTGATGGGTTAAATCCATCATAAACAGCTGAGGCTGCTCCATGGTAGTGATTATGTTCAGCTGCTTAGTCTTTCTGAGCAACTGTAGTGCTTTAACCACCTTAAAATAACTAGAATTAGACATGTTTCATATAGAAAATCCTATTCCCAGTGAGTATTGAGTGTGTGTAATAATTTTTAATTTGTGCTTGTGATGACATTGCACTTAGTCTCATGATGATGGCTGGAATGTGGCCTACAGAGCTTTTGTATAAATACTTTGAACATACTTCCATTTCTCATGTGTATTTTGTTTGTTTGTTTTTATTCCTTTAGAAATACTTGAAGGGTGTCTGCACATCTGGTTAAGTCCTGACTGTTCTAGAAGGTTCAGTAAGCAATCTGTAGGAGAGAAATTGCAACAATTCCAGAGAGGTTCAGATAAATGTCAGATATTTAGGATATACTATGATCCAGTTGGTTTCTCGTGATTTTATACCCAGTTTGCTCATTGGGTAACATTTAAAGAAAATAACTTTGATACCAATTGTTCACCTCCTGTGTTCCCTTCAATGTGAGGTCAAAATGATCCAACCTTCTGTATCAGACAGCCAGGGGCCAGAGTTCATGTTTATGACCTTGTTGTGTTTCCTTTTTTTCTGGCTATTTCCTTCTAGAAGTTTTTGAGTTCCCTGTTCTGCATCTTAAGTGGACACAGGCCAGTTAGTCCAGAAATTGCTGATCCCCTTGAGTAATGGTGGTTCAGAGGTTGTACAAGGATGTGTGAAGAGAAAGCATGGGGGAAGCAGCCTAAGGGTCTTTCTTTCTTTTCTTTTCTTTACATGAAAAGTACATGTCACTAAAGAAAGATTTATGACTTCTGTTTACTGGAAATTTAAACATTTCTCTTGTAATCCTTTGATAAGTTAGTTTACAGTCTAGATGATTTGCAATGTCACTACCCCAAAAGATGTATTTTGTCTTATCTCATCAGATGTTGTTTGGAGTTAGTGTTCTTTCCTGAGGAAAAATTTGAGGTTGGTAAAATAGATCACAAGAAGTCACTGGGAATTTATTTTATCACCTTGTGGAAAGGCTTTATTCCAATCTGACATGGATGGGTTGGGTGTTTTGCTGTTTTTCTCCAGTTGGTTCTTTCTAAAGTTAACTTTCTTCATAAAAAGCAGAATCATTCAGAGAATGGGATCTCTCAAGATAATCAGCCACGAAAATCTGCTGTGAGGTGTGGGCATGTAAACAGGTTTGTGTTAAAGATAACAGGGGGTTTGTTTTTCTTTTCAAAATATTTAGAATGCTTGGAATACTTCCTGTGGCAGAAGCTGCTGTTTCTATTGGCATGTTAAGTGCTCTTTATCTAATTCTTTTTGAAGTGTAAAAATCTTTTAAAAGAACAAAATGAAAAATGGTATTGTTAAGGAGCCTGAAGTATTTGGAGGAGGGAGGAAAATTGATACAAGGAATATCTTTTGTATTTCAGAATAGAAAAAAGGTAGCAAGGATACAAGCTGTGGGAAATGTTTGTTAGTTATGATACTGTCAAATACCACAAAAATGTGAGAGACTGAGCTTTAGGATTGTTGTGGAAGCTTAACTGTGCCTTTATACTGCAGTCACTTGTCTAACAAAGGGGAAGATACGAGATTAGAGTATTATTTCTTCTATATTGTAAATAATTTCAATTTCTGTGTGGAAAAAATTAATTGATTTAATGTACTCAGGCCTTTTAAATACTTATAATGTAGGAAAAGTTCATGCAGTAAATGACTGAGTCTCATTTCTGGGAGATTTCAAGAGAAAAAGCTGAGAACTTTGCAGGCTTATTGTAGCCAGCTGTGTTTTCTTAGCAAGTTTGGTTTGATCTGCCTTGGCAAAGTTGGCTCCTTGAAGCTCTGTAGCTTCAAGGCTGTTGTTTCAATTGAAAAATCAGAGAGAGGTTATTTTTTATAATACTGGTTTAGCAGTAGGTTTTGGAGGTACTGTTTCAATATAAGTGGGCAGATCTTGTCTGATTCACAGGAAGAAAGAAATAACTGCCTGGATTTATAAACTATTATCCTCATTGTAGTATCAACAAAGATTTTGGTGCTCTGTGTTTTCACAATCTTTAGATATTTAAGAAAGCATTTTGTTGATCAGCTGAATGCATTTTCAGGGGAGTGACTGACCTCCTGAAGTAACTTGTGTTTCAGTGAATTGAATGTTGGTAGACTTTTTCTGTGACTCGGGATCTACTTTTTTTGCTGTTAAATAATAACTTGCTTGTTATCTGCTGTATTTAGGATTCTTTGCTTGAGCAAGAGCAGAATTGCAGATGCATTGCAGAATTCTTGAGCTGCTGTGCCCGTAAGTTCCTGTACGTCCACAGATGTAGGAAAGTGAACCTTGTTGATTGTTTTCCAGTAAATTGAGAGTCCTTTTTTTGGTGGTTTGTTTCTTTTTTTTCTTCTTTCTTTCATTCATGAGTATGTGGATGAGAGAAGGAGAGGGAGGGTTTCTGGGTCAACACTGAAGGGTTCTACGTACTTTTGTGGTGTTGTCTTCTTAAAAGCAACATCTTAATCCATACAGGGCTAAAACATTCAAACTGAACACAGCACTGTGCTTGTACTTCACCCCTTTTAAATGACAGTTTGTCTGGGTAGGATGCAACACTTAAATTACCGTTGTTATAATGAAGCTATTGGCTTGACTGGAGATGCTGTTTTTCTAACTTAAATGCCTTTAATGTTGTTGATGTAGAAAGTGCTGTATGCCCAGGGAAAAGATTAACTATGGGAGTAGCAAGTTAAATTCACAGTGACTTAAAATCATAGAATTGTAGAATGGCTTGGGTTGGAAGGATCTTCAAGATCATCTAGCTCCAACCCCCTGCCAAGGTCAGGGACACCTCCCACTAGACCAGGCTGCTCAATGCCTCATCCAGCTTGGCCTTCAGGGTCCATGGGGTATCCACAGCCCCTCTGGGCAACCTGTTCCAGTATCTCACCAACTTCACAGGAAAGAACTTTTTTCTTCTATCCACCCTAAATCTACCTGCTTTCCATTTGCATCTATTCCTCCTAGCCCTGCCATCCTTTTCCCCTGTGAAAACATCCTACCCCAGCCTTTCTGTAGGCCCCCTTCCTTCAGGTATTGATAAGCTACTATGAGGTCCCCCTTGAACCTTCTCTTCCCCAGGCTGAACAACCCCACCTCCTTCAGCCTGTCCTCATAAGGGAGGTGCTCCAGCCCTTTCATCATCTTTGTGACCCTCCTCTGGGTGCAGTGAAACTTTTCCCAGGAAAAAATCTATTAAAACATTGTGTTCCTCCGGATGTTCTTTATCCCTCTGGAGGAGATGGAGATGAGGAAATGGTTTTTATCACCTGTGTTTTTATCACATTTGCCTTCATGGCTCTCACCTCAATGAATGGCTGCTTCGGTTGTTTGAAGTCTTGTTCATAGGAGCCAGTGGAATGGGCAGGACATACAAGCCGTGTAGTTAAATTAATTGCTACAATTTGTAGTTTAAATATCAGTTTAAAATTTGTCATTGCAAGCAGTTAAATTCTTGAGTGGTGCCTGTACAGACAATCTGTCTGTCTTACAGGGAGTTGATCTCCAGTTGTTATGGGCATCAGAGTATATTCCCACTGGTGATAATGTACAGAAGCTTGCAGTTGATTTGGCAATGATTATCATAATTTTTATTGGCAGCCAGACTGAGTAAGAAGCAATTAATACAATGACTAAGTTGATTTCAAGAATGATGTATTTTTTATTAGGGTGAAAATAGTGTGTCATTTGAATTGTATTGGTGATCCTCCCCAAATTACTTGCATTTGAAGAGCTAGAGCTGCCAGTTAACTGTCTATCAGTTGCTGATTCCTACTAATAAAGTACCTTTCCCCTTCTTTCTCTTCTTGCCCCGCAACATAACTAGTAATCTTTTGGAATTATGTGTTGCTGTTGTAAATCAGCCAGCAAGCCAGAGTACTGAATGTTCTGTAGTTTTTCTAAAAACAGTGGGGGTAGGGTAAATGACAGTTTATTTTTGATTCTAAACTCTGTGCTTACAAAAAGTGTTTGCAAAAAGATGACAGATTTCTTCAGAAGAGATATGTAGAAATTTTTTAAAGGAATTATTTGTTATGAGTGTTTTTCTGTTTCGGGCAAATTGCAAGTATTTAATCGTTTACAAAGACAGTAATACAGTTGTTCTTGTGTGGCACTTCTGTCTTGGACCTTGTATTTAGTTTTTGTTTTTCTATTCCAGTTTGTCTTGAAAAGCTGAATTTATTTTATGCCCTAATAGGGCTGGTTTTACTAAATCTTGGTTTTAGTAATCTTGGTTAAATTTTACTAATCTTGGTTTTACTAAAACAATTCTAAGCCTTATTTTTAAGAACTCTTTTTCAACTAAGAATTCCCATTATTTGTCTTAATGTTGCTCCATCAGCTACAATGTATTAGCAAGCTATTACATTGCCTTTCAGCAATTCATTACATTGAATTTCAGCAAACAAGTATCGCTTCTGCATTCAGCTTACAGAATCACAGAATGACAGGGATTGGAAAGGATCTCAAGAGATCATCTAGTCCTGCTGGAGCAGGAACACCTAGACCAGGTCACACAGGGAGGCAGGTGGGGTTTGGATGTCTCCAGAGGAGACTTTTAAACCAACTCTGGGCAGCCTGTTCCAGTGTTCTATCACTCTCGCCCTGACAAAGTTTTCAGTTATAGCCACTATGATACCATAGTAAAAAAGGATAATACGATTACTTTTCCATTACTGTTGTTTGAACTTATAGGTAACTGTCCCATGTCTATGGGAAGACTGGCTGGGTGAGTAAGGAAATTAAAGCAAAGTTGTGTTCCTGGCAAGTATTTATAAACCAAACAGAAAGTTTGCTATTGGGCAATGCTATGATTTTGCAAAGGGGAAATTTAAACTCCAAATAGTATTTTTTTGCACATTTATTTCTAACTTGAAGTACTATGTAGTCTAAATGTTACAAAAAGTTCTTCCCGGCATAGGAGGTACTTTTGCTGTGTAAAATGCAGCTTCAACTATTTTTTTTTCCAAAGGATTCCAAAATTGAGAGCTGTGAGGATTCCAAAATTGAGAGTTGTGTTCTATTGATACTTTCTTAAAAACTTCTGGTTTTGTTTTTAACAGGTAGATAGTGGTATTTGGGATTGGTGGTTCACCTGACAGTACTTTCCCCCTGATTTGTTCAGCATGATAGGTCCATGAATTACACCACACACTGCAGCCTTGCATTCTGCTACTGAAGCAGCAGATTTCCTCCCCCATTGAGCAGAGCATTCTTTATGCTTTTCTAATGATGCTGTCATAACTGCAGCTTCCCTGGGTGTGAAGCCCTATTGCTTCATTACTGAAAACTCCCTCTAGCCCCCTATTAAGATGCCTGTGCTTCATCCTTAATGAATATGATAAAGCTGAAGGTCTTGAGCAATTATGATAATTGAAAACAGATTCTGCTTTGTATTTTTATACTTAATTCTTTAGTCTTTTTTATGCATGAAGATATACCCATTTTTATACTAGGGACCTGACTAAACAAAAATGACATGTGAAAGACTTGTTTGAAATGGACTTTAAAATTCCACTGACCAGATAGTGCCCTCAATATATTCATTAAACTGATGAAGCTTTTTCTTAAGAAATGAATCAGGAAATGGGCATGAGAACTTCAGGAGAAAAGGCCTATGTTATACTTACATGTCTTTATTAATGAAAGCATTTTTTGTTCCCCTCAAATTATATGTTGTTGTGATAATTATATAGATCTTATCATCAGTACTTTATTTCTTACATAGGATTTCTTCAGTAATTTGTTTATAAAGAAAACTTTGTTATATCAAATTACTGATTGCGCTAAATGGGATTCTATTTTTGGACCATCATCCTCAATTGAAATAGGAAATATGTAAGACATTAATCTGTGAATATCTTTTTGTTATGCCTAGTGATAATGCTACAGACACCTCCATTAAGTGAATGATAATAATGTTTTAATGTCACTAAAATCTATCTTACTTTTCAGGGCAAACCTGTAATTTTCATGCCACCGGTATGTCCATTTAAAACTGATGGTTGGTTTCTAGTGGCAAGTGCCACAACATTGCTCCAGGGCTTAGATTTACTCTGAATTGGGAGTTTTAGACAAGTTGCTCATAGTTTTTATTAGGATGCCCTGGCATCATTTGTTCCTACAGTGAGTCCTTTTACTTCAGTGCTTATCTTTGGGCTACTACATGCGTGAAAAAAAACTACTGAATGCTTCTTACCTGCTGCTTACAGTTGGTGGTAAGGACACTGTTTATATGAATGGTAAATAGGGAGGAAGATGAATGATTGTAGCCTGACAGAGACTGGTATTTGGAATCATAGAATTCAGTATGATGGGCAGGGACTAATAGCTGTCTCTGGGCTCTTTTTATCTGGATGGAGATTCTACCTCAAAGATGTGGCTCCATTGAGCCAAATGGCTTTGCGGCTTATATGATAGACTGTTTTCCACCTTCCTGACAAAATACTAGCTATTGGTGAATGTTAACATGCACTCTCTCTATTTTCCTTTACAAAAATCCAGTAATTTCTCAGTCAGTGGAAGAAAATGGAATGCTTGGATCAAAGGAGTATTTGATGCAATTCAAAGATGGTCTGAAGCCTACATTTCTGCAAAACTGGGCCTGGGGTTTTCTTTCTTTTTTTTTTTCTTGTTCATCTGTCTTCCCTAAAACCTAAGGAGACTTTTGTGTTGTTATTCTCATCAAGCCATCAACAGGTGAGAAGCTTTATTGGCAGCTCTGCATATCTAAATTACAGATTTTTCCGTTTGAACAAAAAAATTACTTGATCTAATAATCTCCTGCTTCTTTTAATTTGGTGTCAACTAAGAGTATTCCAGCTTCAAAGAGATTAGAATTCAGCATGTCACTGTTTGGACTGTTAAGGGTGAGACAAGTCAAATCCTAATGAGTTAATCTGCTACATGTGGTGGATTTGTCCTGTAAACTCAGGAATGTGCCATTGAGCATCCACCTGTAGACTATCCTACAGCTGAGAATTGTTTCTTTTAATTAGGGCATGGACTTATACCTTTCCATTAGCTGGAGAGAAGTGATGGTGAAGTAGTTAGTATTTTCACCTTTCCCTGAAAGCTATCATAACAAACTTCTGTCTGTCCAGTGAATAGATGGGAGATCTTAACCTGCTACAGAAAGTGACTGGTTGAAAAGATATATGTACCTGCTCTGCAAGTATCTTCTTGGCTGATGAGTTAATGGAACAGGCTAAACTGAATGCATCTTTATAAGTTTTGATGATGTCCATATAGAAGTAGATCCTATTTAGACTTCTCTGTAAACTGAAAGTTTTGGGGGCATGTAATCTTTTTTAGCTTTCTTTCTGATTGTGATTATATTTTAGTAATCTCCTGTGATGCTTATTTGGGGATGAAATTGCTGGGTAGTATTTTCAGTGTTACCAGGCTTTCCTCTAACATTATCTGCTTGCCAACTTTTCTCATTTCTGAGCGCAAGCAGAAAGTGAAACCAGATTGCAAACTTAAGACTTGAATTGTCAGTGCAAGTGTTGGCTGTAGACTGATTTGGATAGACTTTTGGCAAATGATGAACTTAATGAATAAGGAAGATGAACTGGGACCTGGAGGTCTAAGTAACTGTCTTCTTCCTCCAGAATTGCGCGTTTGTCTGACTTTACAGCTCCTGCTTGGCAGTCAGTTGCAGTACCTTTCCTATGGATCCCTAGCTGAGCAGCTTTTGAAGTGCTCATGCTGCCATCTGTAACCTTTTCTTACAAGGCATTCTTAGCTAGATCAGTAAGGATTTCAATAGATGTTTCTCAGTTTCAGTTGTGTTTCTTGTAGAAGCTGAACACCACAAAGGTGGGATGGAAACATAGTAATGCAGAAGCAATAAAAAAGTCTGTTTGTGGCTGTAGCTCCTCTAAAGTAGAAGTAATTCAGGAATTCTATAAATCTGGTCAAGGTGAGGTTGCTGATTTGCAGCTGTCTAAGCCTTGAAAGGCTTGACTGTTACTTTACCCATTCGTGGGTAGTAATGCCTATGCATCCATCTCATGAAAACTTTCTCAGTCTGTCCAGAACAAATCCAAGTGGGTAATTGCCACTGTTGATCCTTTAACCTGTGCCATACTTCACTGTCATTAAACGGAATGATTGTTTTGCATCTCGCATGTCCTTTTTTATCCAAGCTGAAACAAGCTTTTTTAAAAATAATCTTGAAGTCTTAGTTCTTATTTCTTTAAAGAATTTCTTACCAATTGTCTTGTCTTTGTCTCGAACTGTTGGCTAGTATACATGAAAGCCTTCTAATAAATAAAATAACTGGCTACAGGAGGGAGCTGTCAGCAATCTCTTGGATAGTTTTTACAAGCTGCTTTATTTCATGTTGAGTAAAGACTTCTACATTTGAGGGAATATCTGATATACCGTAGTGTGCCAAAAATGTATCATATTCTGACTCATTGACTTAAGTTATAATTTCTTTATGTTATACTCTCTGCTGAGATGCTCAAAAAAATTCTTTTCATCTAGGCTGTCCCTTCTTCCTCTTCCCATTGGTTATGTTAACATAAAATGCTGGTTTATTAACATAAAATCTATTTATTGGCATATTTTTTCAGAAGCCCACTTCTAGCAATTGCTTGATTTGACAAATATGGCCCAACATCAGTTGATGTTGGAAATTTACTGATCATCTGCTTCTGACACCTCAACCTATTTTTATCTGCCCAAAGAATAGAAAACTGGAAAGGAGATTGCTCCCTTGATTTGAATCTTCCTGTCTTGTGTGTAGTGGGAAGACTTGCTGAAATTTTTCAAGGACTGAGGGGAATTAATGTGCTCAGCTCCCACAGAATTAGGCTCGTTTGAAAAACCTAGCTGCTGCCAATTCACAATTATTTTTCCCCTGCTGGCTGTAATAAATGTATTCTGAACAAATGTTTCATGAGTTCCTGGCATTATAAGCTACAACAAGAAAACTCCCTGAAGAGATGGAAACCTGAAACACTTGTTTTGAGCAACAAAAGGACAAGGTTCATTGACTTTTTGATATTGTCCGTAGAGAAAGACTTTACATCTGTGTAGTAGTAGTCATGATGTAGACGTTGTTTAGGCTTCTGTGAAGAGGGAAGAGAAATTGTTTTGTTTGGGTTTGTTTTTTAAAATTAGATGTTTGTGTCTGGGGAAAAATATAATCTAGCATTAGTGTCTGTCTTGTCAGAGGTAAATTATGACTCCTTTGTGTTAAGGAAGAAGATTAGCACTTAAGACAGGAGACTTCTCTGGATTTTTAATGTTCCAGTAGCAGGTATTTTGATAGCTCTCAGCTTCTGACTGATGAGTTTTTACCTGAAAAACCCTCATAGAAACCACTCCACTGGCTTTACATATAGCAAAACCAAGAATTAATTTTTGGTCAGAATACTCAACATAACTCATAAATGCTTGAAAGAACACTCATGGCCTGTGCTTTAATCCTTCCACTTATGCTAAGATGAATCAGATAGGAGTATGCCAGTATTGACCCTTTAATCCTTGAGTCTGGAAAACGTTGGTTTGGCCATCTTCCATTTAAATGAGACTGTGTGTTGTGGGGGAGTAATTGCAGCAAGTTACCAACTGAACAGAGCAGGCAGTTTGCAGGCAGCATGTTTTTCCTTGCTAGGCCTTTCATGTAGCACTGAAAATGTAGTGCCAAAGTTGGACTGTGTCATTATTCTCATTCTCCTTGTCCCAGGTCTCTGCTAGATGTAGCTGCAATGGGATGTTTTTGTTTGTTTGGCTGCACCAACATTCTTTACTATTTAACTCTGAATAGAGGCTGAATGCTTACTTTGGTTGTGTTTTTAGGTTTTTTTTTTAATACATAATGAATTTTGCAATTATGTGTGTTGCTATCATATTCTTGTTTATAAAAATAAATTGTATACCCTTTGCTGTCATAATTTCATTTAATAATGCACAATCAAAGACAGTAGGGTGATAGTAGGTAGGTCAGATGTTACATTTGAAAGATTCATCTGGCAGTGTTCACGCATTGGACTTTTTTTGTTTTTTGTTTTTTTTCTTGCTATGTCACAACTGTCTTTTAAAATCAGTGAAGGTGGAGGATTCTGGTTCATTGTTCATACTGCAGTTCATTAATGGCCATAGATATGAAATGAGCATCTCGCTAAATGGAAGACTTGGACAACCTCTGACTCTTGACTTAAAGGTCTGAGAATATACAATATGAAAAAAATACCAGCTTCTTTCCAGATGGCTGAATGCTTGATGTGTCTTTATGTTCAGCTGTCATTCAAATGTGAATGCTGTGGTGATTATAAGTGTCTTCCATTTTTCTGGTTTGAAATGATCCCTTTTATGTATTGTGTTTGGAGATTGACTGTTTGGCTTATCAATAGGGATTATAAAGAAAAAATACAAAACAACCACCCAACTTGCTGGTGGAGCAAAATCCAGGATGCTAGTGTTCCTCTACAATCAATGGAAAAAAGTTTGATAGAAAGAGGAGTTCTTTTAATTCAGAAGAAAAAAGCTGAATTTAATTTTGAAATTGAGTGTGAATCATACTTTTTACAAACTGCAGTTTAATGATCAAACCGTTTAATATTGTTGTGATTTTGCTAAAGCTCAATGTATTTTCAGGCATGTTTTCATCTTTTTTTGTTTTTTTTTTTTGTTTTGTTTTTTGGAGTTTCTTTGTTTTGTTTTGTGTTGGAGCCAAACCTTTTGTGTAAGTTTGTGTAAGAGATCTCTAATAGTGCAGCGAAAGCCGTTGCAGGTTCTGTAGGAGGCCAAATCACTTGCTTTGTGACCATTATACTGGCAAATTCTGATGTTATCTTTTTTTTCTATTAACTGACAATGGCTATTTCCTTACTTGGTAGCCATTTAAGGAAGAGAATCAAATGCTTCATTGGGTGCGCTGGTTTCTTTTTTCACAGGCACTGTGTATAGCGATAAAATTTAGTGAAAGTATATCCAATTACTTTGCTGAAAAGCCTTCAGCATCTTCTGGCTGAACTTATCAGTGACCGACTCTCTGCCAGTGTTGGTGTGAGTTTAGAAACAGATACCATCACCTGTGTTAATGAGAAGGTAGCCTAGACAGCACATTGTGATGAAGTGTTGCGCATTCTTGTGTTAAATGGCTACTTGTCCTGTTTGCTCTAGGCCTTACTTTAATTTTACAGTGAAATCTTGCTTTCGTAGGTGCTAGACAGAGCATGGCATAATGCGAGGAGCCAGTGTATGTGGATACGGTTGTGGAGCCCAAAGACATAAATGAGACAGCTGACTGAAAACTGGATTCATCTGTGTGAATGATGGATTGCATTAAATGCAAAGGAAGCTCATAATGGCATCCCAGGGCTTTTGCAAAATTACATGCAAATACTGCATTTAATCAAGTTTGCATACTAGCTCCTGTTTTCGTTTGAAGTTTATTCTGACTGAATTAAAATTGGGAAAGCAGGAGAGCCAGGAAGACACCATCCTAACCCTGGGAAGAAATTCCTGGTCAGAGGGTTGGAGAAAGGTTGTCTCAGTGGAACATGTGCCTCAGGTGTAATTTTCCTCATTTGAACTGAGTGGTGTGCTAGCCCGTCTGTGTGCTGTTTTGCAGTGACTTTCATTCTGCTTTTTTAAATCTCTGAAGCGGTCCCTTTCCAACTCTTGTTATTCTGTTTTCCCCAGAAATTTGGAAAAGCAGGCGGAAGCAGCTCTTTTTGCCCTTCAGGGTAAGGGGTAGGGCAGAAGGAACCCTTCTTCACACTCACGGTATTGCATTTAAATGAAAAAGTGACTAATCACATTTTTTGTCTTTGATCTGAACAAATAATACTTCATGAGATGTAACTTGGCATATGGCATCAAGTTTTGATGGTGTGTTGATTCTGGCATGTTCTGCATCTTCAATCTGGTGAAGGTGGAAGTTGATCTCAGGAGCAGGAGAATTATCCTTGTTTGGGTTTCATCTAGTTCTGCACTTGGTTCTGCCAGCCAATATAATTAGAGGTTGTTTAGGCTGTTAGGAATTAAAATACTAAAACTTACCACTATTATAATGTGATAATACAGACTTCATTTATGCTATGTAAAATGGAAGAAATATTATAATTCCTGTGGTGTAATGTTACATTGGTAAATATTTTTATTACTTTTTAAGCTTCCTGCGCATTTTCTTTTAAACAGTAGCTAGAATCAGTGAAGCTGACTTAACTTTCATAGAATCAGGTAGTGCTTGTCTGTTATCTGTGCCTTCAGAATATTCTTGGCCCAATCATTTTTGCTACTGAGACTAGAGTAGGGAAGCTGGTTAACTCAGCATTTCATGTGTGTTATATAGATAGGTGGAAGTATTTTAAAGTAAGTGAACTCTGAAAGTGTTGCATTAGATGGACACAGTTAAGTTGGGATTCTGTGATAACATAAGTCAGACCTACTTTTTTAATGTATGTCACTTCTCTGCCTACATTTCACTTGTGCATTCATGTGACCTGGCTTTAATTTAACATTTGGTAAATATTTGCATAGTAATTCCTAAAGTGTTCTTCCACACATAAAGGAAATGATGATAAACAGCTTTTAAGTGGCTTGATGTTAAACACAAACATGACTTGCAGCCCTAAGGTGAAATGCACATGAGAGTAACTGTTCAATATTCATTTGGGAAGTGCTGCTGTGTATTATACCAGGTAACATAGTCTTTACTTTGTTGTAGCTCTTTCTGTTGTATGCATCTGCTAAACTTCATTAGGGTTTTGTGCTGTGCTAGAAGAGTACTTTTCCCTACTAATGCTGTTAGGATTTTTTTGAGCTGTTTTAACGAAAAACACTAGGTGTGTTTTCTCCTAAATGACCCTGTGCTTTCAAGAGCACAGACGGGCAATAACCATACTTGGATTCTTTTTGTTAGTGTTTCATTTTTGCAGGATGCTAGTTCCTTTTTTGTTTCAAAGCTTAATTTTCCCAGAGCATATAAACTTTCAGTGGTGATGGTTGAGAGGATACAAGGAAAAGTCATTCTAGACAATGTCATGGATTGAAAGAGGATGTTAATATCATGCTAAAACCACTCAGGTGTTGGCTTTTTTTTATTTGGTTGGGTTCTTTGTTTGCTAATTTTTTTTAAACTAAGATTAGCTGTCCTAGCATTTTAGTGGATAATTTTTACGCTTTCTTTTCCTTTATGTTTGGTATTCTTCTCAGAAAGTGCCCTCTCAAATGTGTCCTTAATTATACCCTTCCCTGACCAAAATTGGGCTAAGTGTAATCTTGTCCTGTATTGTTTATAGATTAGCAGGTATGAAGTGCTACTTCATTGAAACAGAAGTATGTGAGCTGGGATCAACCATTGGGAACACCAAGCTGTGTGGTGCAGTTGATACACCTGAAGGAAGGGATGCCATCCAGAGGGACCTTGACAGGCTTGAGAGGTGGGCCCATGCCAACCTCATGAAGTTCAACAAGGCCAAGTGCAAGGTCCTGCACCTGGGTCAAAGCAATCCCAAGCACAGATACAGGCTGGGTGGAGAGTGGCTTGAGTGCAGCTCCGTAGAGAAAGACTTGGGTGTGTCAGTTGATGACAAACTCAACATGAGCCAGCAGTGTACACTCGCAGCCAAGAAGGCCAACCAAATCCTGGGTTGCATCAGGAGGAGTGTGACCAGCAGGTCCAGAGAGGTGATTTTACCCCTCTCCTNTGGAGCAACTGCCCTATGAGGACAGGCTGAAGGAGTTGGGGTTGTTCAGCCTGGAGAAGAGAAGGCTCAGAGGGGACCTCATAGTAACTTATCAGTACCTGAGGGGGTCTTACAGAAAGGCAGGGGAAGGAATTTTTAACATAATATCAGATGGGAGGACTAGAAACAACAGATGGAAATTGGAGGGGGATAGATTTAGACTAGACATAAGAAAGAAATTCTTTACCGAGAGGGTGGTGAGACACTGGAACAGGTTGCCCAGAGAGGTTGTGGATGCCCCCGCTCTGGAGGTATTCAAGACCAGGCTGGACAAGGCACTGGGCAGCCTGGTCTAGTGGGAGGTGTCCCTGCCTATGGCAGGGGGGTTGGAACGCGATGATCTTTAAGGTCCCTTCCAACCCAAACTATTCTATGATTCTATGATTTACATGTGCCATTCATTTCTGAATGTAGTTGCTGCTGTTGCTGGTTTCTGGCTTTTCTTTCAGACTTTTGCAGAAAATACTGTAGAGATAGAGGAGCTGTCTGTCTGCTTTGCAAAAACTCCAGTGATACATTTTATAAAGTTACCCTGTTACTTTGGAAATAATATCTCCTGCCTAGTGGTTTTAGAATATATGGAAACTTCAAGTGTTCTTGATGCTTTATGTGATGGCATATACTCCTACTAATGCACAGCAAACTTCAAGACTGTCCTTTTTTAAGGAAATGTTCAATTTCTCCTTTGATTATTGTATCTTGGATGTATCAGTTATTTTAAAGACTTATTCTACCCATTTTTACCTCCAAATGTGTGTAAAACACCGTGTGTATGTGCAAGCATCCACATTAATTTTTTTCTTCCATCCCCTACTCATTATGTGGATGAAATAGTATTTAGGACTTACATCTCCTGGTAACTAATGGCTTGTTTTATATGCCAAGTTAGCTAAAATCGCGGTGTTTTATTTATTGAAGCTGTCTGGACTCTTGGTGGGGTAAAGAAGCACAGAAGAAATGGTTATATAAATTTCATGAGTTTTATATAGACAGTTTGTATCCTGTGTATGGAGGTATTTGGAGTTCATCCAAAGAACAAAAAGCATTCTGACTTTGAATGGGTGAGTGATTTTTGCTGGTCAGATGAGCTGTTGTTACTTCTGTGACTGTGCAGAGGGAATTTCCTCCACCTAGGCTATCTAGCAGTACTTACTATTTGCTTCATCAAACAAGACTATTAACAAGCTTTTCTCTCTGTGTGTAATAGTTGTCTTTTTTTTAACTTTGAGGGATGAAGTTCTGGTGGATAGAAGTCAGTTTCATGTTTGTATTCCTGAAACAGCAAGTGTTCAATCTGGTTGTGTCTGTGGTGGTTACTGTAACTGGGGAGTCCTCAAGATCAAAAAGTCATAGTGTGTGTGGAAGTGTTTTTTAAACTGTTAAAAAGTATTCCTCCGTTAAGAAAATTATGTGAATCCTGTTTTAGTTCTTGTATTTCAATGTGAATTGTCATTCCTCTCTTTTCAAGAATCTAACATGGGCTGCAAGTGCTCCAAAAGATTGATGAGGAATGACACTTGATTCTTTTGGATGACTGAAAGACCAGTTCCGCTTAACATGGCCAGTAACTCGGCCATTAAATTACTGTATTTGTTGTAGCCCAAACAAAAAGAAGTTTAGAAATTCCTTAAGCTTAATGTAATTTAGGGTGGCTGTGTGTGTCTTGAAATTGTTTCCTGCCAACTTGCTGCATTGTGGTAGGACAGTTGAGCTTTTACACTCCTTTGTTTCTTTCTCAATGACACATCTGGGTTGGTGCAGCTACTGAATCACAAATAGAAGCAAACATTCAGAGCAAAATATTCCAATTAGCTGTTTGGTTTTTTTTCACATCAGCTTCTTTCTATCTACAGGACACTTAAACAGTATAACACCTATGCCAGGTTTTAATATATCCTCAGATAAAGATGTTAGCTGCAGAACTTTGCCTAATTAAGAGGAGTGGTTTTTGAATATGCTGTTTTAATGTTACTAATTATGGAAATATTTTGAGATTGCATTAGTTAAAAGGTTCAGGAGAAACATCTGTAACTACTGATGCATCCTAGTTTGAGAGAATCATGTTTTGTAAGTTTAGTAAGTTTATTTCTAGGGTCAAGTGACACTCTTTCATAAGGTTTCTGCTAAAGTGCTTGCTTCTTGCAAAGAGTTGTTTCCTCTATGCCTTTTCAGCTTAGAATTTTGAGCTTAAACCATGGGCTTTAAAATAGCTTCTAGTGTAATAGTTGTCTGTGCTTCATCACTTCACAGAGACAAAAGCATGTTAATTGATTTTCTTAAATTTGGTTGTTTTGAACACCTGATACAAATGAGTGGTTTCATTGTAAAATAAAGTAACTTTAGTTAGAGGTAAATTACAGATCAAATATATGTGCTGCAAACAGATATTTTAATTTGCTTTAATAAGTTGTCATTCATACTTTAGGTATACTTGAACCTCAAACAAGTGCAAGAGGTGAGAAAACTGAGTTAACCTAAGGCAGCTGAGCCTCACCCAGTGGGCTGAGAGGGGGAGTTGTAATGGTACAAATGAGAAAACACATATGACAGCCGTTTGGTCGGTCGGGCAGCAGACACCCTACCTTCACTATGTGTTGTCTTGTCTTCTTGTGAAGCTCCAGCCTGTTCACTGGTGGGGTGGGAGATGGGCAAGGGTTTTGATATTGTGTAAGCACTGTCCACCAACAGCAAAACATCCCTGTGTTACTGATGCTGTTATGGTCACAAATTCAAAACCAGCGAACTGTGCAAGCTACCATGGAGAAAAACTAACTGTATCCCTACCTGAACAAGTATGTGTCGGTAGAACTGAAAAATCTACAACTTTGCTCAGGAATGAAAAGATGTTTTATTTAGAATTCTCCGGCAAAGTTGATAGTGGTATGATAGGCTTACCTGTTGGTCATGTGGAGTGGCTGTGAGAGGTTTTTCTGTTGTTTGGTGTTTTGGCTGTTGGCTATTGATGATGCAATAAAGAAACTTTCTATATCTGTGATGGAAGATTTTATTCTGAATTACGTGCTGCCCACATCATCTCATGGCCAAAGTTATGGCGTGTTTGTAAATAAATCTGAAGTTGAATTTCCCAACTTCTCAGGGACAATGTTACGTGCAGAATAATGAAATTAGGGATAAAGAACTTGCTAGACTGTATAGTGTGTCTGTTGTGCTTCACCTCGCTCCTCAGAACTGTTATTAGACTTGACGAGGAAGAAGGGATTGGAGATATAGACATATGTTTCCTTCTTTCCTAGGGGTATTTCCTTTCTTCAGTGTGCTGTAGGAGATGTGTTGATTCAATACTTACCAATGCTGATACCACGGTACTTAAACATGCTGCTATGACTTGATGAGTTGCTCTGTGTTTATAAAACCAAACTAGCTGGTCCTGTTCAAACACAGCTACTGGTTGGCCTGTCCCATTGGAAATTGTGTTTTCACAGACAGCATTTATGGCATGGGAACAGTGTTAGAGGCTACATGTGTCTGCCCTGATTTATATTTCATGTCAGGGAGAATTTTTTGGCTTCCATGTCAGTGGAGTGATGGCTAAGCTTCTAGTTACTGAAACTTAATTAGTTAATGAAGTTAATAATATGAAGAAAGAATTAATTTGGAAAATTAATTACCTGATATATGGTACTCAACTTTACATTTACATTACAAACTGTGATTTATTTATACTATTTTTTTTTCTGATAATAGCCTGACCTTTATAATCAGAGAATTAAATGATGGGTATTTTTTTATCTGTATTTAAATGCACTTTCACCTTTCCAAACTGCCAAGAGTGCTGCATATCCATACATATATATTTGTGTATATGTTGATAATAACCTAGATATTCTGATCATAATCTATTGTAAAATAAAACAAACAAACTTTTCAATAATTTTACTACCGCCTATGTTTTTATTAACTGTTTAAGTAAAGAATTAAAGTGTTTGATCAGGCAGTGGAACTTTTGCCTAGCGTTCTATAGGTAGTATCCTGTTATGTGTCAGTAGGCATTCTCTCTGTTTCAGCTTTAGATAAAGATTTTAAGCCTCTAACTTGTGACTAAAGAGAGAATGGGTAGGAATCAGGTGGGGTACAAAGCCACTTTGTCTGATGACACTTAAACCATGCAAGGTTAGATTGAAAAGTCTTGTGTATGTCTTACAGGATCCAAGTTCCTGGGTAAATATTCACCACCTGGAATATACAGATGGAGGGATCCTGGACCCAGATGATGTGCTGGCAGATGTTGTGGAAGACAAAGATAAGGTAGAGGTTTGAAAATACTACTTCTGCTTTTTTGCTGTGTCTTTTCAAAAAAACTGTTGCTACTTGGACATCTGGCAGGTGAAATATCCGATCCTCTAATTGAAATGCCATACAAATCTGTGCAGCTGTTCAAAGAATCGCTGAATATTTGTTACGTCGTCCAAATTTTAATTGATTCCTAAAGTCTTTGCTGTACTTTTATTGGTGTTGCTTTATGTGCATGTGGTACTGATGAATTTTCTCGTTCACATGTAGGTTTAAGCATGTTCTCTTTATAACAGTGCTAGATGAGGCTATAGTTCTGAGGCTACCTTGATGAAGAAATCCAGGCTCTTAGTCCTTGAAGTGATCTGAGATGGCTCAGAAGTACAGCAGGCTTCTCTGTTTCTCTTTGTGTGGTGTCTCGATTACATGCGATGCATCACTACAATCTTTTCTTCAGAAGGCTCTGGTAAAACAGTGATAAGTAATGCTAAGTAAGACTTACTGAACGATTGCAACTGCAGCGACAAATCAGATTATTTTTTTATTAAACTCAGGGAGAACCTCATGGTCACCTAAGGGGAGGGGACTGTTGATTGAGAGGTCAATATCTCTTTCATTTGAGAGTGGAATTGGGCCATAGTCCCTTCACTGTATGTGTGAAGAGCTGTTCATATTACCCACCTTAGGTGTGGTATGATCTGATGACAAAGATAATCAAAGGCTTGCACAAATTTTTAATGGTTTTATTGGGACCTGTTTAGCCTTTGAGTCTTCCCCATTGCTTTGGACTCTGAGCATATTGCCTAGGGAATCTTTAAGCTCTGCAAAAAAGAGGAAGAGATACTTATCTCTGACAGGCCCAATATCTAATTTAGTCTTTTAAGTCTCTAAATATTTGGTCCATTAATCTGTGCACTGATTCTTTTTGACAATATATTTGTATGTGTGATAAATGAATAGGCCACAGCTTTGTTCTGTTGTCATCCTTTCCTGTTCGTCTGAGGCAGGAATGTGATCTCTCACTAAATCAGTCTATTAAAAAAAATAAGTGCTACGTTTAACCTTAGTGCCTTTAACCAAAGGTGTGTTTGTCATTACTGACCATCAAGCTTTTCTTTAGTGGCAGAGGAAACCCTTTTCTTAAGGGTTAATCTGTTCTAGATCGGAGTTGATAGCGATAAATTAGCACAGTTTCATCAAAGGAAAAATGTGCTTGCTAATCTATTGAAATTCTTTCACTGTAGCAACAAAACAGTGAATCAGAGAGCTATCAGATGTAATTTATTTGGAATTTCAAAAGCTTTTGATGGTCCTTAACAATAGACTGTTAAAGAGGCACAGCTACTCATGAGGTAAGCAGCATGATACTGCTGTAGGTCAGGAAATGATTGAGAGGGAACAAAAAGATGGAATAAATGGTCATTTTCCAGCATTGTGAAATAGGGGTGCTGGGATCAGCCATGTTTTTGAGCTCTGCTTATGTAAACTTCATAGTTTTCTCTTGAACTCAAAATTAATAAAAACTCAGTAAATAGGCAATACGGTGTGTGAAATTAATTGCTGTCAACTGCAGAGTTATGAGTGTTGGAGAGGGTAGCTTGTTCTACTTGCAAATAAAACAGATCTAAATTAGTATTGTATGTGCTTGGTAATGTGACATATGAAAATATTTTGCAAATTCTTTGTGGTGAGAGCCCTCTTTGCTGCTACTGCCTTGACAGTAATCTGTGGCCCAAATCAGATGTTAGAGCTAGTGTTGAATACTTCTAAAGCCATTTGTTTTCACTGAGTTATCTAGTAAGTGGATCATGTCCCGATTACTCTGAATGATAGATCTAATTCATTCAAAATGCCAAATTCTGTCATTTGAATAAAACATGCTATTTAAATTGACTGTTAATCTGTTGAAGCTATAAACGGAGTCCACTTTGTACTCTGATCTTAACAGATCTTTCACGAGAAGTTGCTTTTTTTTTCCTTGAGAGAGAAAATGCCCTACGGAAATGTCAATGCTGTGCAAAAAAATCAGGATAGTTCTGCTTTCTGTATGTGCATAAAACTATGGGGATTTAAAGTTTCTATCTAACCTAACATATATGTTCATATTTTGATAAGGTCAAATACAAACAAACCCTGTTTATCAGTATGCTTTTATCATGGAGCCCGTTTAAGCTAGAGGATGATGGTCTGCTCTCAGGGTGCTGTCTTTCAAGGATCTGCAATTTGGCCAACATAGCTGCTGGGTGTTTATGTAAAGACAGTATTTCCTTATCAGTGCTGCTGGCAAAAGGGTCTAGGCCTGTCATCTTGAAAGGTGATGTAGATTTAACCCCTCCAGGGGCTTGTTTGCTAGCAGCACAACTGGTTTAAATTACACTGTGGGGGTATTTTGTGATTTATCTGTAGATTGTTCTTTGGTTTGCGTTTGCTTTCTTTAAGGTGGCCAAGGCGAAGGTGTGTGATGGACAGTGCGCTGATGCTGAAATGCCAGTGTGCCAGTTTGGTCTTAGTAGTAGCTTGTGCTTGATCTTCTTTGCTGACCACGTATATGTGTCTTGTGTTTTGTAACAGCAGCAGAAGCTTTTGAGGGACACAGGAGCACGAATGAACTGCTGAAACAGGCACATTTTCAAGATTTGTAGGGAAAGTAACTGTTATTTGAGTGTTTCTAATGATGATATCAAGTTAACTGAATGAATTAAGTGTAGTTCAAATAATTATTTTGGCTAAACATTTAATAAAGTATTAAATAGCAAAATCAATGAATTCTTCCTTCTCAGTTCACTACCAGCAGAAATGCAATACTGAGAGAACTTGTCTCCTGGAAGGTCTCCAAATGTGAGAAGAATCATGAGCTGATGGGGCTCGTGCGTGTTCCCAATAAAATGTAGATCTGACTAGAAGTTACTCTGTAGAGGGCTGTAACTGTTTTAAAGATCACTTCAGATGATGTTGGCAAGTATTTTAGTTTCATTGATGGCATTGTGAGCGTGAGGCTGGTTTGGAGTAGTTCTTTCAGCAGAACTACAAAAACACTAGGACTCTGAGATGGATTTAAACTTCAAGGTTGTACAAAGGTAATGTCTCTCCAAGTACCTGCCAGGCATGTTTTCTGTCAGTGGATTGTGAATTTCTCCACTGTTTCCAGGCAGGTTTAGTCCCGGAGTGTGCTGGCTAGGTAGAGAACTTAAAGTTGCTTTCTGAGCTGGGCTTAGCTCTGTAGACCTTCAGGGCTGTTACTCTGGCTGTGAAAGTGATGGCAGATTCAGGTGTGCAATGTTTGTTTAAATATAATTATTGAAGTAATTCTACCTTTGAACAGTTTTTCTTCCCTCCAATCATCAAATTCCACAGGAATCAGAGCTATAGTGACCTTTAGGTAAGGGGAGAATTTGTGGTTGAAGACTAGCAGAGGTGATAAGGACAATTATTTATACAAGCAGGCTGCTAAGTGATAAAGTGAAATAACAAGTATCTCTGTAGTTTAAAGAATAAACAGATGGCTGTGGAATTCTGAGGGAATTTCTCTTAACAGAGACTTAGGTCACTGCTGCTTTAAAAACTTCCCCTGTGAACAAGTGGCAGAAGCCTTGATGTTTACTTATCTAAATTACTTCCCAGCGGGTTAGCATAGCCTGAGTCATGCTTTACAGATCCTTTTGTTGTATGGTTTGATTCTCAAATGTATGCTCCATACAAATAATGCATACTTAAGTTAGAGAAATGCGGTTCAAACTCTGAACTTGTGTGTAATTGAGCTTTCCTTTAGGGTTTTGTAAAGATAACTGGAATGGAGTATTTCTTCTTTAATTTGTTGTACAACGGTACAACTCTTGTCTAGGAAAAATAAAGCAAGATAAAAAAGACTTAGTTGCAGCTGGGAATTTTTATCTATTGAAGTACATGCTGATTTTTTTTTTAATGTGGGCAGCTCTAAAGTTGTTGCTTATTAGTCAGCTTTTCCCTGGAGTTGTTAAAGAAATCCCTTTGATATAAAGAATATGTATGTTAGAGATGTCTGGTAACTGTGAAAGTAATTGAATGGGGTTAGTATCTTCTTCAATGTGGAGTGGACACGAGCCAGGCCAAATTAATGTATTGTACTTTTTTTCATAAAAAAGAGGGAGCGCATCAAACAAAAATAAAAATAAACGACTTTTCTGTAAGGTAGTTAATTTTGCTCTGTAATAGGATTTTGTTGACATTTTCTTTTATATGGCATTTAGTTGATTTACAGCATGACCAAGTTATTGTTTTAGTGTATGTGTTTTTGCTATCTGTTTAACTGGTTGCAGCAAATACAGGCTTTAAACTTCTGGTACTTAGTGCTTCTATCAGAGGATTGGTTACAGTATTGTGAGTCTGAAAGCCTGGTCTGAGAAAGGGAGCCAATTCTCCTGTTTAGTGCCTTTTGCTAATGAGGTAAAATAGGGATTAGCAATTCAAAAGCCTCGTATGTTCATGCTGGGGAAAATGAAGTTGCATAAATTTGTCAAAAGTTATTATGTAAGGGATACTCTTCTTAGATTTGGCTTTAATGCTTTTATTCTAAGTGTAATTTTCAGCCTATGGTTAATATCTCTGCCAAGATGTGTAGGTACTTTTAAGTAACTCTTACTGCCTCTGGTTTTCCATTTATACTTGGTGGTTACTGCACTGAGATTGTACAGATGAGCAGAAATCTTCGAATTTGATTAACCAGAAGGATAACTAATAATTCATCTTTCAAATATTAAGTAAAAATTAAAATGGATTTAACTTTATATTCTAAATGGCATGATTACAACCTCCAAAGGCCTGATAGAGTGTTCTTACCTGTTTGATTCAGAGTGTTCTGTTTCTGCCCTGTATAAATAATTCATATTAGGCTTCAGTTGTATTTTCACATAATCAGAGTTATTTGGATATGAAATTGTTACTGCTGGCAGCCTGTGTTTATCTGAATATTCTTAACCTCTTCTGGCCAATGAAGATAGACAAAACTCTACTGTGAATAAAACCTCTGTATAACTTGTATCAAGAGAATGTTGGTACAAGTATTCTTTGGGTGACTAATTATTCGTTATGCATCATGCATCTACATGGAAGGAAAATATTACAAATAGCATATTTTACAAAACTAACTTTGTGCTTTTCAACACCTTGAAATACAGAGATAGAGATACAGGAAAAGCTGATCAAGGCAGAATATTCATCCTCGCACAATGACCCTGATGCTGGCTTTTCCCCTCATCTTGAGAAATAGGGTTTTTAACTTTTTCAAAAAGATAGTGCCAGAGCTTAAGGAAAACCTCTGCTGAGTTTATCTTGGCATTACCCTGATGCTTAAAAACATGCACACAAAGGTACTGGGGATCCTGGGCTGATCAAGAGAAGCGTGGCCAGCAGGTCAAGGGAGGTGATTTTGCCCCTCTAGTCGGCTGCAGTGAGACCCCAGCTAGAGTACTGCATCCTGTTCTGGAGCCCTCAACATAGGAAGGACATTGAGCTGCTGGAGCAGGTCCAGAGGAGGCCACCAAGAAGGCGAGAGGGCTGGAGCACCTTCCTTATGAGGGCAGGCTGAAGGTGTTTTGGTTTTTGAGCCTGGAGAAGAGAAGGCTCAGGCTCCTCATAGGAGCTTACTAATACCTGAAGGAGGGGGGCCTACATAAAGGATGGGGTAGGACTTTTCAATAGGCTACAGGATGACAGCACTAGGAGGAATAGATACAAATTGGAAAAGGGGCAATTTAGGCTGGATCTAAGGAAGTAGTTCTTTCCTGTGCAGGTGGTGAGACACTGGAACAGGCTGCCCAGAGAGGTTGTGGATGCCCCAGGGACCCTGGAGGTGTTTAAGGCCAGGATGGATGAGACATGGGGCAGCCTGGTCTAGTGGGAGGGCATGGCAGGGGAGTTAATACTAGATGATCTTCAAGGTCCCTTCCAACCCATATAATTCTATGATTCTATGATGTGCTGGACTTTATTCTGTAAAAGCTGTAGACCTTGATTTGCCCATCCTTTGAACTAAGATGGAAGTGTGTGCTGTTGATGAATGGTATAAAAGCCACTCAAGTGCAGCCTATTTAAAAAAACCTAAAAATGTTTTCACACTTTTCAGGAAGAAAAGGTTTTTATGCCGTTTTGAGCCGATGCTTGTTTAGGTAACAGATATCTGATTTCACTCTTGTATAGTAGGGTATGCTGTGAGCCTCCATCTATATCTAAGAGGATATTTTGCTAGGAGTTAGTCTGTTTATTTTTGAAATGGGATCTGAGCTGTGAGTACTGGAGGGAAGGCGGAAAATAAAAATCGCTGTCATTAGTACCTACTAAGCAACACTTTATTTTGGTAATGTAGTTTCTTTTGGAACACATCTTACGAGGCTTTGCATTTTTATGAAATTTGTTTTAATTTCTTGCTGCAGAGGTGCCATGCATTATTCAAGATTTATAAAATGATTTGGATTTCAGAAGCATTTGGATTTGCTGATGAGGATTTCAAGCTGTGTAATTATGAAACTGTATGCTCATAGGTTGGAAGTTCAGAACTCATTAGTGTGATCATTAAAAAAACTATTTTAAAAGTGTGGTATTACATTCTGGGGTGTGCAATTACACAATCATGTGCTTCTGGTTACTGGAAACATTCTTGCAATAAACTTCAGATCGTAGAGGTGTGCTTCAGTATACGCTCATAGCTTTAAGAACAGACACCTGGTCAGATGTTTCTTAGCTTATTAAAGAAAATTCATTTTTATAGTTTTAGAGACATAGCACAATTCTGGCTTGCATAAAGTAAATTCCTATTTATCATCTAAAAATATAAGCTTTTACATTCTTAGTACTACATAGTGTATTTTTCTTAAAGTAGGTATTGTCTCGTAACACTTTACACTGGTTGCTTATTTCTTCTCTACCAATTGGAAAAGTAGAAGTGTGGTTATAAAGGTTTTTACCATATGGACTCCCAACTTTTAGTTTATACAGTGTAATGTTTGTGTTGGAGTGATCAGAACTGTGAATGCTTTCTCTGAACATCTATACCCACCAGAGGTTTTCACTTTATGACAAGTGTTCCATTACTTTTCTCCGATTAAAAAAAAAACCAACAAAACCAAAACTTAACTGTGACAGCAATAAGATTCCTGAGAGTTTGAGAATAAGATTGCCTACTTAAATGCTGACAGGGGGATTTTGGAGTTAAAATCCTTTTAATATGAGATACATGCAAATTTGAAAGTTATGCTTTTCTAATTAGATTTTCTACTGATCCCTCTACTCTAATTCTTCTTTGGGCATTTTAAGTAAAAGCATATTAGAAACACAGCAGGCAGAAGGTTTGGGACATGGATCACTTGACCTGTGGAGAGTATTCAGCTGTACTTCCCCAACACTTTCTCTCGACCTGAAAATGTGTTTTGTCGTCTGAGCACTAAGTACTGGAGCTAATTGGTGGCCAGACAACTGAAGCTGTTTGTTTCTGTTCCTTAAACAATAAGAGGGATGGAGAAAGAGAGGTCATTCCAAGTGCATCTGGTCACAAATGGTGGGTTGAACCGACAGTTATATGTTCCAATGAAATATCTTGGTGTGAAAACATAACCTGGTTGGAAGATGCTTATAGGTTGCAAAGGGTAATTCTGAATATTTTTTGAAATTGCTGAAGTTGATATGTACATTTCAGCTTGTTTGGGTGCTTCTGTTCTGGATGTTTTTTTGCTGCATGCTGAAGATAGAGTGGAAGGCAAGAAATAGTCAAAACTTAAGATAAAAATGGATGAAGACCTCAGCCAATTAAATATGCAGATGTGCATTATGTTCCCTTGTAGTATAAAAATAGTGCATGACCTTATGCCGCTGTTCTTGCAAAGTTTTGTTTTTTTCATGAGGTGTGAGACTTCGTACTAATTAGAAGTAATTAATTTGAAATCTGTGGGGGTTTTTTATGGCTTTTCCTTCTAATGAAACAATTTCATGTCTTCCTTGGTATTTAAAAAAATAGTAAGAGCCAACTCTGACCTCAGGTTTTACTCTTATGATTATTTAGCAGGCTATAGTAATTACAGTAATTATTGGTGTTTTTTGTTTTTAATAAATAGCACACTTTTTACAGTACATTTTTAACTTTCAAAGTATAATTCTCAAGAGGATTATAAAATACACTATGGTGGATTGTGCAATCAAGTTAATGTAGTCAAGCTGCTAATTATTTTCTTGGAAGAACCTCCATTGGAGAAGAGGAAGACTTGCTCTTCTCTTGCTCTTATTACTGTTGATTGAGGTCCTAAGCTTAAACTCCCAGGTTTATCTTGACTCGGGTCGTATTAGTGGCGCTTTCAAGTTATGATTGCTTGCCTTCCCGGGACTACACAGAGATTACTGACTGATAAGAAATCAAAGAACTGGATTTGAGAGTACTGAGATTTTCCTGATCTTAATGTTTTACATGTTAAAAAATCTATGGAGTCTTTCATATGGTGCTAATGCATTTTAGATTCGTTCTTCTGAGAAGTTTTTCTTAGATGACATATTTCTTTTTGCCCTGTTTTTATGTTCAGCCTTTAAGGAAGGTTTTTCCAAACTTTCATTTATATCTACTATCTACCCCATAGCGATCAAAGCTGTAGGGGAAAAAATAAACCCAAACTGTATGATAAAGAAGTTCTTATTGCTTACTGTAGAATAATGACAGTGAGAAGAGGAAACAATTCAACAACAGGAGCTATGTGTCTTAACATACTTCACTATACCTTTGTAGCACTGAAATAAACTGCTGAAGGTAGGTATAAAATTACGTGAGGAGTTTTGATCACCACGAGTGGCATATTTAGTTCCCAATTATCTATATGAAGCTATCTATATAGCTATATGAAGCTAAAACTACCAGCTGGCCTTATTTATAGGCCTCGTAACTGTAGTTCTTATTTCTATCAACTATCGCTCCTTTTCAAGGTCACAGTTTATATATATATTTTGGTATATATTTTTATCTGTGTAGTAACCACATCCACTTAAGGAAAATTCAAGGAACACCATAGCTGGAATTCAATTGAGTTTCATGTGTGGACACAAAGTGGAAAAGTAAAGTCATTTGGAGACAGTATCAATTAATCTAAGAAATCAAATGTGATGGACACTTCTGCAAAGATTTTTTCCTTTCTTTCCCACTCTTAAAGGTATTTCACTTTTATGGGGATAGAAGTCTACTAAGATACAGCATTTTTCAGTTCAGAATTCTTTCTTCAGGAACCTTTACTGCTTCTTCTAGCGTTAAAAGGAGCTGAGTTGAGATATGCAGTATACAGCAAAGGTTTCTAACTATTTATGGCTCTTTACCATCTTATGTGGGTGATTCATATTCTTATTTATCTGCAACCATTTTGTACTGCTCTTTTGGTCTTCACATGAGAATAAATGACAGCAGTTGTGAACAGCTGTGCTTATGGAGCCTGGTGGGTTGCCTGTGTCTCTGGGAAAGGGGCTTTTACTTCTGTGTATGAAGGCCCTGCTTCCAGTAGGATCCCTGAAAGGCAGTGCCTGTTTCTTAGCCGAGACCGTGATTTCCTGGCAGCCTTGAGCTGAGCTAAATGTGCATTTACTTTGGAAAGGGATGGTATTGTCTGTTTCCACCCAGTCCTCTTGCCCTTTGGAACTGTACTGGAATTAAACGGCATTTAAACTAGCCTGACACAAACATGAAACTTAGTTGTCACATGGAACAGTTTGCCTGAATAAGTCCTTTAGTGGGCTCTGTGCCTACTAAAGGAAGAGAAGCAGCAGTTCTTTTGGTCATGCTGCTAGTGAACATGAAGAGGTCATGTTGCTGTAGTACGCAAGGAACTGAGGCTCCTGTTCTTTGCTTGCAACCACTACAGGAAGAACATCAGTTTCAGATTGTGTTTTATGACATATTTATGCTCCAGAACAGGACAAAATGTGACTTTGGGAAGCTGTGACTGTGTCTCGCTCCTTTCATTGCGCTGCTTTATTGGACTGGGGTCTCTTTGCTGCAGCAGCTCACAAGTTTCGGATTTTGCTGCTGTTTTACAGTCTAATTTCTATTACTGTTCTCTAGTCAAATTCCATTTGGTTTTTTGCTTGGTTTTTTTTTCCCTTTTTCTGGCAGGGAATATGTGAATAAATATTTACTATGCATTCAGTTCAGATCTCTTAAGTTCTGTCCTATACCACTTTATGTACATTTCTACTCTGGAATGTTACTTTTGCTTGTGCTGGAAGTCTGTGGTCGCTGTGGGAGAAGGTGCCTGTAGGATGAGCTTCTCTCGTCCTTCATCACAGCTATGGCTCTTAAAGGAGATCACATTTAACAACAAGTGTGTGGGCTTTTAAATATTTTTTTTGTATCGTATTCTGATTTATCTCAATTGGGCTTTTTCATGATGGCAAAAATATTGCAGATTTTCTTCTCACCTTGAACAAAAAGAAATCGTGTGAAAAGGGTTTTTGGTGCAGCATCGAGAGGTTTGTGACTGTACTGATTAGCTGAGCCACTTCAAAGTTTAGTAAGTTAATGGCTGGCCACGTAGAGGAGAGGAAAACCTGGTAATTGCAGCATTTGGAATTCCAGCTTTTCTTCATTCAAACTAATGAGGATATGAATAATTCTGCAGTTTGGAGGTTTGAAAAGCAGTGTAAGAACTGGAAATAGAGATTGTAGGCTTACCGAAAAGAGTACACTTATGCTGAGATACTTCATTGATCAATGGCTATTTGAAAAAACAGATTTGTACGTATTTGTCAGCAGTTGCTAGAAGAGTTATGTAAAAGGGTTCAGCATGATCTGGATAATTTATAAACATCAGCTATTAGGTGTTTGTGGGTTGTTTGCTTGTCGTCTTTAACTGTATTCCGCTAGTGTACCAGGGCTTGAAAGTGAATGTGCACAAATGGTGGTATAGCAGATGTGCTTGGCTGGTAGCCTCAGAGCAGAAGAGAAGTGTGGATGACAATGTCCAGCTTCCAGGCAGCCATAGCATGGTGTGTAGTTTAGCCTTGGGTGTACCCATGTATTCTAGTGGTACAGATGGAAACAAATGCTGTGAAACTGTTCCTGGAAATTCAGTGAGAAGTGTTTCTTTTTTTCTGTCTTATTTAGTACTTTAAAGTAAAATTTTTAATTTAAAAGTAAAAATTAGTAAAAAGTCCCCCTTAAAATTTTCTTAGTTTTATATGTACAAGAATATTTGGCATGTGTATTTTGATTACGGGAAGATATGTAATTAAACTGGAGAGGTTCATATAGAGTTCTCTAGGTACAAATAATGTGAAATCTCTAGCTATCAAATCATACTTCTCAAGTTTCTGCCTCAACAAACTTCTTTTAAAGTACTAATTTTCCCCACTGAGCTCATCTATCTTCTTTCTGCTCTTGCTCCTCTCTCTCTTATTTCTTTCCCAAATCAAAACCACTGAAAAGTCCCAACTCTCTGTTGAAGAAGAAAGATCTGTGATTTTAAGCCTTCTGTCATTGACTTGCCAAGTGACTGATACTGTGCTGGGTACTGTAAGCATGGGTTGGAGAAAAACTAAGTAATTAAAAATAGTCTTTTGGACACTCTTGAAAATACATGGTTTTCATCACTTCTGTAGGAGCCTTAGGGAACAATGGGGTTTCTGTGCATCCTTCAGCTTTGACTCCCTGCTGTGTTCCCCACACAGGGTCCTTGTTGAATGCCTGCCATGTACCATTACAGGCCAAGAAGGCTGAACTAGAGCTTTTTTGTTGGTGCTTTTTTTCTCAAACACAGTGTTTGTTTTTATGTTATTCTTTCTTGGGAGAAGGGAAAATGGCAGAAGGAAAGGGAGTGTGTCATTGTGTCTTAAGCTCCCTGAAATATTAGGAACTGATAAACATTATGGAATAATTTTGAGTGTGGTTTATGGTTTTCCTTAAAAATCTGATGAAAAAGTGGTTAAGAAGCTAAATTTTGATATCCACTTGATAGCTTTGTGCTGGTCTGCTCCTGTCATTGATTTCACTTTTTAAAAACACTATTTTACAGCATACTTTAAAATGATTTTCCTACATGTGGGAAATAGTGAAGTAATTAAACATATTTGGGTCTATGCATAAATTTTCTAAAATTAACTGTCTCTTTCACACTAATCTTTCTTGTCTTTAATTGGGTTGAAATGTGTGAAAGGGAAAAAGGTTTGATAGGGAACTATTTTTCAGAGAGCAGTTTAACTACAGAACACATAAAGGAGTTTTTTGATATGCTTGGGCCAGGGAGGCAAAAACCTTCTGTTAAAAGGGGTAATATTTTGGTATTGGTTTCTGCTGCATTTTTTTTTTTTTGAGTGCATTGCCTGCTATTTCCATGCTTTTATGTATTTCACTCCAGTGAAATTCGTGTAGAAAACCTAATTTCAGGAATTAAACATTGATAATCATGAAATTATAGCTGTCACTTATTGCGCTATTATGGATACATTTAATGTTAATTAGTCTATATAATTTTTTTGCTTGCCCAGCGATGTCCACTGACCTTTTTGATCTTCAGACCCGTCCAATAAGTAAACATCACCCACTTGTGGAAAAATTGGGAAATAATCCTGTAAGATTCCCACAGCAGGATGCATTTCAGGGAGAAACAGAAATGTGATGGAAATGGAGGCAAGAAGTATTGAGGTGTATATCCTGCAGAACTCGAGTTAATCTAAAATGGGGGAATGATCAGGTGAAACACTTTATAGCCCAAATATTTTTTTCTGACACTTGACAGCTGAATTATTACCCCTCCTTTCTTTTCAGTAGAATAATTTTATATTTGGATTTTTTTTCCAGGGCTGAGTAGGAAGCTCACTTGTTTTTGGTGTAAGTCATTCAATCATAGAATGTGTTGGGTTAGAAGGCCATCTAGTCCTACTGTGAGCAGAGACATAGTTTGGGTTGGAAGGAACAGTAAAGATCATCTAGTTCCAACCCTCGTGCCATAAGCAGGGACACCTCCCACTAGACTAGGTTGCTCAGTGCCTTGTCCAGCCTGGCCTTGAATGTCTCCAAATTGGAAGAGAGGAGATTCAGGCTAGATAAAAGAAAGAAGATCTTCACTGTGGGGGTGGTGAGACACTGGAACAGGTTGCCCAGAGAGATTATAGATACCCCAGTGACCCTGAGGTTTTTAAGACCAGGCTAGATGAGGTATTGAACAACCTGGTCTAGTGTGGCAGGGATGTTGGAACTAGATGATCTTTAAGGTCCCTTCCAACCAAAACCATTCTGTAATTCTATGTATATAAATTTTAACTCCAAGGCAAATATATGTGCCCTAGGGACTTCAACTCCACAAGCTTTCCTTTCAAAATACGTTTACTGTTATGATTAACTAATTTTTTTCAGTTAACTGGAATTTATGAAACATGTCTCGATCAGCACTAATCTTTTCACCTACTATAGCAAATTTGAGACACATGGTTTAGTGTTCAACTTTTCACTTTTGAGTAAGTGATTAATCTTTCTTCTTGTCATGTTTTGTGTCACAGGAGCACTGTCGCTTTCTCCCTCTGACAGCCTGACACTGTTTAAACATCAGTCTAATTCTGCACATAAGCCAGTTTAAGAGAAAGCAAAGAGGAAGAAGCACGTGAGACATGTCACAATAACTTATTTTTGGAAGCAGCCGGCTTGCAGAAGGCGCAACTTGCACTGTTCTGTCTTGATTTCTGCTGACAGCAGGCTGTGGTGTTAAGGTCATGTAACAAAAATCAGGAGTACTTCAGACAATGAAAGTATGGGAGAATACATGTCTTACTGTGAAATGAAACAGAAAAAGTTGTTGGAGAGAGAAGGTGGTGGAGCTGATATGATTGATTTGTATCATTATCTCTGTCTTTTTAGGGAAAATTTCTGCTTTGTGCAATGTATTTTAAGAATTGTTGTTTTCTTAGTATGCAATCACAGAATGATTTGAGTTGGATGGGACCCTCAAGCCATCTAGTCTGATACCCTCCATGCCTGGTGTCCAATCTAAATCTGCACAGAGAGACATCAACTGAGGAAATGCTCTCATGACTTGTCCCAATGAATTGACTCCTTTATTACCATCTGACCAGCAAACCCCTTGTTAGGAGAGGTTAGATCCCCTGCTCTGCCCTTTGAGATACCCTATGGATGGCACTGGGGTCTGCCTGAGTCCAGCAGCCAGTCAAATGCAGGTGGTACAGGCAAAGTGACAGGTTTCTTGTCCTGCTGCTGGCTGCCCTGGTGGGCACATGGCTGCTGGAACCCACAGGAGTCCCACCTAATTCCTAGCTTCATTTTCTGTTCTCTCTTTACCCCTTTTTCCAGATACTCCACTTCCACATCTTTCATGACCCCCCATGGGAGCATCCTGCCTCTCCCTGCCTGGGTTGCCAGGTTGCAGTGACACCCTTTGTGACCTCACCTCCACTCCCTGTGATCAGTGTCACTCCACCCTCCAGAGTGTCCTCAAGAACAGCAACATGGAGCCCCTAAGAAGCTCCTGAGCACATCCTACTTCTTTCACTGCCACCCCCCATGGCTGAGACATTTTGCCAAAGCTTTCTCCTTCCCCATCACTTTCCTCCATCTCACAGGATGGAGAAGAGACTCTCTAGGAGTCCCATAGTGGCTTAAAAGGAGGTGGTGTGTGGCTCCCAAAGAGTGTAGCCAGAGTGAATACTCATGAGGAGATCCAGCTGCTGCAGATGGGTGAGTGAAGGCTAATAATTCTTTCTAGAAGTCTTGCCTTGCACCTTCAATATTTGATTTTTCACCTTTGGAATGGTGTTAAATGTGTTGATTATACCCTTCTGCTTTGGAAGTCCATAGTAAGTCATATGGAGATCGTGCCTCAAATAGGAGTGAGTAAGTGATCAGTTAGGAGTGGCTTCTGTTAGGTGGATGTGAAATCTTCCATGTGCTCTTCCTTGCTCTGACATATTATGTAGATTTTTATGGCAAAGTTGGTTTATTTTTTTTTTTAGCAAGTTCCACAAGAGGCTGGAATTAACATCTGTGATGGGTCAAGACTATAATTTTTATTAAAAGTTGATAATGGTTTTCGTAACTGTCTAAAACCTCAGTATTCTGGAGGTGCATGAGCACACCAACCAAAGTATGTGATATATAATGCTACCCTAATGACAGAACAGCTTAAGAAATACCATTGCACCAGGACATTTCCGTCAGGGTCTTTACAAGAATATGAGAAGACGGAACAAGCTGAAAGCTTTTCAGGTAACTTTTTGTAAGGAACAGTGTTAATGTTTTTATCCTATACTTTGTGTGGCTACTTACATCTCATCTTCAATGCATGCAAAATTTGTGTGCCAGTTCATAATGTCACATGGGTCTCTTAAAATAGAGTTGGTAGAGTTTATGAAACATATTGATAGGTCAGAGTTTTAATTAAGATCTTCCTGTCCTTCCCTGAATATGTCCTTCATCACTCCTGTGCCTTGGCATTGAGATTGAAAAATTCAGGGAATGCCTGTCTGTAATGCATCTCCAGCTTGTATTTCCCAGCCTCCTTATTTTGCTCATGGTTTGAGGTTTTACTATTCTGATTTTTCATTTGTATTTTCTTTGCGACTCTTTAACATTGAGTCACAAAGGAAAGACACAATTTAAGAACTTTTATTTGATTATTAATCAGAAACAGTTTTCAGTTGTTATCTGTCTGTCTTGTCTGTGCTTGAAGAGGGACCTCAAGGGCATGTATTCAGGAAGGGAGGAATTCCCTTTTAACTGGCCTTGTTTTCCAAACACTTTTTGGGATAGATGTGGAAAACTTGATGAGTTTTAGAGGATATTTGCTAAAATAACTACAGTGTTAACTGTGACTACGTGGTTAGTTTTCTGTGGTGGGAACAGTTGTGGAAAATGAAATCCTGGTGAATTCAGCAATGTTCTATTTCTGCAGGAGGGTTGATAATATATACATTATCTATAAACAAATTTTAATTTTTTAAATGTAAGAACACATGAGTAAAATGTACCTGTAATTACAGGTTTTTACTCTAGAAATAGCAGGAAGATTATTTCAATGTTTATTCAGAATTACTTAATAGCTGTCTACTAAATGTTATTTTTAAGCATAGGAGTGATAAAAAAAGTTGAAAGAGCAATGTGCATGGAGAGTTAAAGACTTAATTTTTTATTGAATAAGCTCTTTTGTACTATTGTGCTGTTAGGTGTTCTGTAGACAATTGTCTTACGCTCATTCCAGCTTTCTCAGATTTGAGATGGTGAACTGGACAAAACAATGAAGGTCATGTTATGAGGTCATGTTCCTCTCTAACAATTATTTGTCTTCACTAGAAAATGGTGATTTAAACTGCCTTTCCCTCCTTTACTGAATTCCAGTGAAGTGGAGGAGGGAGGTGGGGAAGGAAGAAAGAATCACATGGGTTGATATGTAGGATAGGAGGCAGGGATAGAATCCAGAGGCTTATCTATCATTCTGCAATAGGCCCTTGTATCTGTTGGTAGGATAATGACTTTCAGGCTTTTATGATTTTATTCTTCTTTCAGTGGTGGCACAAATGTGCACTTACTATGGAAATGACTAATCCTATCTGCTCTTAAGCAACAATACCATTGAAGTCTGAGAGTTTGGTCTTGGGGATAATTACTGCTATGTCTACCTGAAGGACTTTCCCTGCACAAAACTTGAGATTTCAAATTTTATTTTGTGTTTCGATGTATCAAATAACATCTTTGGGACTCCGAAATATTCTCACCTCTCCCTCATGGGCTAGGAAATGAACTGATCATCCAGGAGCACTAAACCTGTGTTGAAATATGAACAAGAACACTCCTATGAAAAATATAATCGATCTTTTTTTGTCCTGTGTAGGATGGAAGAGAGTTTCTTGTGCTGTTCTGAGAGCAGTGTGAGGCGGCGCCATGTTCTATTTGTCTGTCCTGGCCTTTCTCTGTATCTTTTTGCCATCTCTTTTGTTGTAGGTGGCTTTTCACAAGGCATGTAGTGGTGTGACCGTCACTGCCTACAAGATCGATGCACACTAAAGTCTGTAAAAAGAAATAGTATTTGTTCTTTGAGAGTGTCTTTGTTGCTCTTACCTTCATTCTGAAATTACGCAAATTTCAAGGTGTGAACATCACCCTAGGAGCCAAATTCTGAGAGCTTAAGTGCTCTGTATTGTCAGGTGGGAACCTGAAAATCAAATGGTAACTTTACCCCAGAGCACATGTTCCCGTATCACATGAAATAAGAAGGAAGCAAATATTAGTACTTTTCCATGAATTTTAAGAGAAAATAGTATGTATGAGAATTGATACTGCCAGCTGAAAATTGCGTTGTACTGTCAAAGTTGAAGTCATTTAACTGCAGGACGTGCTTTGAGTGCTTTCACGGACTTCTGGAAGTGCTTTTTTGCAGGCCTGAAAATCATCAGGGAGGCAAGTTTTTCTCCCATTGGTTGTACAGCAACAAGACAAGTATGTTGTTGCCATTGTTTTATGGTGTGAGTGTTGGGTAAAGGGGAAAATGCTGCTTTTTACCGAGGTCTGGCTTATAAATTGATGTATCATTGGCAGGTTAGGAAGCCTCTGTACTGCTGGGGTACATCATAGGAGTGCCCTGTCTTGCCTGAACTTTCAGTTCCAGAAATCTAACAGCATAACAAAAGACCCAGTGACCACAACATTGATTTCTTTGGGCTAAAACTGACCTTGTGGAGTGTTACTTGCTGTCATGGACAGGCTCTTGATCTAGCGTTTTCCCTTTGACTGTTTCTTTGATCTAGTGCTTTCCCTTTTTTCTTATGACGGAAAGAGCACTTCTTGTTTCAGAGTCACCAGTGCATGTTGCCAGGCCTGGAGAATGGAGTAGTTTCATGCAGAATCATCTAAGCATTTAAGTCAATGCTTAAAGATGGTTAAAGAAAATTGCTTATGTGGATTTAGTTGATTCACTTTCCTTCTGGATTTCCCTTCCTTCTATATATATACTGCTTTCATCTGCAGATCAGAGGAAGAAAGTGTTGCTGCTGAAGAGAGGGGCATGTCAAACTCTTTTTGAATTAGAAATAACCTTTTTTCTTCCTTCTCTCAAGCCCCTTAATTTTAAGTTGATCTCTCTTCCTGCCACTCCGTTGACTTACCATGTGTTGTTGGCCTGTTGCAGTCAGTTGTTCTTTCTGCTCAGTTCTTGTAATGCAACCCTCAGTGTCGTCAAACAGAACTTTTGACCCTTAATTGGGGTTTGTTACTAAACAGATTTGTATTATGCTGAACTTGGGTTATTTGCTGGAGAGATTTCTTAAAAACTTTCAAGGAAAGTGAGGGAGTTAATGAAGGTCTTTGATCTCTTCTGTACAGAAGCTAACTGATGTTTGGGTTGCCCATAATTAATTTCATCCTTCAAATTAATTTTTATGAGCTTTAGAAGTTAGCAGTCAAGTAGTATTTCATAGCTCTGGTCTTTCTAGTAGCACTGGGGTTAATTTAAGTTTGTGGAACTGTGTGTGTGATAGATGGCAGCATCTTGCCATTGTGTGGGAGAGTTGGTGGTTTTGCTGGCAGTATTGTCTACTGTTGCCTCTTTAGTGTCCTCATCTCCTGATATCTTCATTAAACCATTTGCTCTTTTTTCTGTGTGTCCACTCAAAGATATCCTGTCACAGCATTGCTTATCAATACCTGAAGGGGGCCTATAGAAAGGCTGGGATAGGACTTTTTCATAGGGTACAAGATAGAAGGACTGGGAGTAATGGATGCAAATTGGAAGAGGGGAGATTTAGTCTCGATAGAAGAAAGAAGCTCTTTACTGTGAGGGTGGTGAGACACTGGGACAGGTTGCCCAGAGAAGTTGTGACTACCCCCTCCTTGGGAGTGTTTAAGGCCAGTCTGGATGAGGCGTTGAGCAACCTGATCTAGTGGGAGGTTTCCCTGCCCATAGCAGGAGGGTTGGAACTAGATGATCCTGAAGGTCCCCTCCAATCCAAACCTTTCGTGATTCTATTCTGTTTAAATAAATACAAGTATGTACCTAAAAATATGTGCTTAAAAATGAGTTTTATGTTATTTCCAGCCTTCACTGTTTTAATGTATAGATGAAGTGCCTTAAAACACTTTAGCAGAATGATAGCTTTGAAGAGCACTGCACTTCTTTAGCTTTAAGACTATTGTTCCTATGCTACAAGTCAGTAGTTTATTCCTGTAGAGCCTTATGGTAATGGCAAAGAATCCTGCAAATTCTAAGTCTGCCTTTTTTTGCAAGAAAACCCACAGATGTAAGCTTTCACAAAAGTAGAAACTGCTGTTTCACTGAATTTTGATGCAGGTGCTTATAAAATACAAAGATTTAATCCTAGGATCATATTAAAATAAAATTAAGTGAATTTTTGAAGTGCTCACATTATTCTCATACTGAATACTCCACTTGTCTTGGCTCAATATCTTAGGATAGTGGGGAAAGTTATTTGTTGATTTTTTTGTTTTGTTGACTCTGATGAGGTTTTTTTTTAATAGTCTTTGATCCCATCTGTCTAAAATTGCTGAAGCATGAATTATGCTTTTCCTTGTTTAATGTACCTCTGTGTGTTTGTGCATTTGATATGAGAGTAATTTGGATTGCTTACAATTAATTAAATTTATTATAAGAGAAAGCCCAGTAGGAACCTATTTCAGACCAAGCATCCTGCAATTGTGGGCTAATGCACTTGTGTAGTTAATATTTAAAAGTACTTGTGTTCTAATGTCTCATTTCTAAATTAAATAGTTCTGTCAGATCATAGAATTATAGAATGGTTTGGGTTGGAAGGGACCTTAAAGATTATCTGGTTCCAACTCCCTGCCAGGTTGCTCAATGCCTCATCCAGTCTGGTCTTAAACACTTCCAGGGACCATAACCACAACTTGTTCCAGTGTCTCACCACCCTCACAGGAAAGAACTGCTTTCTTCTATCCAGCCTAGATCTCCCCTCTTCCACCTTGCATCTATTACTCCTAGTCCTGCCACCCTGTACTGTATGAAAAAGTCCTACCCCAGCCTTTCTGTAGGCCCCCTTCAGGTATTGATAAGTCACAATGAGGTCTCCGCTGAGCCTTCTCTTCTCCAGACTGAACAACCTCAACTCCTTCAGCCTGTCAAGACATCAATTTAATCCTGGAATTGATTATCTTCCTTGAATTATGAAACTTGTCCTGTAATTTTTTTGTGAGCTTTCTCCACCTTTGAAGAATATGTTGAAAAGCCTGTAAATGGTATTAAAAATTGTATTAAATATTGTATTATAAATTGTATTGAAAAGCCTGTATTGTATTAAAAGTTTTAATGTCGTAGAAAGGACTTTTAGATCACCAAAATCATGGTGTTCTCCAATTACTTGTGGAGAAAATGGTAAGTGTAGTTTTCCTGTTGTACCAAATGGTAGTATTTCCTATTGAATGAAATGGCTAACTGTTCAATAGCAAATGCTATTTCATATGTAGGGCTTTGAGATGCTGTGTTAGTGGAGGAAGAGTAGGAAAGGGGATGATCTGTTTTGCAGTGATTCTTCTATGCTAGGCATGGACCAGAAAGCCATATTATATGTAGTCTCATCTTCTCTAACCCTTTCATGTCTGGGCCGCTTTCAAATGACAGCAGTGGTGCTTGGCTTCATATTTTCCTGACTTCTCTTTTTTTTGTTTTTTTTTTTAGTAGATAGACATTTCTGTTGAAAACAGAAGCACTGAAAGGCTCTGTTTATTTCTAGAAGGAGAAGCAAGAGTTAGAAAGACTTCCCGACAGTTGTCCTGAGGCAGCAGAAAAACTAATAATGCAAGAAATAGTTCAGTGTCTGTAAAATGCCTGATCTAAAATGAATACATCCCTCTGCCCTTCTTGGAGATAAACTGGTTAACAGCAGTTCAGCAGACTGGTGGGAATTGTGGATGATACTGAAGTCTGAACAATTTACCGTTAGTGTGATCCCTAGGCATCATTTACAAATACAATAGGTAATGTACTTAGGAGTAAAAAGAGTAAGTATTTCAAGTAATGTATGTGTTCCCCATTTCTTTATATGGAGAGGAGTGATCCAGAGCTCTGCAAGTTGCTTAAAGGCATCTTTTCTCCAGAAGAACTTCAAATGCTGCTTAGGCAGATGGGAAAGATCATGATTGGGAGGATCTGCTCCATGACTTTTCCAGGCACAGAGGTGAGACTGACTGGCCTGTAGTTTCCTGGGTCTTCTTTCTTTCCCTTTTTAAATATGGGGATTATGTTCCCCTTTCTTCAGTCAGTGGGAACTTCACCAGTCTGCCATGACCTTTCAAATATGTCCATCAAATATGATGGACAGTGGTTTGGCAACTTCATCTGCCAGTTCTCTACGGACCCGTGGGTGGATCTCATCGGGTCCCATAGACTTGTGCACCTCCAAGTTTCTCAGGTGTTCACTGCTCTTCACACACAGTGGGTGGATCCTGTTTCCCCCAGTTTACAGCCTCATTTTTCAAGACTTGAGTTGTGGAATCAGAGGCCATACCAGTGAAGACTGAGGCAAAGAAGTTATTGAGTACCTCAGCCTTCTCCAAATCCCCTGTGACCAGCTCTC
>VZTY01030817.1:0-107576 GCA_013400935.1 Turnix velox | reverse complement strand
ACAATGGATATATTGGAGGGGGATAGATTTAGACTAGACATAAGAAAGAAATTCTTTACAGTGAGGGTGGTGAAACACTGGAACAGGTTGCCCAGAGAGGTTGTGGATGCCCCCTCTCTGGAGGTGTTCAAGACTAAGCTGGACAAGGCACTGGGCAGCCTGATCTAGTAGGAGGTGTCCCTGCCTGTGGCAGGGGGGTTGGAACTAGATGATCTTTAAGGTCCCTTCCAACCCAAACTATTCTATGATTCTATCAATTTGCTTCTCATCTTGGCCTGTAAGTGCACTCCTCAGTGTTCCTCTGCGATGTAGCTCCTGCATGACTGCAACTGTAACTTCGGGAGTATGAAGCCTGATGGTTGGTTCCAGTACTGCATCAAGGGCCTTGAAAGACTGAAAACTCTTCAGCAGCCTGTCGTATTTCCTCAATATGTTTTTTACAGGTTTACTGGCACAGAAATCTTCCTGTTTAGGCATGCAAGTTCTTCCTTTTACATGAGTTCTATATGCTGGTTGTCTCTTCAGAATTTTCTTTCCTTTCTTCACTTCACTTCACCCTGAAGTGTGGCTTAGTGGTTAATTATAATTTGTTACTGAACCACTAAATGTTGCTGCTTGATTTGAAAGGGTATTATTTCAAGATTGTTGGCTTTTGGTTTTTAGTTTTTAGTTTTTTTAATACCTCTTTCCACAGCTGTGTTTCTGCTGTTCTCTCGTAGTGCTGTTTGTGCTAGCAATGTCATTTAAAATGCAGAGCTCTTTCACATGGATCTTTTTTGTGATAACCTAATTTCAATACAATTTTGCTTAAATTAAACTAGTGCAATTTTGCTTTTAGTATGCGTATTGTGTTTCGTGTCCTCCCCTTGCACCCACTACACTTTCTTGGCAGAGTGTGTAACCACTTGGAGATTGATCTTCCCCTCCCTTGCTAGTTGGTAAAACACTTTAAAGAAAATAATCAGTGTAAAGATGCTGTATTTATGGCTATGTTCAGTAAAAAAAGTGTGTAAATTTTGTATTTTATAAGTATTTGAGGAAAAAAGAAGCTTCTCAGGAAATTGGGATCATGAACCTTGTTTCTCTGAAACTGAATGAAACATGGATCTCTTTCTTTATCCTCTAAATACTGGCAGTGCTTTGCTTTTTTCTGCAGGCTTTTTTCATCTGTATTTTGAGGGTTAAAGGACTTCTCTATTTTTTCTTGATCCATTGCTGTAACCACAGTAACCATTTTAACTCTGTTTGATTTATTCCCAGTAGGCAAGCAAAAATTAATATTTAGAGCAATTCATAGGCAAAGCAAACTTATCTCATCATCCCAGAGGACTTAAGAAATGAATTAATTAGCTATTGTGGACAGTTCAAAAGTTGTTTTGTTGTGTTTTCAGTTTAACTGGCTCTGTACTTTTTCAACTAAAGAAGTAGACTCTCCTCAAAATATCTAGTACTCATTGGCGCTACTGCTGTAAAAATACCAAACCAAAGATCAGCGACAACCAAAACCAAACACCCTCCCCAAAATCCAAACAAACACTAACCCTTCTCACACTCCACAAACTAAAAAGAGTTCTCTTGGCCCTGGCTTGGTAGTATTGTTGGATGTGTGAGAAACCAAAAAGATAGTAATATACCGCAACAGTTTAGTGTAACTTCCATGCATTGAGCATTCCTTAACAAACCTGCAAATTCTTCACCTTGAGTATTAGATATTTATTGGTGCAACTCTATGTTTCTAGGATTAAATCACAAAAATTATACACACTTGCTGCAATTCCTGTTAGATATTATATATATAACTTCTTTCAGGTATAATACACAAAATAGCTATAGATAAACACATAGTATAACTATATATTATTGCTAATATATAACTGTAGATATAAGTGTTTATATACAATACATAATGCATTATATTAGATATATATTGCAGCTGTTTGTACCAAGTATATATGAGACAAAATTAGAAGCTATAATGTGACATAGAAGTATAATAGGATATTCTGTATCTCAGTGTGTATAGCTATTAAAATAAATACATATCTCTCTGCATATATAGGCGGAAGTCTGGCATATTTAAAGGTAAAGCCCTTTAAATGGGCTGGGAGTTAGTTCTTAGCTCCTGAAGATATAAAGGGCTTTATTTTTCAATAGTTGACATGTGTTAACACAAAATTAAATTCAGTGATGTCACACATATTAGTGGAAGTGGGAGTGCTGGAGGTGAGATTTCTCTTACTCATATGAGGCATGGTTAAAATATAGGGACTGATAATTACCTTTTTAAGTACTTCTACTTTTAAGAATATTACATTTTACTATTTTGATTTTTTTTTCTTTAATGTTTGGTCATCTACTTTCTGTGACTCATTTCCATTTTCTCCTCAAGCAGATATCACCATTTAAAATCTGGAAGTGATAATGTTAGGTCTTTTAGTAGATTCTGACCCATACTTTGAGCTACTGATGCAATTTTGATTTCTTCCTAGTATAGTGCTAAGAGCTCTGTGCAGTATAGGTACTGCTTCTGTTTGTCATCTCTGAATTAGCTTCCCTGAAAGCTCCCTGGAGATTCCTATGCAATGTGGAGGAGTTAGAGAGGAAAGATGGGACAAGAAGGCATCTCCAAAGTGTCATTACCCTGCCCAGTGGTGGGAACTCAGGCCACCACAGGTTCTGTGGTTGGGGAGTTCACGGATCTCAGTTTTCCTGCTACTACTTAAAGGCAAAGTTGTTTATTTTTTCTGAAAAATCTAGTTTTGTTTGCTGCATCAGTAGGTAACGAGTGTATTGTGGGATACTGTGCTTTACCAGGAAATTAGTCTTAGCTTAATTAATCATTAAAGGTTGTCAGCATGCAATGGTGGAGCTTGTTATTAGAGGCTGTGTGTATTTCAGAGAGCTGTGACCCTTTCATGAGTAACTATAGAAACCTCAGCAATGGTAGTTATTAGCGTAAATTATGGAGTCTGTATTTTTAAAGAATATTGTCCAGAGTCAATGCCTAATAATTTTGTGTCAAAAATGATGAAAAAAGTTTGTAAAACTAGAATTCTGGTTATTTAACTTAGAGTAATGATGTGATAAATGAATTATTTGTTTTCACAAGGTCTCTCCCTTCCTTTTCAAGCATTACGGAATACTTGTATGAGTTATTATCACTAAATGAAAAACAAACAACGGGAATATTTTTTTTCAAGCTGTTGTGTACAGAACATTATATGTCCACACCCTTTCTACTAGATTGATGAAATAGCAGAGAAAATGTCTTCAATTTTTTTTCCCAGTATGTTTCTAATATTTATTATTTCTTGGTATTAGAGTTGATTTATACCAGTAAATGAGGTACTAAAAATAATTCAGTCTCAATTTGTGAAACTCTTAGATGTGTCTCCAGTGAAATAGAAGGCAAAAAGAAGGAATATTGAGTGTGAACATTACTGCAGAAGGCTGCTAAAGCCTGTAGATACAGCAGGTTAGAAAATAGGAATTAGGTATTTATACAGCTAACGAGATAATTGAGTTGATGCTAGCCTGTGTTTTGCAAGAGAATTTAAATTTGGTCCTTTGTGACTTGAATCACGTTATAATTCTTTTTGAAGAATAGAAGGAAACCTAATTTGGAGGGTGAGAGTATTTGAAGATCCTCTTAGCATTTCTTGATACATATGCACAGGCCAGTGTGAGGAGGCGGGTTATTGGATTATATGAACAAAGCAAATGCAAAAAGGTAATCCTGATGTGCTTTGTTCCCAGAGCTGTGGAATGCAGGGGAGAGTGTACTATAGTGTACTAATAAGAACTAAAGCTGCTGCTCAAATGTGTTAGGATGGATTTTGCCCTAACTGAGAGCAGGAGATATTTCAACAGCGACGCTATTTTTAAAGAAATAAATCATGACCATCACGCTGTGGGACCAGATAAATGGTATTGAGTGAGACTCTGTGAGAAGTGGGATTCAGGGAGCAAGCCAGTGGGTAGAAATGAAACTTGTTTTGGTGGCCGGATGAAAATGTTGGAATTACCCAGCAGGAAGGAATACTCTTGTTAACTTGGCATTAATGTTGTCCCACTTGTGAGTCATTGAACTGTTCAAGTAATTAATGCTGTCACTGTTTTATGTTTTTCTATTCTTCTCCCTTGTATGTACTGTGTACTGTATTGCAGGTTGTTCAGTCTGCAGGTGTTTTTCTTGCGGGCTGCCTCTGGCTCACTCAGACAGGACTGTGCTAACAAAGTAACCCCTTCAGTGGGGCTGATGTACAGTCTTGAGGGTACCTCAGGAATACTTTTGTATAATGTGGTCACCTTCTTGAACTAATGTTGAGGGAAACAATCTTAATTCTTATATATATATATTAATCTCATAGTGATGTCTTGATAACTAGAACCTCTATGAATGTGTCACAGAATGAGTTGACCTAAGTTGTGACCTCATTAATGTCTATAAGTATGTAACGGGTGTGTGTCAGGAAGATGGAGCCAGGCTCTTCTCAGTGACCTCTGATGATAGGACTTGAAGCATTGGGTGCAAGCTGGAACACAGGCAGTTCCACAGAAATACATGAAAACACTTTTTCATGGAGAGGGTGACAGAACACCGGAACAGGCTGCCCAGAGAGGTTGTGGAGTCTCCTTGTCTGGAGACATTCAAAAACTGCCTGGATGCCTTCCTGTGTGTCCTGGTCTAAGTGCTTCTGCTGCAGCAGGAGGATTGGACTAGATGATCTCTTGAGGTCCCTTCCAATCCCTGATATTCTGTGAGTCTATGAAGTTTGCAGGTTCATCACTGTGCCACCGATCTAAGGACAGGTGGTCTGTCTTATCTGTTTGTCTGTCAGAAAGGTGGATCTTGAAAGCTATGTTTCTATTATGGCAGAGCCTTTAGAATGGTGAAGGTGCTTATAAAAGACTGAATATAAATACAGAATGTGGCCGAAAGTGGAGAGGGGTGGTGGAGCAAGTTTTGAAACCCCAGTCTGTTGTGTCTTGTTCTTATATTTACTTTCAATTTGGGAACCTTTAGTAGCTTCTGGGGTAACACCAAATACTCTGAAATCCTTCGGGTACCAAAGAAAATGGTTGGTTTTTTTTTTTTTTCATGCCACCTCCAAGGCCCATGTGTGTATATGCTCCTTGCTTTCCTTGGGAAAGCCTCTGACCTTCCTATAGAGAAGGCTGTTGAAGGTAGGGGAAGCCAGAAGTGGGAAACGTTCAGTGTTGTTTGCCACCCCTCTCCCATCTTCTGCACAGCTCACTCACAGCTCCTAGAAGAGGCTCCCCAAACCAACATCTGGGAGCCTTTCATGCTGCTGAACTGTCAAACTCTTCTGAAGGACATGACCTATAGGAATTACAAATCTCTAGGTGTTGTCCGTGGACGTTATATTTTGTGTGTGCTAAATCATGAAATCCTGTGGCTGGCTTCTTTTGTACCCTCCTTATGGTAATTCACATACTCAAAACACCAAATTTTTATACAGTATTGCAGTTTATTTTTCTGGGTTTATGTCTCTTAGTCCTTCTGGGGTTGAGGTTTTCTTCAGTTGACTAGCACTTGCCAGCATACATTAAATATATAGCATTTGGGCATTGGACCATTAGAATTGTGCAAAGATTTATTATGTTGTGACTTTCTGCAGAACTTACCTTTAAGAAAACCCCACCTACAAACAAAGCCAATCGCCAACAAATTATCTTCTATTATACCATACGTGCAACTCTCAGTTCAGGCTTTGGATCGTCAGGTGAACTAACAAAATAGTCATATTCTTACTCCTCAGAAGTTGAACCCAGTCTTTATTTGGCATAGAACATGAGAGATAAGTATATTTTGATGTAAATACACCTTCTAAATAACAGAAGATTTTTTGGCATATACCTCTTGCACATCCACGTCTCACCAAGGACTAAGAACAACTTGCCTCATGTAGAAGCTTGTAGAAAGAAGAACTAACTACTTGAACTGACATTGTCTCTTGAAAGGTTGACACTGGTAGTTTGTATCATGGAGTAATTCTTTGGAGTGGTAGAAGAATGGAATAACCATGTCTTAGTCTTTTGTAAAGTAAAAATTCAGATACTAGGGTGTCTTAGATCTTATTCTCTAAAGAGTACAATATAAAACTGTCAAATTTGATCTGGCTTTTTATAAGCTGGGGCTTTTTTTCTAGAGAGATACTGAGGTTGTATGTAAATGACTGTATGTAAATGATCGATGGTTTTCAAAATAATTTTACCAGCGACTTCATTAATCCTATTGAAAATGCAGTGGCGAGGGGAGAAAAAGAAAGAAGAATATCACTAAAGAATAATTAGCAGAATGAAATTGAGTTAGTAGGTGTGACATCCAATTATTTTCTGCCCTGGAGATAAATACCAAGTGAAGGTTGGATATTACAGCTTCAGTGTAGCACCTCTGCTTCTTCCAAATCAGAGGGAGTGAGAAGTAGCTGTGCTGTGTGAGGAAGAATGATTGTGTTTCAGAGTATTATAGCTAACACAGGGTTTGTTTCAGATGCGGGTGAGCCACTTGTGATTGCTGCTTTAATGAGGACTTTTTTCCATAAGAATTACCAGTTTGTGGCTGGCTACATGGGGGTTTAATTTAGAAAGTCTTTCTGCTCGGTGTTCATGCAGGAGGGCTGAATGCTATATCTGTGCACTTGGGCTGTTGCACAAGTGTTGCTGCAGAGCTTTTTGAAAGGCTTGTGCAGTGCAACGCAGTGTCCTGGAGAGCTGACACCAGAGCACAGGATTTCTCTTGCACATCCAGGGATTTCTCTTAGGCTTTTCTACTAATATGGTGGCTTTAAATATAGCTGCAGTTCATGCTGTGTCTGACTGAGCCAACGTGGCTGCGTGATAACGGGATTCCCTCATCCATTGATGGGCTGATATGGGGTGGAAAAGCTGGACGTGACAGACTGTATCAGATTAGCTCTGAGTGTGTAATAGACCTTATCACATGCATTGCAATCAAATGCAGTCTTCTGTGATGCTTCAGCCTGTTGTAGACATGGTTTTATCTGAGAAATGTGAGAGCTTTTCTCTTTCATTTAGCAAAGAAGAAAGAGTATTGCATTTTAAATCCCTGATGGGCTATACTCCAGCCTTGTTTGGGAATACAGTATCACTGCCTCAAGTTGATACCATGCTTATGTGTGTCCATGCACCATGTTTTAATTTCACTGCTACTTTGGGATATATTTCATTACTTTTTGGTAGAAAACAGCCTGTTTGGTTTTTTGTTTTGTTTTGTCTCATGGCACTACTTACAAACTTTTTTTTGTTTCCTTTCTTGTTTGTTGCTTCATGTAGTTCAATTAATTCAAGAGAAGCTCAGCTCCTTAATAGTTTGCTGTCAAAAACAATATCAGAAATAGCTTTATGTCCATGTAAATTACAGTTTATATAAAACTGAGTGTTTGGGGAAAATTTTATTACTAAATAGGTGTAAAAATGCGTTAGAAATTTTATGTAGATTAAACAATTTTCTGTTGGAAGTAAATGAAATATGCTGCTTAGAATTCTTTATATCTTGTGAAAATGACCTATTTCTTGCAAGCCAGTTATTTCGCTCCATATTTTTAACTTTATGTTGAATTTACTGTTTTCCCAATGTACCATTTATCGTTGAACCTCTTATAACTTGCATGACCATCATTTTTTTGGTGGCTTATTGATGTAATTGTATAGGTCTAAGAATTCAGTGATACTGATGAGATGTAGAAGTGTTTGTCTTGGATTCTTAAAGTAGTCCTGGTGTTACTACTAATGAAGTACTTTACGGTTCGTATTTGATCCTCAAATTGTGTTGTATTAAAGGCCATTGCAAGATGCGGGTAAATGGTTTTTGGAATTAGATTGACAATGATGTAACTTAGTTCACTTGTCTGGGGTGTAGTACAGACATTGATGTTGGAAGATTAGATTCTTGGTTCCAAGCAGTGAAACTGTAGAGGTCAAGAGGCACTGAAATGTTCACTGGCATTGTTCAGTTGAAGGAAGAAAATTTGTAGGTTAATATAAAAAACCCTCTTCCTCACAGAAGTTGTCTTGACAATGGGGAGATGCTTTAATGACATATAAGGGGTTGGATTTCATACTTAGTTGATTTGGGTGCAGTTTTCAATTATTATAGCTTCCATGTTCCATATGCTTCAGTCATTATTTAGTAAGTGATTGTTTATTTCTTGCAAATAAACAAAAGTCTAAAAAATAATCTAGTAGGACTTCAACGAATGTGAGTGAGGCAATGATCCATGCTGACTGTTTTTAGAACTAATGCAAGCTATCTGACACTAATAGTGTCTGGGAATATTTGTTCAGGCTTCTCTGTGTTACTGCAATAAACATGCAGACTGTGGGAAGCGTAGTAGACATTCATTGTTGTGCAGGAAATGAGGTTACTAAACACTTGTTCATCTGGCAAATGAAATTTCATGCGTGTTGTCAAGCTTTTTGAAAACCTTGGTCTGTAGTGTTTGCATGTTCATATGTAAAATTCACACGTAGGTGTGAATTGACTTTGGAGGGGATAAAAGGCAGCTCTGACTAGTTTTAATGTTTGTCCTCACTGTTGTGGTTAATTGCATGCTTTTGTGCATTTGATGTTGTTCATGATAGGATGCATAGTAAACAGTTGTGTAGAGGTACCTCTCAGGACAATGGAACTCCCTCTGGTCAAAATGGATGTGTGTATTAGCTTGAGAATACAACAAAATGTACATGACTTCCATTTGGCAGATTATAAATGGCTTGTCAATTTCATACAGCTTGCCAGATCAGGTTCAGGATAGTGATTATATAATTTTTACTTGAGGATGATCCATTTTTTTGCAATTTCAGCAGTCTTCATTATTTTCAAGTGTTTCAATATATAATTTAGATTTTTTATTGTACCTAATTTGAAAATGTCAACAGTAAACATTAAGGACTTAGTTGTTTTATTTTTTTAACGCATTGTGTAAGTGTAGCCTCTGCAAGAGTCGTTTATTATGTGCTCATGCAATATTTTTTAAAAACCTATAGTAGAAGGAAGTGCATTTTGGGGTATATCTTAAATACAGAAAGGCTATATAATGTTTCTTTCGCTGCCTTTATGTAGCCTTCTTGATTTCTCCCCTACCCTGAATGGGAATGTGTGCAACTGATTTTCCACCTTCATGCTATCTGCTGTGGACTGATAGTCCATCTATGTAGTCCTTAGAGGTAATCCAATTTCTGGTCTTTGTTAGAATATGCTTAGTTCATACATGTCTATTTATACCCGCAAGAGTAATTTTTAGCTGCCTTTTTGTGCTAATCATTTGTAGAATTTGTGATACAAGTGCAACTCTACTTTCAAGTAGAGTGAAAAATAACAAACAATTATGGCTCCTGTCTTTCTGGATTTCACCCAGTTTACACCAATCCACTCTGAGTAGATTTTAACTGTAGCTGATCATTGCATATGTGATGGGTAATGATTTCAGGATAGTCCCATAAGTAGTTGGGGTTCTAATCAACAGGGTTGCTGTTTCTACAAAGGAGGAGGTAATGATTTCAATTTTCTAGAAGGATGAGAACTCTGACATTTCCTAATTGCAGTGAGTCTCTTCCTGTCTTGTGTGGCTTATTTAAAAAAAAAAAGTGTCAGGATAAAAAGGAGCAAAGCATTGCCTTAGAGAAACAGCCAAAAATAAAAGCCACACAAAAGATGATGCTTATTTCAAGCTTTCTCTGAAGTCTTAAGTAGACCTTTAGTTGTGAAAGAAGGATGTACTGAATTTTACACATTCTCACACTTTTCCAGTGAAGTGAGCACTTACCATCAGTTTTAAAAAAGACTATAATTCATTACAGTTTTTCTGTCCAGTGACTTTTTGCCTGAGACAAAATGAATTCAGGGTGATACTTACTTGCTATTTAAATAAAAGCAGTTCCTTGGTGTTAATGCTCAGCATGTAGAAAAATGGTCTGCTTTAAGTAAATATACAGTGTGAAGAAAGGGGGAGGGTGACTTTGTGGGCCTGTATCAGAGTTCACAGAGTTTCATGTTTGAAGTACAATCCAACCTAACACTTAAGAATATTTAATGACAGAAAATTTAATTATAATGTAATATATGTTGTTTAAGTATGGGCATAAAAATACAAGTCAGTAAGGAGTCATTTAAATAATTGCTAAATACATTGTCAAGAACTTGGAGGGGTTTTGATAAGAACTTCCCAGTCTAGGCAATAGATCTTTTTGCTTTTTGGATTCAAACAGACCTAGCAGATCTCGGTACTTTGTGAGAACTTGGAGCCAGGAGCAGTGTTGAAGACATGTGAAGAAAGAAAGGGAGTTCAGTAGTCAGTGACGGAGTGTTAAAACAAACCAATAGTACTGGTGTATTGTCCTCCCCCTCCTCCCAGAACACCCAAGTTAGTCTCACCTTCAGCCTCTTGGCTATAGACCTCAGAAATGTAGTACTCTCTCACTCTTGAATGCAGTGCTCAGTTTTACAGGCTTTTGTTGGCCCTACTTACACGGGGGATATGGCTTTCCCTAGTAAAGTGGTGGTTAAGAAGCTTGTAAGAATACACAAATCTTGAGGCCAGGAAGTTTTCTAGCTCTGAAGTCATTGCTCTCCATAAGGATCTCACTTATTTTTAGTTGATTCTGAAATTACTCCTGAGAATATTATTTCTTTTGAAAGCTTAGGAGTCTTATGCCATACTGATCAAATAAGCCTGCAATCAAGATAAGAACAGGTTTATCCTAATAACTGGTATTCTCCTAGTTGGAGTCACATAAACCTAATATTAGCCAGCCACTAATATTGTGGCACATTATTTTCCTTGCAGCCAATTTTGCATCTAACTTCAATTCAAAGGAAAATCAGCAGAGTAGGAATTAAGGAATACTTGGTAACAAGTTATGGTTGTCCTTTCTTGTACCCTGGGACTTTTGTTAAGACTTTATGGGTTTTCCTCTTGCACTTAAGTTTTGAAGCATGCATCCAACTTAGTTCTTGCTTTCTGCACTGCAAAATCCACTCTTTGCCCGTAAGTTTCTTTTAAGTGAGATGATACAAAGTACGTGCATCTACTAGTTTTTAAATATTACTAATAATTGTAGACTTTAGAGCTAAGTTTATATATTTAATTAATTGAAAGTATCATTTTAGCAATAGTTTTTGAGCCCCAGTACTTTAGATATGTAGCTGGAGTAAGTAAAATGTGAGAGTGTTTAATGGCTTTGTCCTGTTCCTCTGTTGGGTTAGGAAATTTAGAATACCAGGATGTCTTTGGTTTTCTTAACTCTTTCTCGCAGTTGTAGTTAATAATTTGGTTAATCCTTAACATGTGCAGACATTATCTGTAAAACCTTGTTGTAAGAGGTGTGGAGAAAGCATAACAGATAATGTGCTTTGATAAAAGGAGAAAAGTGTGATGTACAGATACATTGTAATTTATTGTTTGTCTCTTTGATGGATTTTAATATTCTGGCTTTTTATGCAATGCGCATCACTTGGTGCAAGTGAGGTATTTTAGGCTGTCAATTTGACAAATGGTACATTTTAGTTTTTAAAGCTTATTTGTAGCTTCATACTGATTTTGAATATATTGTTTTTCTGTAGCATCTATGGTGCTTTACTATCACTGGAGATCTTTGAATATTCACAAATATTTTTGTTTGATATAGGTAATTTCACTGTGATGCTCTTATATCTTAAGAGAAAAATGTAACATGACAGAGCACTATAGGCAATGGTGGATTTTTTCCTTGTTTCCCCCTAAGGATTAGATTTTAATACATCCTTACAGAATTTTGAAGGAGTCTGTCAAAGTCTATACTTCTTATGGGCTTCTCACAATGATTGGTTGGTTATTGAAACACAAGTAGCTATTAAGATTGATCTTAGAGATATCTGCTTTAATAGATGAAAGGAGCCAGCCTTCCTGTGGGAATTAGTATGGTAAATCAGTTTAAAAGAAAAAAGTGTAAATCTTAAGAGGCTACAGGTTCTGCGGTGTAAGGAAAGTGCTGGTTTCCAGATGCCCAGCACCTTCTATGGTTCTGTGATCACAGTGGAAAAGAAAATAAGTTTAAATTCAATCATTCCCAAAGTTCATTGTGGGAAGAAGTCATAGAAATACAGATTTGGTAAATGCCAGGCACCCTGTCTCTGAAAACAGAAAACAGGTTTTTTTGCCTTTGGATACTGATTTCTGAATATTTGATTGTACCATTATAGAGAAAAAATTAAGTTTGTACATTTTCCCCTTGTTAATACAGTTACTTCTACATGGGTAGAATTACCATTGTGTTTTACAGTTCCGACTTGTTATCCTTTTCATGGTGACACTGGTGTCAGGTTATGTCCACTCAGGGAGTTAGAAAATTTCACAGCGAACCTTGTTTTCACTTAAATTCCTTTGATTTTTAGTGGAGCAACATTAATAATAAAATACCATAATTTTGAAAATTAAGTTCCTAATATTCTGAAGTTGTTAGGAATAATGCATAAAGCATAATAAGACACATGGAATTTAAATAAGTGAAGTAATATAATTTAAGATGCTGTATTTCCAGAGGTCATGTTAATTTCATAGGGAATTTAATATCTGAATAACTCACTGTGGAGACTGAAAATACTTAGAAATTATTACTTGAAATAGTTTTATGGTAGCTTGTGATGGTTGCAGAAAGATTTCTTGCTGTGATCTTTGTAATTCAGGAATGTAAGTAATAGAGCATTTATTTTTTCATGGCCTTTTAAACTTAGTCTCTAGAGTTATAAAATAGGAGTCAGAACCTCTGGGTGGCTTCTTAATTTTTAAATATGTTGACAATGTTAGCAGAAAAGGAAGAGGCCTGAAAGCTTGCATCTATCCAATTTATATACTGTGAAATTAAAAGTAGATCTAGTTATTTTGCCTTATTAGCTTTTAAAAAACAAACCAAAGTGATATTGGTCTAAGCAGACAGAATTGGATTATGGTACTTGAGTGAGGTTTATTGAGAACTTGTATAGAAAGTTATTGCTGGTGGAAGGATGAAAGAAAAAAACCAATCCAGCTAACAAAGTTCTCAAGATCAAGTTAAGAATGCAATGCTAAGGGCTGCTCTTTTGCTAGTTACTTGATTAATAGGAGAGAAATTGATTACCAAACAAGAAATCATTTCTCTGAAAAAATACTATATTTTGTTGCAAATGTGAGGGTAATGCAACATGATCCTGGGATTTCTCTGGGTGACTTAGCTGTGCTGTGTACAGGCTGCTTTATTTGATGCTGCTTTTAGTTCTAGATTGTCAAAACCCCTCCAGCAATCTTGCTGACAAACACTCCAGGATAAGCTTGTGGTGTTGTTGTGTGGGAAAGAGTCACAAAATGTGATGCATTAAAAGCTTGAGAGCAAGATTCCTCAAGAGACTTTGCAGTAGTAGACATGACTGTTCTTGTTGTATGCATGAGAAGATGAGACCAGGTCAGTGATCTGCAAACAGTAGAACATGAAGTGAAGAGGTTCTTCCGAAGAAACTTTGCATGACTTTCTGGATGTAGTTAAAATATGGACTCTGTACAATAAAATATTGAGTATCTCCACCAGTAATGAGGCTTGAAGCTATGAGAAAGTACTTTTTTTTTTGATTGAAGCCTTTATCAGCATGAATTTTAGGTTAGCAAATTCCTTTTTTAGCTGGGACAAGCAGCTATTTAAAAGCTGAACCATTAGGAGCATTGTTGGATATTGCAGACTACAGGGTAGTTTTTTATTTCCAAAACTATTTATGAAGATTCTTAGACCTTATTAAGGAGCACTGACACTTTTAAGGCATCAAGAAAGATTTCTAATATTATTGGTCCAATGTTAACTGTACAGTTGGTCAAAGAGAAGCAATACTCAGGATTTTGTTTTGAGGATTCATGGATCACAGTGTTGCATCTCTGGATGTGAGGGAGTTTCCTACTAATTCTTCTGCATGAAACCGGACAGCAGGCTGGCTCAGGGACAGCTGGCCTAGCGGGGTCCCTTGGGACCATCTATAACGAGTCCTGGTTTGTTGGCTCAGGTGCAGTTCATTCTGCTCGAAGTCTGAGCTGCTGAATCACTGTGGGGGGCAGGTTAGGTTAAAAAGGGAAGGCAAGATTTTGAGCATCATGACAATTTTTCTAATGTACCTGTAATTACGCTTTTAGCCTGATAGCCTGCAGCTTCCAAAGTGTCCTGTATGTAATTCAGATCTACTCAGTGCAAAATTGGAAGTGCATTTCAGTGCTAAATGAATTTTAAGATGGAACCTAGAAAGTATTTCAGATTCTAATAACTTGGGTGTGATGCTGTGGTGCTAGTGAGAAAAGACATGCACAGCACCTTTCAGATGTCTTTCTACATCTCATTTTGCAACTCTGAAGTCCACTTGCAAGTCAGAAAAACAAGTTATTGGTAGGATGAAGATGACTTTTGTGATGTTGGATGAAGAGAAAATATATTGCCATGATGACTCTGTGGCCTGGTGATCTCCAGTGCTTGTGCTAGTCAATCACTAGAAAAAGAGAAATTACAAAATGGTCTGTTTTATTTCTAACAATGTTGCCTTGAAAAGTTGGAATAGAACCTACAATCTTAGAATGTAGCACTAAGCTCAGTTTTGAAACACTTTTGATTAGGTTGGCTTTGAATAAAAGGATTCATATGTGCAATGAATTGGAAATTTCAGTTGAGTTGCTCCTATGTAAGTGTTCCTGGTGTGCTTTCTGTCTCCTGTTACATCTGACATGCTTTTTGACAGTCTGACAGAAACACAGCTCAGTAGACATTGAACCTGAACTAGATTTCTTTATTCACTTAACCAGTGGTAAAACAGAGTAGTTACGAAAATAATAAGCTGGCAACAATGAAGGGAAACAGGGCACTCAATTTGCAACCTTGTGGAAGCTGGGAACTCCTGAGCGTTCTGTTGAACCTTTCTCAGACTTAAAGCAGGGGCTCTCCTTTGGCATTAGTGGTAGTTTTGGTTGACGTCATTATCCATACTGTTTACAAAATGCATATATTCAGTTTACCAAGCTTAATTAAACCAGGGCTGTTAATTTTTATCATTGCTACAGTTTCTCTCTCACAAACTGCATGTACTTTCTGTGTTAAAGTACTATAAAAACTCACTTTTAATATGAAATTGAAGCTGGCAAATCTATGTAGCTCTGACACACATTGTTTTAACACTGAAATCTCAAGAATTAACTTGTCATTGAAGAATAGTAAGAGCAGAAGAGAGAAAGGTGAAGCTAGAGCAGAATCTCTTTTCAGGAAAAAGAAATTAATGAATGACAATTGACTTAACTCTAAGCAGAGAATTTCTGGGGATCATTACATTTCCCAGAAGGCAAAGTCAATTTGCCTTTGGCTTTTGCCTTAATGTAACAGGAACAAGTAGTAATTTTGCAGACAGCCAGTCCCCTAGAGGATCCTAATTCTTAATTGTATAAGAGTTCTAATTGTTCCATTTTTAAGTGCTAACTTAAATAAGTTGTGCATTTAACTTTATTGCAGTATGAACATCCTGGATCAATCTAAGTGGAGCAGCTAAGTCTCAGAAATATTATTTTAAAAAAATAGAAACAAAGATATGTTAAGAAAGCATGAGATTAAGAGTTTTATGTGCCGAGTTATGTGACAAGTTATTCTTCTGCATTAGTTTTGTAAAATTAATCAGGCAGTATAGAAAGAAGAGAGATCAAATGCACCTTTTGCAGGATTTCCTCCACTATCTTCCATTCCAATTGTCAGGAATATCCTTCCATTTTGATGGCAGAAGAACTGGGATATATGTTTTGTATGTGGTTTATTTTTCTTGGGAGTGTAGCAAAGTGTTACGTGGCATTGAGACTGCTTGAAAAATTTAGGACTTTAGATTGATGTAGGAGCTTACAAAGGCTCTACACAGGAAAATCAATTTTCTGACACTTGCTTATGATGATATTAATGTTATTGAAAAAAAAGCTCATTAATAATTCTTACTATTAACTGTAGAATGTGTATTTAGCTTAAAGGGATATTGGAGGTGCTTTCTTGCAGTGTTCTATGTAACTGCTTCACAGCAGTACAGACATACTGCACGAATTTAATAGATTGATTAAGACAGTTTAATCAACAGCGTAACTGGAAGTTGCCCAAAAAGCAGTGCTGAATAAGGAATGAATGATAACTACTTAGATGGATTTTAAAGTGAGTAGACTTACTAGAAACATTCTAAGTAGAAATATTAAGGAAGTAACCATCATTTAAAACACCTAAAATGTGTTCTCTTTGTTGTTACTTCAGGAAAGAATCACCAAAATAGAAGCCATGTTAGTGCCATATTTAATTTCACAGAGAAATATGTATACTAGTAAAATAGGTTTATTTAGAGTTGCATGTCTATAGCAACTTTTTTGGTAAAAATTCCAAATGTCACAGTTGTGATACAGAAGAAGCATTAAAGAAAAGCAAAAGATGACAGTTAGGGAAGGTGATGAACCTGATTTTGCTTCTACCCTTTCAGGCTCCCTTGCAGGAGAATGTGTTAGTGCATTAGCTGTATGCAGACACTTGCCACAGATCCATTACAACCGATCACCACTTCTTTTAAGGGCTTCAATTATGCTTGAGTATCTGGAATTTAGACAGATGAAACTGTTATTTCTCACAAATGAATCGGATGCTTGACAGTCAGTTAAAACTTAATTTATATGAGGGATGTGGAGAGTGAATGTGGCATAGTTCCAGGTTTTACTGTTAACTTATTCTGTGACTCCTGATGAGCATCTAAGCTAATGAGCCCCCAAAAGGAGACGGGCTACTGATGCAGACATGAGATAAACTCCATGTTTAAGAGGAGCTAGAACATACTGCCCTAGAGTATAATCCACAGCAAAGCCAAAAATTTTCTTGCTTTAAGGAATTTCCTTAGGGAGGGTATTAATAGAACTTCTCAAGCTTAACCTTGTTATAAGCCTATGCGTCCCTTCTTCATACTGTAAAGTCAGGAATTTTAAGCAGATTTATATGGAGACTAACCCAGACTATCCTCAATCAGTTGACAGTATCTACAACATTAAGTAGAAGCTACTTGTTTTGTTAAGATTTATATTAAATCTAATCAGTATTTTTCGTCGCATATTTATCCTTAATTTATGTAACAAAATAATGCTTTATAAATTATTCTGACATCTTTGGCATTATTAAAAACTTAGAGGTTTTCAGTGAGCTTCATCTGCAATTCATTGTGTTTTCTAATTCAGAAATAACACATCCACTACTTGATCTGGGGCGTGTTTGAACCATATTCTCATCTCTGTAGGGTTTTCACAGTGTGCAGATGTGGAGGATAAATGGCTGTGTGGTCAAGGGTGAAGAGAATCGCAAAGTAGCAGATAGCATTGAGAATACTTCTGTTATACAAGAAGTTACAAGAATGTTGAAGAAATGGACAGATCTTACCTGAAGCAAGGAAATTGTGCTCTAAAAAGTGATGATGATTATTGATGGTCTCTCACAGTTTTTTTCCTCAATTCTCATAGAGGATGGGAAAGTCTGACTTTTGGGATGCTTTTTGAGCAATGTGTGGTTAGTCAATTTTGAATGCAGCTTACTCTCTGCAACTCCTGTGTTGATCCTCACAATGTAAACCTAACCAGAGTGTGAGAAGGCTTTAGCAAATAAGGAATTGCTTTTGGTACTGACTCTATCCTTCAAGGAACTTTCCTTGGGATTAAGAAAACATGATTGTATGTGTGTGTGTCTTCCCTTATCTACCTCATACATCTTCTAGCCTGGGCTCCATTAAGTTTTGCTGTTCAGCAGGGCCACCCTGACGTATTACTGCAAATGATATCTGTTCTTTTTCTGTTCTAACAGGTAAGAAAAAAATAAATTAAGATATCAGATAGTGGCATGGAGTAAATATTGGCATTATAATTGATGTTTGATGCTTAACATTTCTAATGCTAATGAGAAAAACACATAGTCCTTGAAGCACTGAGGAATTTTTCTAGTACCTTCAGCTCTGTATGGTGACAAGCAGAAGCTTGGCTAAAGCAGGTGTGATCCTTCAAGTGAAAAAGGCTGGAAGCCTGGACTGTGTCATTGTAGGGTCCCAGAATAGAAGGACATGATAAAGAGTGGAAGGACTTGTTTCACTCTGCAAGGTTAGGGAGTATGATCCTGATGATGTCTTCTTGTGTCTTTTGAGAACTAAATATGGATGGATGATTAAAAAGAAAGTTGTTTTTGTGTTTGTGGTATTGATGACTGTCAAGATTTTTACAACTGAATGTGTGGAACTGAATAGACTGGGGCATAAATATTTTGTGGGAAAAGTTTTCTGTAATTGTACCTGAATATGCGATCTGAGATAAAGAGTTTAAAATAAAGATTCCGGTTTCCTTCATCTTCTCTGCTTTTATTCAAAGGTGCAGGCAGTAACATGAGATCTGGTTTTGCCATTTCCTTGCCCTGTGATTGAGAACAGCACCACCAGCATATCCTATTCTACATGCTTGTTTACAGCTTTAGATTTGAATTGGGCATTTTAGGAGATCTTTACTTTTTCTCAAGCTTAATTGGGTGAGTAATATAGGATAAATTGCTCTCATCTGAGCTAGGAATTTCTGAAAATAAGACAAAGATGAACTGATCACAACTGCCCCTCTGGAATGCTAAAATATTTGTGTGCTTCCTGTTGCACTGAGTGATCCTGTGCAGGCAGTGACCTTGTGATGGCCAAGCTGCTTAGCCTATTCAAGCCTATCTTGATAAAGCTGCTGGCTCCTTGGATACTGAAGAATTCTTGTCCCGAATGTCTCTTGTGAGCTTTGCAGCAGGATGGATATATTAATGCCAACTTATTCTCAAAATTTGTTGCTATTTGTATTTTTTTTATTTAGTTTAACTAAAGTCAGATCTTGAAATGCCCTTCCTCTTCATGAGGGCATTTCATTAGCATACCACAGAGATTTCGCAGCCTGTGTGAGAAGGCAGTTTATATTCTTACTAATTTTCAGGCAGAATTCCTCTTTCTCATGCCCCAAGATAAAGCATGAGGCTCTCTTGACTCTTAAGTCTGTGCTTCTGCCATTAGGCAGAAGATGGTTGTTGTGGGGGTTTCTGTTTTGTTTGTTGGGGACTTTTGCAGGCTTTTTTGGTAGTTTTTGTTGTTGGAGTTTTTTGTAAATACTCCAGAAAAGACAGCCTAACAGAGTGGTTTGGTTGGTTTTTTTTAAGTGTGTTTACTAATTTTCAGTGTATTCCTCTAAACATTTTACGTGTCATTCTAGCACAGACATGTGCGATGGAAATACTTAATATTGTAACATATAAGGTGGTTACTCCAGTTGTGAGACAATGAATTGTAGATTTGATGTAGTTTATGTGCAATTCAAAACATGGCTGGAGATTCTCCTTTTTGAAAGGCACTGAACTTGCTAAATAAATTTGGCAAGATGTTGCTGTCTGCTGCTACTTTGTGATCATTCAGCAATCTGTTGCACAAGGAGGAGCCAGAGCCATGTTGGAATATACTACTGCTGGAGGAGCTTAAAGAAATGATAACTATGAGATGATATATAAACATTTTGGTAATCTAAAAAAATCACAAGAATTGCCATGGAAGGTGTTGGCATCTTCTTTCCAATGCTTACATTTCTTCTTACGATAAGATTTAATAGTTACAAAGTGCAAGACCTCACACAGACTGGGTCAAAAATGCAGAACCTGCTTTTTTGTAAAGCATTTAAATAATATATTCCAGTAATGAAGAAAATTCTGTATATGTAGAGTCCCTGAAGCTGTTGTATTTTTTAAATGCATAGTTGGCAAAGTGAAGTTGCCTGCAGTGTCTCCTGCTGAAAATTAGCAGAGCTCTATTCTCTTTTTTTGATGAGCTAATCTCTGTTGTTATCCTGATCTCAAATTGCAGCTCTGGATTTGCAATGGATAGTTTTCTCCCATGGCAAGAAAATTTCATACAAGTGCATGCTATGATGACTTGTTGAAAAAATTTTAATGGGAGAATTTAAACAGTCGAATTTATGTTGCTAATTAAATAACCATCAACATAAATTGAGGAAAAGTGTTGACAGAATGTACTTTATAAATATTCTTATTTAAGTGTTTGAGTGTTACATGTGTTTTCACTCCAAAGAATCAAAATGATACTACTTTAGATAAGACACTGAGACTGTGAGTTAGTTCAGCTATAAAATTGCTTTCCCAGAGTGAGGGTATTAATGACCATTTTCCTTACTAATGCTGTGTTCTGATATAAGTGAATATATCACTCTTAATGTTTAACAGTACTGAGCAGATACCCATTGAAATACTACTTTCCTCTGCAAGTGACTGGCTTTGTCAAACTCATCAGAATCTCTTCCTGCTGTTGGGTGGCAGCAGCTTTGGTGGTTGTCTCCTGAGCTGAAGGACGGAGCCTCTGGACAGCGAAGTACATCACTTTGTATCCATGTCAGCAAGTTCTCTGGGAAGTCTTATCACTACTTCCCTCTGCTGACAACCTGTAGCTACAGTGTGTGTGAAATAGTGTGGCAATGAGAGGAGTTGTAGGTCTAAAAATAGGCAAACCCATTGTTTCTTCTGTTGACAGAGAGGTTGTTTAATGAAATGAACTATGCAGCTGAGAAGAGAGTGGTCACAATAAGAGTGCAGATGAATATGAACAGAAGTGGTAAAATAATTTACCTTTAAAAATTATCAAAACTCTAGCTTGTAGGTGTACTAGGTCTTAATGGATAGTGTTATCCCACATCACTGTGTGTATGGAATGGCTGAGATTTCTTGGTTTTTAGATGTCCTAGTGATTTCCTTCATGCAGAGCTAGATGGAGCTATAAGATCTTCTGTAAAAGAGGTACAGTGCTAGGGACTCTTCCAGGTTCTCCTGTTTCTGTATTTCACTTTGGGCTATTTTTGTCTGTTGAAGAGTTATGATGAGTAAGCACATGCTATAGCCCATAAGTGCTCGAATGGCAGTGTTTAACCAAGTCCTCCTAAGTATGCTGTAGCCAACAGGCACCCACCTTACTTGAAAGGCACAATTTTTCATTTGAAATTTGTTCCTCTGGGCAATGAAGGTATTATTAGAGTTGACAGCTTGGTTGTTATGAGGTCATTGCTCATCAGGATGTCAGTGGTATTGAAATAGATTTAAAAAGCGACTGACCTGCTGAGTCTGATGAAGATCTTGTAATTGTGGGAGGGTTGGAGTAGCTTACATGATTGTCTGCCCTATATAGGGATGTGATAACTAATAGCCATTTGTAGTAGCACCTGGATGTGTTAATTTGGAAGTCTGTTTTCCCCATTATTTCTTTTTCTTGACATAACTTGGGATATTGCTTTCTGCTTCCAAAGCATGAAATACAGGAAAATAACAAACATATAGGATCTTGTATGTTGTTTATTGTGTTGGTGTATTGGTGAGAGAGTTTAATAAAGGTCACCTTTTGAAGTAGTTAATTGCAGTAAATTAGTGTGTTGGATACTCTCTGGATTGCTCAGGTCCTTAGCTGTTAACATATGCAGAAAATCGTGATGGTAAGAATGACAATTTGTTAAGTTGTCAAACACCACTGATGTAAATTAGATATTTTGCAAACTACTTAAACTCTCAAAATATTCTAATTTCTCCTCATTTTTAATTTTTCTTCTATCTAGCTGTCATTTTGACTTTGTGGGGGACAGACATGTGGACTGTGTGTCCTTTGCAGAGGTACAGAAAAATACTTTCTGCATTCCAAATTTATGTGGTTTGAATATTGCAAAAGATGCTATCTTGACAGCCTGGAGGCTGAATTTCTATCTGTAGAAAACAGACAGCACCCCAGGGAAGGGTAGTGCAAAGTTTCCTTTTCAATGTGATGTTTATCAGCCCTGGAGGTGACCATCTTGAATGAAGTAGCTCAGTTTGCAGTCTGCAGTCCATCTACAGGCAGTAGAGCATCAGCACTATTATCTTTGTATGCTCATCTGGATTATTAAATTGCCATTGGTAGCTGCTCAGGAAAATAGGAATTACTCTTCTGGATCAGGTGTTCTTGTTTCTGCCTTGCTTGACTTTTGGATAATGTTCACTTGAGGACAGTATCTAGTCAGTTATTCCTGATAACTGCTGTTCTGTGTCATCATATAGCTCATGTAGCACTGGATGAAAATATTACAGTATTGGAGTTCATACATAATTGCTGTGTTGTTGTATGTATGTGTTATAACACCGCAAATTTGGTGCATGAGTTTTGTGTGCTTAATTTGGATCAATGCTTCACTGCAGATTTGTATATATTTGAGAATATAGTCTCAGCCTCGTGTTGAATAAAAAACATCCAACAAGCTCCGCCGTAGATCTCCACATGGCGATATCATTGTGTTTTCACACACTTTTTGTAGTGGATAAGTCATGACTGCAAATAATTTTCTGTGGAAGAAGTGTGAGAAATACAAGCAGTGTTCTGAGTTGTTGGGGATGGGCGTGTCTGTGGTTGTGATTCAGTGGTGTGTATTGGGTTGTGCTCAGGTGTACTGATTCTGTGATTTTTAGATGAGATTTAAACTGATCTGTTGCAGCTCTGGTCTGGCTCTCCAAGTGGGTGAGGTCAAGGGCAGCCCGGTACTCTGTCAAGTAGAGATGTCTTGAATTGTATCCAGAGACTGAGACCTCTGAAATGAATGGGCACCACTTGCTGTTATGTGAAGTGTGTGACTGCTTCAGAATGCACTTAAAGTGGTGTCTCATCGGAGCAAGTGTTTGCATCTGTGAGAGTATTTTTTTCTCACTGTTAGCGCTTGAACTATAAGACTTCTAAATCGGGTTCTCTGAAAGGGTCACCTGAAGAATTGTTTACTTTAGGCAGAGATCTTAACCCTAACATTTAAAATGTGATCTATAAAGTAGATGAGTTGGATTGTCTGTAACACAGCTAAAACTCTGAAATAGCCAGTGTTTGGACTTTCTGTTAGCTTTTAAAATGTTATGAGGGACATAATGATGCATGTATTTCTTTTTTGCCTTTGAAGTACTTAGAAAAATGCATCTTCTTTAGCAAGACTGCCTAAGCTCCTCAAACATGGTCAGCTGAAGGTAGCCTCCAGATTCCCTCTTGAAGCATGTAAATATGATTTTATAGTTCTGTAAAGGAAGAGAGCAGCAGTGGGACTTGTGGGAGTTGGCTTGTTCTAGAGGCATGTCAATTCTTTCAGGCCTTGAGAATTTGCCAGGTGTGGTTACAGGTAACTGACTTCAGACCCTGATTTCTTCAAAAGCTTGACATAATCATTATGGCTCATCTTCTGACCTCTTGTTCCTTCTTATTGAAGTGGTTCTGTGATGCCTTTCTGTCATAGGAATGATATTATAAGGGAGTCGTTATCAAAGAAAAATACGATGGGATGACTGTTTTAAGAAAAGAAAAACATTTGTAGCCCTTTCTCCTTTATAATGAGCACTGTAATCTGAGTAGAAAGCAGTAATTGGTGGGTGCTGACTCTGTCTTCTGTTGTTCCTGCCCTGTTCACATCTGTGTGTAAGAGTTCGTGCTATAAACCCCCTATGCCTGTAATTTTCACTGCACCAAAAATTGTAATTTAGTTGTTTGTAAAGAAGGGGAGGAAGTGGTATCTGATAGCACTATAAAATTATGCCCTTTCAAGTTAAAAATAGGGAAAATTAACAAATGTGAATAGAATCTTTTTCACATGGTGTTTAGAAAAGAGCATATGTACAGACCAGTGCAGATAATTTGAACTATAGAGTTTGTCACCAGAATTTGGAGAGGTACAGCTATATAGTGAAGAGGTTTTGATGAGATGATTCTTTAATGGCCAGTCTTCAGTATGTTTGCTTTTTAGCCTTGTTGGACCTCACAGCCATGATGAGCAGGCTTCTCTTAAAAGAAGGTGCTTAAAAGACAAGGCAGATTAAAGCAAATTGTTAAGTCCCTCAAGATTGAATGGTAAAAGGAATCTTCAATCTTGTGCAGTCAGGAGTCTTCAAAATTTATTTTATGTAGCTTCCTGCCATTGAAATTTAGATAGCTCAAGTATAAAGGCTGGCTTAACAGGGCTCTGATTGTTCCCTTACTTGCCGTCCACACTGTAAAACCAGGGTTCTTGTGCTTTTATTTTGAAACACCCTCCCTCTGCCCCCCAATTGCGAAAAGATTCGTTACTTCCACCTCCACTTTGGATAGTCTAGAGATGAAAAGCTGCAATTTGGCAACATTCTTTTGTAGAAGGTGATTGTGTGTGAAGTGGAGCACTGGCAGGAAAACCTCTGGATGGGTTGTGATAAGGAAGCCCTAGCTGGTTTGTTTTATAACAGCAGCATCTGAGCAGAACACGAAGTAACTTAATGTTGCAAAGCTGTATTTCTTCAGTGATATCTTCATCCTGGAGAGAAATTCATGCTATGATATCAGAGAGCTCGGTGGAGCACAGCTGGTCATTGTATGGTCTGAAAAAGCCAAAGGATTGACCTTGGAGTAGTGTGGTAGTAATGTAGGAGAGCAAGTGGGTAGCAGGTCTTTTCACATCAACTAATGAAACAAATTCATAGTATCATTTTAACAAAGTACTTGAGCTTTAAATACTTTTTCTTTAAATACTAAGGCTGGAAAAGAAGAAAATTGGAATTTGTTCATTGGCTATTTGTTTCCATTTTGGAAGAAAAAATAATAATGAACAGTTAAAAATAGATAATCATCAAAGTGATTAACAGCTGCATGACTACTCCTAGATTAATGTAGGGATAATGTGCTGTCTAGTACTGGGAAGATGCTCAGAGGAAGAGTTAATGATACAGTATTAATAGTTAGCTTTTATTTTCTGTACTCCTACTGTCAAGTTTCATTGTCACTGTGATTATTTGTGCTGTTTATTTCTTTTAGAGATGAAGAAATCGGCTGGAGTCTTTCTAATGTGTGTGTGTATACATACATCTGTGTCCTTTTGTCTTCCATCCTCATAACATGTTCTGTCACCTACTCAAGAAAGTTTTTTTGTTTTCAGCAATGAATCTCTCACTTAATCATGAGGATGACTTGACTTTAAATAACATTTAAATAGAAAGAAAGTTGTGGGTTTTTTAACTGTTTTGCAATTTTCCTGGTTGATGGGGTATACCATGTGATTGTGTTTTTCTCCTGATTGCAAAAAGTGACAAACTTCCTTCAAGTCAAAGATGAAATTCTCATTACCTAAAACATATCCCACAGCTGTAGCTTGAAGATAAGATCAATTATTATGAGATATGCACTAATGTGTTTTGAGAGCTGGCAACTCCTTGACTAAACGACTCTGCTTCTTTTGACAGTTTTCAGTGGGAGAGAGGAACTGGGTGGGAACCTAAAAAAATTCCTTTCTTTGAAACATCCTAAAATGGAAAATAAAACTATTTTGTTACATATAGTTTAAGAAAAAAAAATCTCAAATGTTGTCCCTTACGGTTATTGAGCTCTAGTTTCTGGTATTTAGATGTTAGCAATGTTTGGTCTCCCTTGTGGTGACTGTGTTCTAATCAAGACTAGGCTGGACAGGGCACTGGGCAGCCTGGTCTAGTGGGAGGTGTCCCTGCCTATGGCAGGGGGGTTGGAACTCGATGATCTTTAAGGTCCCTTCCAACCCAGACTATTCTATGATTCTATGATTCCTTTGTGGTTTCATAATTTGGTTAAATGCATCTTTTTTAAGGGAATCCCAGGCAGCAAGGAAGAGAAATCTGTTAAAATGGATCAAATAAGCTGCTTTTAAGTATGGAAACAGAGTTCTCCCTGCAGCATAAAAGGTAGGATTAACGCCTTAAAAGGTTGGAAAGACCATCTGGTATGGATCCAGACGTATCCAGTAGGTTCTCATTGATAAGATCCTGATAAGGACTATAATGCAATGATCTGTGTCTCTGAGCTGAAGTTCTTTCCCTACTAATCTTTAGAACATGGAAGAAGAGAAATCAGCCCAGGGGCTGTTGTGCATCATGAGGTTGGGGAACCTGGGCTCTAGAGCATGGTTGTCACCGGGCTTTGTGGCTGCCAGTTCCAGATGAATTAGAGAAGGATCTCTGCCAGCCATATGCAAAGGGCAGCCATGGCATGTGTTTAATTGGATCCATACTGTTGTTGAGCAGGAATTTTGGTTTACAGGGGGAGTGGCGAGAAGACTGTGTGCTTACAGCAGTCAGTTAAACTGCTGTGTTTTCTTTGCCTTAATAGGAAAAGATGTGGTGATTGAGTAACTATTTGGATGAGTTTCACTTATGTGCAGTAGAAAATCCCAGCTGGAGATAAATTCTTCTCTCTGTAGAAAGGAAGGGTGTGGGCTACCACCTCCTGTTACCACACTGCCAGCTGCCTTTTCTCTTTTATTTGACTTCCAGCTGAGACTTTTTTCTGGAATGCTCCTCCCTTGCTCTTTTAATGCAGGGCGTTCAGAACAGTGTAAAAAATGAAGACTGATGTTGTTACTGTAAGGTGGAGATTCAGAAGAGACTTTAAATGTTTTAATGTAGCTGTAGGGCAGCAATATAGTTGTATCATCTGTGCTTCTGTCTCCTTGGTCTAGTTGCTTGAGTGTTCCTTGCAGCGTTTTGGGGAAGGCAGCAGAATGCACATTTTATGAGCAATCAAGAAAAAATCATTGTTATTTTACAGAAATTTACAGCCAGTGTGTAGCTGCACACCAGTTACTTTCCCATGGGCAAGTTATCCTTAAAATAAATTTGCATAATTCTATAGGGAATAGGATAACTGATGCAATAATTATTTAGGAGCAAAGGAAGCATCCTGCAATTACTTTAAAGCACATGTTCTGTGATGTCTCTCTGTATTGATATGCTTCTTGTGACATCCTTCTGACACATTAAATTATTTTTTTATTATCTTCTCCCTATTAAGAAAAAAAACCAAACCCAGTGACTGGGGTGGAAGCAAAATAGGCTGTTCACTTACTTAACAGGAATGGTTAAGTGGTTTTCTCAACCATGCTGGTAGTGTCTTTGCTGCATGAGTTGACCTCCTATCATTGTGAGTTATTGATTACATGTTTGCCTGTGGTTGGCTGAGAGCAAAAAGGTTGTAGCGTTTCCTTCAGTGAGGGAGGTGTAATGGGATGGATGTGGTATTGATTAGAATTTTCAGGTTTGTCTGGTGTCACACTCTGCATTCCCCATGCACCACATGTGGCAGCTACCAGCCCCTATTGGGGCGTTCCTCATCTTCCCCTTGAACTTGTTTTGTTTAAAATACTCCAAACTTTTGACAGCAAAATACTGCTGCTTTAATAAAATCGATATTTCCATGTAGGTTGCATCTCCTGCTGATTTTCTGTAATTTATTATCTGCTTTAAAGAGGCCAGTTCCTTCATTGTTTAATCAATCCTTCATTGCCCAGAGAGAGGCTGTGTATGCCCCCTCCCTGGAAGTGTTTAGGGCCAGGCTGGGTGAGGCGTTGAGCAACCTCGTCTAGTGGGAGGTGTCCCTGCCCATGGTAGGGGGGTTGGAATTAGATAATCTTTAACGTCCCTCCTCAAAAATTCTGAATGGAGGGTATCACCAACTGTTAGTGAACTCTCGCTGCTGTACTTGTGTTGAGGTTTGTAACTGTCCAGAGAGGTTGTGGATGGCCCCTCTATGGAGGTGTCTAAGGCCAAGAGGGATGAGGCACTGAGCAGCGTGGTCTAGTGGGAGGAGGCCCTGCCCATGGCAGGGATGTTGGAACATGATCTTTAAGGTCCTTTCCAACTCAAACCAGTCTGTGATTCTATGACAGCTGCTGGTTGTGAAAATTGCCTTTAACCTCTCCACAACTGCTTAGTGGCTAGAAGCAGTGTACAGATGAGAAGCTGCAGATGGTTTGTGTGCATAAGCTATCTCTGTGACTGCAGCCAGAAATTATTCTCGTGCTGTGTATGCGTCAGTGTGTGCAGAGTGACACCCAGCAGCAGGGATAGTGAGCAGGTCCACCACTGTGCAGAAGGTGCTCACCTCCGCCTGGTTCTCAAAACTTCTTTCAGCTTGTTCAACATGCCAAGTTTACAACGAGAGTGCTGCGACAACTCCAGTTCTGTCTTGTAGTGGTGGTAATTAATATTTAGCATGGTATCTAGTAATTTTCAGCCTCAATGCACTTTGCAAACATTAATTAATTGTCACAGCACCCCTGTGCAGTAGGTAAATGCTTTCCTTCCTGCCATTTTGCAGAGCGGCCTGGAGCCCTGATACTTTCAGGCTGACTGGCTCTCATTTAGTAATCTGTAGCTTAATTTTTTGAGTTCTTCATTAAATTAACATAACTTGTTATTAATTCTGGTGCAAACAAAGTCATCACTAGATTATTATAGGATCAAATTCAACAAAACCCAATGGATTACATTAGGAAGTAAAACAAAACCAAACCAAATACAAGCATAACAACCCAAGCCTAATTATTTTAATTGCATTTTACCTATTCTTTGGATGCCGTGCTGTTTTCACCTTACCTTTATATTGTGGGGAATTACTTGGAAGGATTTCATTGACATTTTTAAATGGCAATCTCTCCTTGTCTTCTGAGAGAGCATTTATTTTCCTGTAGTTCCATTCTTATTTGTAATCTCTGAGTGTGGTGAGAACTGGCTTTGGACTCATGTTGCCCTTTGCTTTGTCCTGCAGAGCTCCAAGCAGCAGTGGAGGGGATTGGAATTATTTTTGTCCCCTTCTCCTCCCCCATTTTATACATTTAATGGGAGTGAAGTCATTCATGTGCCAGTGCTTCTTCTCTATAGACCCTGGAAAGCAGACCATGGTGGCTGCTTTTGGCTGTTAACATTTGCTTTCTGCTGTGTCGGTCTGAAGTAGAACATTTGACTGAAAACTTTCAGCTGCTGCTGCTGCAAGACTTTACCCTGTTAACTGTTTCTGCTTAGAGCTTCTGACAACTCATGAAGGCATTTGAAAAACATTTTGCTTACAGTAACAATTCTGCTGACATATTTTTCTTCCTATCTTTTTATTACTAGTAAAATTTGCATGAAAACAGGTCTCTTGTTTATTAAAGAGTTCACAATCCTCTGTTTGACAGTGTAATTAGAGTGACATTCAACTCACACAATGCAACTAGAGGCAACTCAATTTCCCTGTGAACCTGAAGCTTCAGGCCCTGTCTAGTGGTCTTAAAGCAAGTTTGATTTAATGCATGCTTTGGGCTGTAAACAAGCCAAGATACAAAATGAAGTGTGGTGGACAGTAGAAGGCTTTGTACCTAGCAAGGCAAAACTGAGAAGACTGGTATGGGAAAACCTTGCCTGTGTCTCCCTCTAGCCTAATGGAAAACGTTAGAATTGTGCTCAGTTCTAGTCCTAATGACTTCAGACCTCATCGTCTCCATGGCCCTTATTATAGTTCTGTGGTAGACTCAGATACTGGGTGAGGAATAGGCAGCAGGAGTCAATCAACCCTGAATAAATGTCTCATTATGTTCAAGTGATCAGTATTAAAAACAGGGAAGGGAAGAAGCAGGAGCATACTTCTAAAATACAGTCTGCAGTAGCAGAATTACCCTGCATTTATATTTCTTTATTACTAATTCTTTGTGTGAAGCATATGCCTTCATCATCCCTCCTCCTCTACAAACTGTTTTGCAGCATGTCTGCCTTGTGTACCTGGGCATCAGCTGCATGAGGCTGAGTTGGGGCTTCGTAGCACATCTATCACCCCCGTTGTTTTGTGAGAAAGGTACTTGATGCTCTGCAACTGTGTTTCATCTGCTCTTTATAGGACGAATTTATGAATTCAGACACATATATGTGGTCTTCATCTGAACAGTTTTTCTGTGTTACTGATTTTTTGAGTATTCAGGAGTGCTTTTTATTCCTCTGGCCCAAATGAATAGCGGCTGGCTAGAGTTTGTGTATAAATCGCTCCACAATTTCTAAGCATTTAAGTATAAAATGAAGAACAGATTTTTGTTTTTTAAAATAAAAGTTTCTGTTGTCGTGTTCTTAAGAAATTTAGGTTAGCTTTTATAACTTCTGAATAATTTCCTGGATTTTTCACTATAATTCTGGATGTAACTTAAGCAGTAGTGAAACCAAACAGTTTTCTCCAGAGTTTTGTTTTTGCTTGGAGGGTTTTTTGAGAAGATGATTCAGATGGAGTAAGACAAGTGCTTGGAAATTAGCAACAATATGTTTGCAGCAGCACTAATAAAACTTTTAAACTTCTAAAAAATAGTAATATTTTATTTTCTTGAATGGTATCAAATGTACTTTACAGTAAACGTATTAAATATTTATGACTACATATACTGATAGCATGGTAAGGTTTTTTAAGCAATATTCTAGAATATCTTTCTCCTCTTGCTGCACTTTCATTTAAAGAACTGGCTTTTGTGGCTTACACAGAATGCTGGCTGTATTTGTTTTACAGTAAATCAACCAAGTGGAATATGGTCCAGCAAAACAAGTAATTCTCCATAAGGCTTGTTCCCTCCTGTCCCAGGACTTGGATGAGATACTGGCCAGCAACTCCCTTCTGTTCTTCATTTGTGTGGTCACTGTAGCATTTTCCTAAATTACCTTCTTATGCCACGGGACTTGCTGTCATTTCTGACCCAAGCAGTAGATGTACTGGTCATTGGATCAGAAATGACTGAAACATGTGTGCCATCAGTACAGAGCAGCCTGGCCTGGCAATCTCTGTCAGGAATGCTCTACTTGAAGAGACTAATGTGGGTGCGTAGTAGCTCTGACAGTAACTTCATAAAATAAACCATCTGTCTATATAGCTGTTATCTTTATGAGAGTTAAGTCTACACATGGAATAAGCTGTTTCCATGGCATTGTGGGGTGATAGACTGTTAGCCCTCCATGACTTGTGCCATTGGACCATTAGGAGGGTACTAATGGCTAGAACTCACCTCTTTCTCTTTCATGGTATCTCAAAGAAATGTGGATGTCAGAGTCCAGAAAATGCTGTTTAAATGTTCATTTTATTACAATGAACTTGTCTTTGAAAGAAGAAAAAAAATTTTTGAAAAGAATGATCTATTTAAAAAATAGTTAATTGATATTTCCAGGCACAGAAGAAGAAATTAAAGCTAGATCAGAGAGTGTTCAAAAGCAATTTTATATTTTCTGCTATTTGTAATAGTCCATTTTTAGGACAATGAATAGAAATTTTCCTGGGCTAGTTTTTGTCACTCTATATAAAGATGGAGTAAGGTTTTGTTAAATAATAGATCTTCAAATGAACTGGAATACTTTTAACAGCTATGTAATATATAAAGTATGCCTCGGTGATAGATATACTTTATATCTTGGTTTACTAGCTGTAAATGAGATTAATAGAGCTCTAGAAATAATGTTAGATAATAACTACTTAAAGTTATATTCCTTTGTGCAGAAATACTACAGCAGACAGTGATTAACAGTGAAAGTGTTTTACTGTAATAAAAATATGTAGAGCGATAATGTTTACAAAGATGTTTTTAATTGCAAGGTTATCACTGTATATCTTTTAAGAAGTTCTGTAAGGACTGACCAGGCAAAATGCTGTTATTGGGTGTCCTGCTGTTACCCTGAGGCACTCTTGGGGTGTTCTCAAAGACTATGCTCTAATTGCCTCTTAGAAGTGAAGGGAGACCACCAGCCTCATTACTCATTCAAGGTTGTTTTTGTCATACTGTCTTGGATTAAATTCTTACTTGATAACCCTTAATGAAACTATGCAGTGCTGCTTGTGTAGTGCTTGTGATTTGCTGGCAGTTCCCTTATTTCCTGTGGCAGTGGTGCTCATGGGTATTTCAAAGCAAACACACACAGGAAAAAAAGCCAAGGGTAAAAAGGCAGTATTAAATGCCTGTGTATCAGCTTCATCTCCCTGCAGCTCCATTTGTTTGATTAGTATTATGGTGGTGTGACAGGGCAATATATCAGAAGTAATCGATCTGATTAGTATGGAGATGATATAAACACAGATTGTATTGATGTTTAATAGTATGAGCATCCAGGTTCTGTAAACAGATATGTTGCATAGGTTATGTGGAAGGTCTCTATAATGAAAACAGCAAATGCAGAAAATTTTTTTCAGAGTGATTTTTCTACCAAATTTCACAACAAGTTATCGCAGTTTGACTCTACAGTGCTGGAGATGGTGGTCATATGGACCTGCGGAAACTGTTTTAATTGTTTGCTGAAATGCACATTTTTTTTCCCAAGGCAGATATAAATCTTAGTTTCTGAGATTGCCTTATGCTGAGTTGAATGTAAGACTATCTTAAATACTGCAATAAGATTAAAAAGTAAAACAATCTTTGTAGTTCTGTTTTTGATGTTATCTATTTCTGTAAAATCTTGATCTCAGTAAAATTTGACCTGATGGAGAATTACTCCTTTTCTGTCACTTAATGTGAGAAGGGATGAAAATAAGTAGCAGTGGAACATATATTTTTATCTGATGTTCAGGTGGTGGACTGGAAGGAAGTTCCCATGACTGAGGGAGCAAAATATTGAATCACGGTTACTACAGAACAAAGCATTTGTGCTGACTTTCACCGCTTCTCAGAAATTATAACTGTGCTGTCTCTGTTTCTGTTGAAGGTGCCTTGATTGCTTAAGGTATGTATGTCTTGAGGAGAACCCGAAGGCTCAGACTCTGTAAGAGGTTGAGTGCCAGTGCCCACCTGTGAAGCTCTCTTCTCCAACAGGGTTACAGGAGCAGAGCTGTGCCTCTGGGCAAGGTGACCTGCTGCCACAGGTCTGGATTCCTGGATCTTCCCAGGAATGCTGGGCAGTGGGGCTCTGTGTTATCCTGTCTATTTGGCAGCCTTTTGAATCAGGTACTTAATTTGGAAATAAAGATACTGCTGAAAGACAAAGATGCATCTTCAAAGCAAAACTCATGTCAGCCACTTGCTTTCTTGGTCCCCTTTTTATTATAGGTAAAAAACTGTCTTGTGAACCCGAGCAAAAAGAAATAGCTGTTACGCTTCTCAGCATGTTATTTTTAGGCTAAATTTCCTTGTTTAATTTGATCAGTTAAAAAGAAAAGCATTCTTCCCTGTGTGCTTGGTGTAGTTCACTTGCACAAAAACCCCTGAAGTACAGTTGGGAATTTTCCTTTTTTAATATGAAACATTTTGGATCAGATCACAACCTAATTTGTGCCAGCCGTCTGGTATCAAATTGGACTTGTGAGGGAGGAGAAGAGTTTGATTTACCACCTGCCTTAAGATCATGGAATACATTTCATAAAATATGGAAAAATATGCACTGCCTCGCACCTGCTTACACAGGCAGCAGCAACTGCTGATTGTAGGTATGGCTGGAGATTAGCAACATAGCACTACTGAATTTCCAATTCTGCAGCAGAAGTATGAAACAATGTGTATGCATGCAAAGGAGTTTGTGATTTATAGGAACAGAAAATATTTTACTTCTAAAATATGTACTCTGATGCCCAAGTCTGTTCCTTCAATGTCTGTTTCCTTTCTTTAGATTTTTGGAAGGAAAAACACATTTAAAGATAGTTTCTTCTCTAGGCTTAAGGGTGACCTCATTGTAGCTTATCAATAGCTGAAGGGGGCCTACAGAAAGGCTGAGGTAGAACTTTTTAGAAGGGTCCAGGATGGCAGGACTAGGAGTAATGGATGCAAATTGGAAGAGAGGAGATTTAGGCTGGATCTAAGAAAGTAGTTCTTTCCTGTGCGAGTGGTGAGACACTAGACGGGCTGCCCAGATAGGTTATGGATGCCTCAGGGACCCTGGAGGTGTTTAAGGCCAGGCTGGCTGAAGCATTGGGCAGCCTGGTCTAGTGGCAGCTGTCCCTGCCCATGGCAGGGGGATGGAACTAGATGATCTTGGAGGTCCCTTCCACCCCACACGATTCTATGATTGGTTGTGTGTTCACACCAGGTTCCTGCTACTGATGCAACTGAATGGCATATTCCTCAAATGCCTACTGTAGGGCTTACTGTAGTAGCTTGCTTTGGTATCCCATCTTATGAGGAAAAGTTAGGAATTGCCATTGCCAATATCTAGTATCCATTGAGTTACGTTTGTGGCAGTTTCCTTCTTAAAATATTATTTATAGCTCTTCAAAAGAAAAATTAAAAGGGGATTTTGAAAATCTGGATTGTGCTTCCGTTTTCATAGTAGGTTGGAACCCAGGCTTGGCTTCCAAGATTGCTGCTTCTTGGCATTCAAATTCTCTAATCTCCAAGCTCTTCAGTGGTTCTTTAAGCCACTGGTTGAAATTTAATCAGTTCTTGGGAAGTCGGAACACCTCAGGTTGAAATTTAATCAGTTGTTTAAAGCCATGGTCAGTAGAATTGTTCTCAAATTGGTCTTCAGTAGCGTTCTTATAAAGCAGTACAGCTGTAGTGCTGGTTTTTGTAATGTCAGATGCTGGAATGAGAGGAGTGTGTTTGTGATCTGCATGCTCTGCAGTATTTATTAGTATGTGAGATGCTGGTTACGCAGCTTCTGTCCCAGCTCATTGATCATGCTCTTGCATTTTTGTAAATGCTTTTGTCCTAGTTTGTTGAGAAGGGCCAGGATTGTTCAGGAAGGCCACTACATTATTAAAAACAAATATTTTGAAAAATCTGCCTTCAAGGATCAGTGCTGTAACACCATTTTCCAAGTGTTTTATTTAAGAGGGACTGATAATACGGAAAGTAGAAATCGAATGGCAAAGGATTGTTGAGAAACTAAATGTTGAATTCAGTGAATGAGGAGTAATTTTTCATGTGGCTCATGAGTTCAGGTAAGTCAAGCTGTCTTTTCAATTTAACAATATCTTGAATGTTATTAAATTAGCTCTTCTTTACTATGCTGTACCATTGTGCAGTGGAAGTGTCTCTTGGCTATGGTGTAATCACTCTCTGACATCCTGTTAGTCTCTTCTTGAGACTGTTGTGAAAACTATGTAAGCAAGTGTTCTGTGTTGTTTGGTCTCTGGACCAAAGAGATTTTGCTCATAATTTTGAAGCTGAGCATGTGTTCAGATGCCCTGGCAGTGATGTGGAACTCATGAGTCTGACTCCAGGTTTTGCCACAGGTATTGGTAAGCTGTTGTAAAACGGAGTGTTTGTCTGAATGCAGTTCCAATTGAGTGATCCTTCTAGCATTTGACTGGCTGTTGAGTTTGCATCCCTGCTTCTTGCATACTTCTTTTTTCTGACTAAATGCTAGACTTGTGTTACTGGAAGTGTGTAATTGTTCAGAATTTACTTCCTTCTCCTTTTTTTAATTTGAGGATTTGTTTTGACAGCTAAAATTCTGGTGGTTTTCTGCAGCAGTAGAACCTACAAACAGATGTCGCAGCAGAATGTTTGTGTCCCCTTTTAAATTGTGAGAATTCAGTTTCTCCATTAACTCACAGTTTGCCCACCCATATATTGTAGATTTTTTTAGGTGATTGTGTATGTTTCCCTGTGACAAATTTTGGTGCTGTGATTTAATGACTTATTTAAAGCTAAAATACATATTTTTATTTACTGAATGATTAATTTTGTAATTAAAAATAAAGCTTTGGTTAGTGATCAAATGCATATTTTGTGTGCATTTGATATATTTTGTTTGAATTAGTATGATTAATCATTGGAGCAGATTTTTATCTTCTGTAAAGAACCAATGAAATACTCCATACTTGAAATACCAGGTGCACCTTGTTTATCGTATGTCTGCCGCAGTTTTTTGTTGTTTGAGTGACTTCTGAACCATTATTTTCTTTGTTTTCTTTTAAGTAATTTGGCATGACCCAATTCACAGGCTAAAATTGAGCTCAAGGTAACTCGTCTGCCAGTGTGCTGCTGGCTCTATTAACCATTTTCTCATAGTATCAGATGCTTTCTCACTGAAATTTACACTGAATTTGATGTGCAAATTCATGATGTAAAATAAAGTTGAGATGTTTTTCCTGAGGTGTCAGTGAGATACCATATTTTGTGCAAGCTAGTGCAATGAATTGATTTTATTTAGCTCTTTTAGGTTTTAAAATTCAAAATCCTAAAAGCTCTAAGTTTTTTAAAAAAGAGGTTATGATTAATCTTTATGGTTTGGATTAAATGGCTTGTTGTGACTCTGGTTTACTGGTCTGGCACTGGCAGGCTGTATATTGAGTACTGCTGCTCACTGGTGTGGACTGGAGTTTTGACTGCTTTCTGTTCTCTCTTCCCTGCTCACCTTAGTCTATGCTTCAGAGTAGAACAGGGTAATTGGGGAAGAAGGATTTGGCAAAGACAGTTCATTATTATATGTGTTTTATGTTTCTTGTGTGATCTTTCAAGAGGCACTTAGGAGCGTTAGGTGCATCTCATTGTTACTTAGTAGTAAAAGGCAGATAAAGCATTCTTTTTGCTGCAAATCCTAAGAACTTGTCTTGAGTTGCTAGATTTGGGATTTTAAAAAAAAATTGAGGCCAAACATGCATCTTGTGTTTAGTATTTGAAACTGTTGCCTTTAAGAGAAGTTTTGTGTTTAAGCATGCACTTGTTTAGTTTTTTAAGTTTCAAAGGAAGTCTAAATAAACTATTTGGATTTTGATTTCTCTTTCATAAAGTGATGACTTTTTAGGGTCTTGTTAATTCTTTTAATGTAATTCTATCTGTCTGCTAAACAAAAACAAATCTCACCTCATTGCAGGTTCAGTGTTTGTTTCTATAGAACCAGCTGTTGATAGACTTAATGAAAAAACCCAAAAAAACACAACCCCACAAAAAACCCCAAACCCCTTATTCCTAACTTAGTGGATCTCCAGTGAGTCTGAAAGAATAGTTTTGTGAAACCCTTGAAATCAGTAACCCGTGACAGAACAGAAATGTGTGAGTTTACCTAAGCAGTGCAGCCTTGGGAGTATGTTGAGAAGTGGAATTATACTCAGAGTATGTAAGCCAAGCTTCCTCAGATATTGCAGTGATTCATCTGCTTTACAATACATTGAGTGTGTTTGTCAACAATTTTAAAGTGACAGATAACCAGAGTGGGTGGTTTTCTTATTTGATAATTTCATGTCTCAAGTATTTTGTGTGATTTCTCAGGCGCATCTCAGCTTTGTCCTTTGCATTTTTTCTAAAATTGAAAATAATTGATTCTTTGGCCAGTGGTAGTGGTGTTTTGTTTTGCTTTTTTTCAACCTTGATAAACTATAATAAAACTTTCAAAGACTATCTAAGTATTCTTTAAGGATTTCTACAATGATGGTTATGTTTTTCTAAGGAACCAGTATTATCCATTAAGACAATTTATGTTTAATAAGATGCATTAGTGCATTTTAGTAAGTGCATCAATAAGTGCTGAGGGTGTCTATGCTCATCAGGAGTTTGCAGGTGCCTGTACATGTCCTGGGAGCGGATGATCTACAGTTGTGTTCACAAGCTTCTAGTTGTTTGGGAATTGTTCCTGTTAGTCTTTTGATTCCTGGATTTGAGGAGTGCTAGTAATATAATAATATAGCCTAGTTTGTTGCCAGCAGTAGAAAGCAAATGAGAAAGCTACTGCTTGGGGGCGGGGAGGGTGGAGGAAACCTGTTGAGGTGTTGGCATCCAACACACTACCTAGAGAAAGGCCTGGGAGTTTGAAAGGACGGAAGGATGGGCTTTGTGGTATGATTCTTCTGTGGATCTTCATTTCTTCCTCATTCCTCTCTTGGAGCTGAGAATGATTATGTAGAACTTGTTAAAGGGCAATTGTACAGGTGCCCATGGCAGCTAAAGCCATGTGGTTGTGCTGAGAGTATTTTCCAACATAGGTTATTTCTGGCTTGCTGGATATCATCTGTCTAAATGCTAATATAACTTAAATTTGGCCAAGATGCTGTTGGCTAAAGTGATTTCTTTTGGAGATGCTACTCTCAGAAGCTGCTCTTGTGATGGGAGGGTTGGGGAAATGTATGATGTTTTCTCTGGGTTTTCATTTTAAAATAAGTATTCTAGAAGTCTCTGTATTGAGCTCTAGAAGTTACTTAAGTATGTTTCTAGCAGATTTAGTAAGGATAACTTTTGGTAATTGTTCGTCTGAAAGATATTTTTATCAGAATATGTTGAGGAAATACTTCTGGATTACAGAATTGGGAGGTGGAAGTAGTCTGAAGTTAATTTTTACGTTATGTGTTGGATGATTATAATCATAAAGGCACTTTGTATCTCCTTGATTAAAAAAAACTGTTAAGAATTTTGGTTCCTGTAGAGCAAGTGATTACTTCCTTGTATTCTGAAAAATACATGGAGTTTTAAAATATTTTTTTAGTGTATTCAAATCTGATTTAAAAACAGTTATGTTTTGTTTCTTGTTTTTGGGGTTTTTTTTGTGTCTGATAGTGCTTTTTTGCCCTTCTGTGGAAGGCTGTTATTTTCAGCTGTTTTAATTGCCTCTCAGGAGACAGGACTCCTCTTCATTCCTGAGGGAAGTCGGGGAAGGTGCTGTCCTGGGGTACAGGGAGCATGGAAAGCACTAACATAGTAAATTAATAGCACAGTTATGCCATAGTTTGCAAGCTGAGAAAAGCAGAGAAATCAAAAGGTATTACTGATGCTCTTCTCACTGTTCCATTTTGCTTTCCTTATTTGCATGATACTGTGATGGAGAGGGTGCAACATCACATGCTGTTTGAAGTCTAGATGTAGTATGAAAAACAAAGATAGAAAGTCTTAACTTAGAACTTGCTTACAATTTCCTTGCTTTTTATTTTGTCAGCTAATGTTTCACCTTTAATGCTAAATATTTCTTTTTGACTGCCATTTTGTCTGTCAGTTTGTATACACGTGCTTTCAATGAAAAATACTTGATGGCAGTCATTATTTAGCTAATACTTTAGTTTGCAAACTAGAAGAGATAAACAATTTCTTCATAATAAATTTTGTATTAGTGCATTTTTTAAAGTAACTGTCAAGGTTGCCTTTCTTGAGGGGAAAAAAAATTGTAAATTCTTTTGCTAGAAGTGTGCATGAATTCTTGGGCATTTGCATTTAAGGCAAAATGATTCTTAGGCAGTTCAGCCCTGATACATATCAGTAATGCTAAACATAGGGAGTACATAAATTAAGGAATATGGGGAAAAAATGAGGTTTGGTAGTTGTGGAAGACTTGAATATTAAATAAGCACAGCACAGCCTTGCAAAGTATTTTTGTGTTTTTCTTACTCCACTGGGCCAGCTGCAGTTCCTGGTGCTCGTCTGGGAGTGAGTAGTAGGGAACAAAGGGAATAGCTTCAGCTATGGCAAAAAGTTGAACACCATTTTAGGCAATCTCACAAATATAAATTTTTTAAACTTATTTGCCTTTTTTTTTTTTGCACACCTCATCATGTTTCTGTTTAAAACAACATAATTATACATGGTTTTCATTCATGTACCTGTCATTGTACAGAGGTGGTCTATGGAGTAGGCTTTGCTGCATTGTGACTGTGAATTGCACTGATGTTTTTGCTAGGTTGGTGCAGGTAGAGTTCACAAAGCTGTAATTCCTGGCAGTTTTTACTATGTTTGATGTAGAGGTTCCTGAAACTTAATTGAAAATTTCAAACAATGCAGGACCTAGGCTCTTGTCTATATCTAGTTGAATGTAATAGAAAGTTCTGGTTTAAGAAGTTTTCAGATATAAATATTTTGAAATATTGAAGTGCTTACCTGCAGTTGCTTGAACTTGAAACTAAATTACCTGGACTGTAGTTCAGTATGTGTTTGCACTGGAGCTTCTTGTAAGTGCCACTCTTGAAATTTGTAAAAAGGATGAAGAGCTTGTTTTTTAACAAGTGAAACCAGGCAAGTATGGAGAAAGTGAAACGGATTAAAGGAGAAAGGAGGTAAAGAATGCTTAATTCAAGTTCTGAAGCACTTATTCCAGCGTTACCATCTTGTCTGTCTGTGACTGCTCCTTGTCTTAGCCCTGTGGGCTAAAAGTTACTCTCTTGCAATAATGCAGATGAAAGTGTAAGAGGAAAATGTTTTACAAAAATCTGTTTTAATTGAGCTATAGATGCTCAAACAGGATACTACAGCTGGTCATGCTTTGTATCCTGAACAGGGGTGAAATTCTCAGTGGCAGTGGGACTTTGCAATTATCTGGCCTTTATTTTCTTCCAATTGTAGCTATACGTGTTTTAAGAAAAGGCATGTTTTTAGCATACCTTTTCAGTTAAGATGCTTTGTTTTCTTTATCTGTGTATCTTAAAAGTATGAAAACAGCAAACCTTCTGCTCCAGGATATAGTAGAACAAGCTTGATCACAAGCTGTGACCTGGAATACAATATGGCTGTAACACAACATTTCCATAGTGCAGCAGGTAATGTCAAAATAAAAAAAGTATTTATGCTCAAGAGCAGACTTCTGGCTTACTCGAAACGGGCAGTTAAATGGTGGGAAATATCTTGTCATGAAATATCTTGTGTAGGGATTTAGCTGGGCACTAAATATTTCCCGTAACTTTGATGTCACACAGTTCCAACATGCTTTGTTTTTCCTCTTGCTGCTCTGGTTATACTCTAAATTCACATAGGCCATGTAAATTTATATTTGTGCAGGTCTGGGATTAAATCTTAAAAGGGACCTTGTAACTTTTTAATTCTTGAAGGGGACCTGCAGAAAGGCTGGGGTAGGACTTTTAAATAGGGTACAGGATGGCAGGACTAGGAGTAATGGATGGAAATGGGAAGAGGGTAGATTTAGTTCTTCACTATCAGGATGGTGAGACACTGGAACAGGTTGACCAGATAGGTTGTGGATTCCCCAGGGACCCTGGAGGTGTTTATGGCCAAGCTGGCTGAGGCACTGAGCAACTTGGACTAGTGGGAGGTGTCCCTGCCCATGGCAGGGGGGGTTGGAACTGGATGATTTTGAAGGTCCCTTCTAACCCAAACCATTCTATGATTTTATATTGGCTGAGAATTTGTAATGTTGAGATGTTAAGGCTTTGAATGTAGAGGTCATTTAACTACAGTTTTTTCATCTGGTTGTGTTGCTGATGTATACTGTGCAACCATTTACATTGCCTATCTCGAAGCTTTGTGAAAGTCAGGTATGAAGGAATTAAAAATTTATTTGAGGTTATGGTTGTGAATTTGACTGATTAAAGGTTGAGTGTTTGGTTCATAAAGGTTCTTCAGCAGCCTGACCTGTGCTTGTTCCCTCTTCTGGGCATCAAGGGTTGGTATCATAAAGCAGTAAAAAAACCCCCAGTAGTTGAAAATACATTATTTTCAGATGGTAATATAGGAAATACTCTGCTATAGGAAGCTACAGGATTTGGTCTGGTTTCATTCTGAAGATGCAGGACACTGGGAAAATAATTAATATACTATGCCAGTAACACATAATTTTTCATTAGGCCTGTAAATATGAATGAGTGGGACATCAATTAGTCCACTATTTCTGCTTACCTCCCTCCTAAGTGTTGAAAGAGTGGACATGTTTGTTTTGCTTATCTTCCTGTGTAGCCTATAGGACGCCTGGGTTTTGAGGGCTGGCTCCACAAGCAGAAGGGTTCCATACTTCAGATGGGGGAAGAAAATTGGAATCTTGCAGAAATTCACAAGTAAACTCCTGCTGGCCTTGCAACACTTCTAATCTGTGGATTTGCAACAGAAGGTGTTAAAACAGTAGTATATGTGCATTGAATTGTATATATGGAGTTGGATACTAAGTACTTAATTTGTAGACCAAAATGAAAAGATTTTAGAGTAATGTGTATTTTAAAACCCCTAATGATTAGAGGTATGTGGCAAAGGTGCATAATTCAAAATTTTCATGTGTCATGATTTTTCTGAAAATATTGCTTCTTTCTCTAACTGATCTAAATAATATCTTCTCTGAATTATCAATTTCAAAATATCCCTGTAAAAACCACTATTTTTTTTTAACTGTCTGTAGATTAGGATGTAAACTAATGTCAGTCTGACAGGGCTGCTGCTGTGTTACAAACCTGGCTTTCTGCTGGTGGGTCTGATGTGGAGTGAGGCTTTTCTTCACTGATAAAATTGTTTGGTATGTTAGCCTCCACTGGAGAGGGAGGATTATGTATTTGGGCAAACCATCTATCCTAGACTTAAACAATATGGTGAACCTTCCGCTCTACCACAAAATGTAATGGGCCACAGGCTTCTTGTGTGTTCATCAGATGGGCCCTCCTGTGTAAACTGGAAGTGTAGTGAATGCTACTGACTGGTTTATCTTTTGGTGGTAGCTTTTAACCTGTCTCTGGGGCTCAATTGCCTTCTGATTGCCTAGAGTCCTTTTTAGGCTGCTGCAGAAATGGCTGCCAAGTGGCAGGGTTAGCTCTTTTCACTGGGCTTTGGAATAATCTTTCCAGTATTTAGGACCATATATGAATTGACTGCACACCAAACACTTCATGGCCAATGTACATATCTAAGGATAAATAGGATTTGAATGGCTCTGCAGTCATCAGTCAAGATGTGAAATGCTAGAAGGTGAAAATCCAGCCTCCATGCTGGTGCTAACAGCTGTCCTTGCCCTGCTGCTCACAGATACTTACATTTTCATGGTGGTGTTCCATGCTATCTTGCTTAGATAGGAGTGATTTTTCCTTTCGTTACAGAATGTTCATGGTTTCTGTTCTGAACTCACCTACTGACAATTCCTAGAAATTATGATCATGGATATATTCCTCTGAAAGACCAGTGTTTCTCTGATCTTGTTATTATAACTGTGATCTCAGTTGAGAATAGTACTGTGCCATATTGCAATTGAGGTATTAGCTGCGGGGTCTTCCTGGTGTTTCAGAGAGAGGATCTTTGAAAGTGCCTGGGAGACTGAGCTGGGTGATGTTGCAGAGTATATATTCATTCCCTGAACAGGATTTCAGAGGCTGTTAATGGCCACGCCAGGCAGCTGTTGTGTGAGCACTTCCACCTGGAGCCTGCTCTTGTCCCATGAGTTGCTCCTTTGAATTTACTTCCACTTCCCCCCCCCACGTAGCTCTTTCTGGCATCCTTTTGATAGACATACTAATAGCATCTCTTTTATGTAAAAAAATTCATCTTGTTTTATATGGCTGCTGGGTGTTTTATCTCAACCTTCCTGATGTTTTACCACTGTGCCTCTAGTAAACACAGTAGCCGCTGCTATAATTCTTCCTTGCATTAGCCACTCCTATCAAAGGCTCGATCCAGTGTCATTTAATGTTAAGAAATTATTCTGTTAGATTAAATGCTAAAAAGTCTGTTTCGCCCTCCTCCCCCTTTTGTTTCCTTTTCTTCCCTCCTGCTGTGCATTGTATAGGCTTTTTATTTACTCTGCCAGATTGACAAGATTATAAATGAGAGCTGTGTGTGGAAGCCTCTAATTTTTCATAAGTAAATGAATTAATTTATCATAGCTGTTGTGTTTTATTGCTGTCTCCATGCCAGACCGGCCAGCTTCTTTATTCCCCCTTTTACCTTCTAAATACTGAATCCGTGTCATTGTGTTTGACAGCTTTCTGATTCCCCTGTCAGATACAATTTGGTGCTAATCACATTTTCTTTGCTTAGTGTCAATGATACAGGCCATGCATAATATTCCTGTATGTGCACTTATTTACTTGAAACGCAGCTGAAATGTCTTGGGCATTAATCTGATGGAGCTCCTTCATTGAAATGCAAAACCGGTGCTTGAGCAGTAAAGATAATGTGGTGTGGCAGATGTGCAGTAGATAACATTGAGGCCAAACTACTGATCTTTACCAAGCTCTAATGCATTTTATTTGTTGGTTTTGCATACCTTTTAATAAAAAAGATTGTAATCAGTTCTGGTTCATTAGAATGGTGTAATCTATAATTTAGTTCCTTCTCTGTGATCAAAATATGCAGTAGTACTTCTATCCCCATCTCCCTTTATTTTTAGATACTGTGTATTTTCTTAAGGTTGTGGGATGCATTTCATATGTGCTGACTTCTAATGTCAATATTAATGCCTTCCAATTCCTTGTGATTAGTAATTTTTTAACTTCTTGGTTTTTTTCTTTCATACATCTCTGCAGATCCCAAAGCTGTTAAGTGAATCCTAAATATTTAAAATTTCATTAAGTTCTCATAGTCTGTTACTGAAAGCTAGAATGTGCTGTAGGTGCTTCTCTTCATTTCTCCAAAGGTTCATTTGCAAAACCTCTACAAAAACTGCGTTGAAACTGGATTTTTGTAGTATATGTTTTTGCCAGGTACCTGTTAATGCTTTTTTGTGTCTTGAAATCCTTCTTGCAACAAAGTAAGTTGTTTCTGGAGGATGTGAAGACCTTGAAACTTAAGTTCCTGTAGTGCATATCAAGAATTTGGTCATGTGATTTTTTTTTCCTAGTGTTTGCCTACTGAATTGTGCATTTCCTTTTGGTTTCTGCATCTTTTCATATACTCTGAAACACTGTTATCTACTCTGCCATTACTTTATAGAAGCAGTGATGATGGTTTGTGAAAGACCTGGCTACTTTATAGGCTGTGGAAATATATTCTGTCTTTGTAAAAGAGTGCTTAAGGATGTAATATTGATCTGTCATAAGATGGAAGAATTTTGAGGAATGTATATTTTATGAAAAAGAATCAGGATGACAAATAACGATGTGGTTTATTTCCAGCACCACCTTCTACATATGAGCCTTGCAGCTGAGGGTTCTTATTTTAGAACATCTACTGATGATAGGAGTCTAAGGGCTTTTATAGTGTGAATCAGCACTTCTAAAGTTCCCATCTTTTGGTGTGGGAATTCTGTTTCCACAAAAGCAAAGAAACCTCAAGCTGGAAATGTGCTTTATGGAGGGCACTTCAATTCTGCTTAATGGTATTTGCATATCTCCACAGACTTGACTATATGTCCTCCCAATATAGTGTTTCAGCAAGTAATAAAAAAACAAGTAGCTACGTGGTGAGGTTTCTAATGATACAACAGTGCAGTTCTGTGTATTCCTTGAGAGCTCAGGGTTCTTGAAAACTGAAGGTTCACCTGAGGCCTTGAATAAAGACTTTGAATTTCAAGTGCTTTTCCAGTTATGTGGAATCTGCTTTCTTGTTTGTGCTTGAAGCAAGCTGGATGGTCAAGTTGATGTTCTTTTCCTTTTAAAAACATCAGATTAGAGTTCCTTCCTGCTCTTTGCACCAGGGACAGTTACAGTGACCTGCAGGCCTGCTGTGGCCTCTGTGTGTGGCAGCACATGCAGCACGACCTTCAGATCTGAGATGCTTCATTTGATTTGTGGGAAGGTACTGTGCCAGTATGTAAAATAAAGATTGTAATTTTGTAAAGCACTTGAAGTACTAATGAAAAAATGTTCATAAAGTAAAATAACCCCATGGTTGTAACTTGGGACTTGAGGAAATGTAGCCAGCATCATGTCTGCCATGGATAACCTGTGCTATCTTGGATAAGTCAGATATTTATTGACGTTAATGTCATCCACTAAGAACTGGTCTTACACTCTCTGTAGTACGTATTTTCTAAACAGTAGGAACTATTGAATTAAAATGCAATAAAATGTTTTGTAATTTGTGCTTATTACAAAGCTTCTAATTTTTAGCTCATGTTTATTTTTAGAATACTTCAATACTATTTGTATGTTTTAAGTTTCATAGATTACCATTACTATGTAATTTCATGAATTACCATTACTATGTAATAGTAGCAGTGCTAGAACTAGGATTCTGTAGTACCTTAAAAAAGTTTCTCATGGTGATGGGACAATTCAAAGCACTACATAATGTACTTGAGTATTTAAAATTTTTCTTTTAACTCATATTTTGGGTTTGTTTTGGAGGATATTGAAAGGGTTCCAAAGTAAGATTGAAGTAAGTATATTCAACCCTTAGCCTCTGTGCTGAGACTCCCTGTGGTGATGATTAATTGGTAATGTGAACATCTGTGAGGGAATAGTGGAAGTGCCAAGCTTTTGCAGAAAGGCTGTGTTCAGGAGGCTTTATGTTCATAAGATGTGGAAGAAAGTATCTGCGGTGTAGATAATTCTCCCTGCATTAGAGAATCGTGTTTCTTAACAATATCTGAGGAAATAATACTTGATTGACTTAATAAATATTGATGATCTGGTTGGATGTTCCGTACGTCGTAGAGTAATTCCAACGATGCTTGGACTGATTGATTTCAGGGAGATTTGTTGACTGGACAGCACATGCCCAAGGTGAGGCAGGTAGTAGGAATGACTACAACAGTCATGTACTGTGAATTGAAATTATTTCTGCTTATGTAGTACCTATCAGAGAGCCTTGGACATGAGGACCTGTAAAAGAGAATTTAAGTCATATTGAAACATGGATCTACCTTTAATTGGCCCATGTTCATCTAGGAATAAAGCTACTTCTATAGTGGAAAAATGCTGTTTGAGTGCCTGTAACAAAATTGTGTAGCTGTTTGCTTGATATCCTCTCCCTTGTGTGAAATGGCAGCTTGTTTGACTGTTCCTACTAAATGGATCACAAACTTCATATGCAAAAAAGAAGCTTTTGTATGAGTTTCTGCAATATGGGGTACACCTGAGCAGGTAATTGAGAAGATTCCAAGCACCTGTCTGAGGTGGGATCTCCCATTTAATGGCTGGCTCAAGCCTGGCATCTCCTGTGCTGATGCAGTTAAACATGCTCCTTGTTATGTAAAAAAACTTTGTCCTCTTCTCTCCCACCCAAAATTGAATATTAAAATTTTAAAAGACCTAAAAGAAACCACATAGAGGATTGCTAAAACTGTCTCTTTGATTTCCAAAGCTTGCTGAAAATATTGAGTAGAGGGAAACCCCATCAAGGCTGTAACATGTATTTATATACCTGGTATGAAATTAAAGTTGAAATAACGAGTGTTCCTGCTTTTAGATTCAGAAACTTTTAAAAAGGGTTCAGTGCATAATTGCACTGTCATTTGTTGCCTGTTCTGTTCACTATTAATGCAGACGCTAATGGATTTGTTCTTTTTTTTTCTTTTTTTTTTTTTTTACAAAACATCAGTTAATGTGAGAATTAGTATCTGATAATGGGGACCAAGAAATCTTTGACTGTTAATGGTATTATGTGTCCTTTCTCTATCTAATATGATTGGAATATTTTAATGGCATAAAAAAAACCTCCTTCAGTTAATAGATGGGGTGTGGGGAAGGGAAACTCACAGTGATGCACTTTTGGATGAGAAACTTAGATTGCCAAGTGATTTCACTGTCGCCATAACAACTGTGGTGACTGCAGAAGGGGAAACTTGTTTTTGTAGTTAGTGGGCTTATGTCCTGAGATGCTGTTTCCTAACTGGAGGGTGAAGTGGCTTGAAGTCTGAGTGATTCAAAAGTAAACAAAAAAATTACTTAAAGTAGTTGTTTTTTAATTAAATCCATTAAAAGAATCATTGATTTTCAGTGATTGATCATAACTAAAATGTTGATGTGCTATTAAATGCCTTTACGTTAAATTTAATGCATTTTATGAAGAGGAAAGTGCATTATATGCATATTTATGCAATGATACTTAGCATAAATTTATTCAGAGTCTTAATTTTTACATTTAGCTGAGGAAATGCTGAGTGACAGTTCTTATTCAGTTGAATATTAATTTCTTCTTCATGGCTTGTGTCAACCCAGTCTTAGTAATTTAAGTTCAATTAAAGCTGCAGAGAACTAAAATGAATTTTAGTTAAGAAAAAATGGTAAGTATTCTAGATGAGTATTATGAGGAGTTTTGCATTTAAAGCTGCTATTATTGAACAGAAACAGTTGGCAGATGTGTGATAGACTGTGGGTGATAAAGTAGATGAGATGAGGAGGAGTCTTTCAGAGTCTTGATGCTTATGGTGCTCACCTCTCACATGTGCTTTTTATTCAGAGACTGGAAGACAGTGAGAGCAGTAAGCTCCCCTGCTTTTCAGCCTTCAGCTTATTTTTCATTTTGGATAAGCTTATTGTGGAGTTGAATTGTCTAGGAATGAAATGAGAATATTCTCATTGCCAAGAAATGGCAGCTACGACTGTCAGGATCTCATTATCGTTTCTCATCAGGAAGCTTTAGCTCTATCTGCTTGGTTAGCTCAAAGCTTTCCTCTCTTCAATACTTTGAGTTTCCTTAAAATATTTCACAGGAACATGCTACTTGTGAGCAATCCTGTGGAGGGTAGGAATTGGCAGTGGAATCCTGCTACTATTTTTTAACTCTAATTTACATTACCTTAGAGATCATACAGAACCTACCTTTTTCTGTGCTGCCAATTTATGGTTGAAGAGCAGATCAGAATAACTAGTGTAAATTATTATGATCCTGATGAAGTTGGGTGACATATCCAAAGACTAAGAGCTCTGCTGGGTCAACAGTAATAGTAGAGTTTCTAGATGGAATCTGAAAGCAGAGAAGGAAAGAAATAACAAATACCTTCTAGTATTTATTGTGATAACTTTGAATGCATCACAGTGAAGATGATAGACTACTGACACGGGATAAGGATCATAGACTGGAAGTGCAGCTTTGCAAATCTCCATTAAAAACATTAAAGACTATGTATTTTTCCCAGATATTTTAAACAGTGTGTGTAGGAGAGAGAAGAAATGTATTTTTACTACAGACTTCTGTACCCCTCATCACATGGTTTTTAACATCTTTGATTTGTGTTAAGCTAACTTCTTAAAAAAGTTCAAAAACTACCAATCTTTTATCCATCTAAAATTATCAGTTTTGATATCCCATGCAATGGGTATTTGCCAGATTCTCATCTGCCTCTGGGTACCTCTGAAGAGTAGATGAACTTCTATTTTTTTACTGTTTCCCAGCATTTCTGAAATCCCTGAATCTCTGTGCAGGAAATATCTGAAGGATGCAATTCTTCTGAGCACTGATCTTTGGGGGAGGCTGCTGGAAATGCCATTTTGGTGTGGCGTTGGTGTTTGGCTGTAGAGTTTCCAGTAAGAGGGACCAAACTGAGCCTGGCCTTTGGGTGCCACTCAGACTATATGGTGCCTTGATTTAACTTCTAAATTACAGTTAAAATTCTTGAGAGAAGGAAAAGCAGATTGGCATTTTCTTGCCTCTTAAACATCTTTTCAATTTGTGTCAAAGTGGATATTGCCATCTATGACTTGCTTTCACTGCTGCCAATTGCCTGCGGTTTGTTCTTTAGGTTTTATATGGAGGCGCATTTTCTATTTTTCTTATTTTCTTATTTTTTAAAAAATTAGAAATCGTATCTTTAAATCAGTAGGCATTTCGGATTTTTCTGAAGACCATTGTCAAGCTCTGCAGCATGTGCTTGCTGAATTACTAACAAAGATATTACACTTGATAGGAACCCCTGAGACTTGATTTCAGCTAAGTGTGAAAAAACACTCTTGGTCTCTTGGAGGGAAAATAATGTGACTGGAGGATAAGGGTTTGAGGCAACTTAAATAAGTTTCTAATCTTGTTGGGAATTTTTCATTCTGGACTTCTTTTTTCTTGGGTTTTGTGAAGGCTGGGAAGTCTCAAAAGGGTGCACTGCTGTGGAAGTGTGGCTAACTTGGAGGGGACCTGACGCCTGTCGTGGTGTAGCCATGGCAGAATGGAAAGCTGCATCCATGGAGCAAATGGATGGCACTCTCATAGTAATTTTTGTGCTTATTTATGTGGAATTTTTTGCTGGAGGAGAAAATGTGTTATAAAACTCTTCCATAAATTTAGACAAATAGCCAAATCAGTGTTAGTAGCATTTTCTACTGGTTGTATTTTTTTTAAGCATTAAAATAATGTTAGGTGACACAGTGGTGAGGCAATGAAGAAGGGAAATGTGATTCTACAGTAAATCCATGTGAGTGTTAGTGGTAAAGTTGGGAATAACCTTAATTCCCTTTTACAGGATTTGGTGAGACCTCAGCAGATGTAGATTAAGGAATATTGATGTTATTTTTCTGGTATTTTTCTGATGTTATTAAAATACTTAGCTAGTTGTAGGACTTCTGTTTTGCTGATTCTTAATATTCAGTGACTCTGAAGATTTCTGAGAAATGAACCACCTTGGGTGGATTTTCTCTTAGCTGAAGACGTTTTACTCCTCTCCCAACATATTGTTTATTCAGTAGCATAACTAACTTTAGCAAGTGGAGCCTGGTATATCATTCACTTTGAGGTGGTTTTAATAAAAATGCTTTGCTTTATGAATAGGCCCCTTTATCATTTGTAATGAGGAGTGGAAAATGGATGAACAAGCTTCCCTCTGAAAAATCACACTTGAAATTTCTGAGTAATGATTTGAATGGTCTGAAGTCATTTATTCCCAAGACATATCACTGGTTTGCAGAAGATTCAGACTACTGTAATCAAAATTAAACTGTGCCCTAAGCAGAAAGATACTATTTTATTTCTTTCAAAATAAAAAGTTTCATATCACATTTAAACATTATTTCATAGTAATAGGTATATGTTAATTGAATTCAGCTTCTTATTTAAATACATTCTGCAGTGGTTTTTGTTGTCTAATAGAAAGTTCAAGTTCAGTTATTGTAGGTAAAGCAACCATGTTTAGTGTTTTGCAGTATGTTCAATACAATAGGAGAGTTTCCCGTTCTTTCAATACTTTCCTTGGAGAAGAGAGTTCTTAAGATAACTTTAATCATTGTTCAGAGGTCAGTGTTAAAGTTCACATTTATATAGCTAAATTTACAAAACTGCATCAAGTGTATATTCAACACTGGCCTTAATAAAGTGTTCAAAGGCAGCCATGCAACGATGGACATGTCAAAATCCCCCTAGCGAGCAATCATCACTTAGGGAAAATGTACTTTGGTTTTATTTTTTATATCCCGTCACATTGTAGAAGGACAAAAATATCCCTAATGTAGTTTTTTGAATTATTGTTATTTTTTTCTCATGTCTTTGGTTCTAATAGGATGAGTTTGTGTTTGAATTATGAGTTACCAATGTAGGGCAGTAGAAGGGTACATATGTGAAGTCTTGTTCACTTGCAAGCACACTTATGTCCAAGGGATGCACAACATAGATGTGTACATACAGAGCTGCTACTGATTTTGCAAATACCATTTTCCCTGTTGCATTTTGAATTCTAACTCTCAGTTTGAAAACCTTAAAATAGTAGTTCAGTTTTGCTGTGAATCTTGAATGTGATGTCAGCATTTTGTTTACTAAGAAATTAAGAAACTTGACTATGAAATTATGCTTTGGGCAGCTAATGCTAGGGGGAAAATAGTGACTGAAGTTGGTAACATGTAGATGATTCTTTTAAGGAGTATAATGAGCAAGGCAGCAGTAGGATGTCTGTTATGAACTGATTGCTGAAATGAGTAATTGTCACTGAAGGGGTTTTTTGTTACTGCCAGAGCTGTGACTATCTCTGGAAATTTTACTTCTAGTTTCATTGTTTTCACACTGATGCTGCATTAAGATGTCAAGTCAAAATATTTTTTTCTATTCCTTCTGTTCTGGTAGTTCATTTGGAAACATATATTTCTGGAACTAGTGTTTGGAGGCACCACAGTTCTTTTAAAGTTTCTCCGTGTTTCACAATTTTGTGTGTTATTGATCTTCTGAGAGTGAGTAACTTTATAGGTCTCTTCATCAGTCGTAGACTCCTTAAACTCCTTTGCATTTAAAAAAACATCAGTTCTATGAGTGCCAATGACTGACATTGCCATCTTCTATTAATGAGTATGATAAAACAAGCCATGTAAAGTAACCAATTTACTAAACACATTCGGTGGAATTTGGTGACATTAATGTTTCACTTGTTCAGCTTGTCTCCCATCTTCTTTCGTTCATCTCAGATCTTACACATGGAAGGATCATGACATTTAGGTGCTTTCTCTGGGGACATGGTTGCTGAAGGTCAAGGTCAGACCTTCTGTCTGAAGCAGATGGGTCGTGATGAGGTCACTCCATGAACGACCAAATGTGTTTGTATTTTATTTTTTCAAAGGAGACATATGAATTATTATAATGCACTAGAAACCCCCTAAGTTGTCATCTTCATTCACAGAATTAATAACAAACTAGTAGAGACTGATAGCATTACTGCATCATTAAGGTCAGACTTTTCCTCATCAAGGTGACAGGCAGTTTTGTAAGCTTACTTTTGCCTTTCTAGAGCCTGACATAAAAACTGTCAGAGACAGGGCAAATAATGCTGTCTCACTCTCATAATAAGCCAAGCATCAGTAAGAATGGGACTCTAGGCAGTTGTAAATACTGAAATGCTTTTCTGCACAGGCAAAAACACAGTGTGAGAATTGTATGACATGTGGCATCATCCCAAGATTTATCAAGCTTGTCGGTACTAATGAAAATTGTCGTGTGTGTTATACTGTACAGATGGTTTTACACTTTCTGATGGATTTTACAATTCAGGTTTTGAGGTTTTGGGTTTTTTTTTTTAATACCTCTTTTACCCCCTTCTGAAGTTCCATTTCACCACCCCAGAATGTCCTCTAAAAAGATCAAAGTGGTTTAAAACCAAATAAACAGCTAATTCATATTTTGTCTTTGAGCAATTCTGGCCAAAGCAAAAGCTTGCTTTTGTACATCATATGTACTGTCAAAGCAGTGAGAGGAAAAAAAAATAAAGGATGACTTGATAAGAATTTTATTTGGGTTTTTTTGTAGCTTTACCACATACCTGACAGCTAAATGCATGTCCAGGTGATTGCCAGGAGTGAAGCCATCAAGTCAAGGGAAGAGATTCTGCCCCTTTCTTTGGACACAGCTAGACTTTAGTGTGCAGTGTTGGTCTCCTTCATTCTGTAAGGGTGTTGTCATACTTGGCAACCCTGTGTTGAGTTTGTCCTAACATGATTGGGGATTGAATGTAAGATGAGAGGGGGTGAGGGAGGGAGGGATATTATTGCTGCCTGTGACTAGTTAATGAGAGGATAGGGAAGACTACCTTCTTAAAACTGTGCAATGAGAATACAAATAGTAGTGTACATTAAATGGTCATGCAGAAGACTCAAATAGAATACAAGTGATTTTAATTTGTTCTATGCAGGTAGTCAAGGACTGGAACAGGTGCCTTGGAGATGCACAAAATTGGATTTGGCTCTGAGCAACCTGAGCCAACTTTGAAGTTGCAGCTAAATGCCAGCCTGGCCCTGCATTGAGTGAAGGATTGAACCAGCGTCTTCAAAAGGTCCCTTCCAGCCTAAATGGTTATGTGGACCTTCTTGTTAAACTGGGAGCAATATGGAGCTCCCTTCGTCTTACTTTACACCTTGAGAGGCACTTTTCCAATGTGTGGCTTGGAGTATCTATAGTTACAGTGGGTTCTCTGTTCAATAAAGTTGCTTCTTTTATCACAAAGTCATTTTTGTGTTGTTACTGGTTTGGTTTATTGTGTATTTCTTAGGAAGCTTGTCAATGGAATTGGACTAAGCTGTTAATTTGGCACTGAAGTAGTGTTTTAGGGTAAAGTAATTCATGTTATGAAATGACTTTATGAAAGTGAACATTTATTGATGCTTATCCACAAAACAGTAACTAAGACATTGCTTTTATTTCTAAAGATAAACTCTTTAATTTCAGATACTGTGGTGCATAGCACATATTTCCTTTTTGGTGAATGATTACAGTAAGTACATTTGACAGGCATGGGTCTACTAAGTAATGCAGTCTTTGATATTATTATCTTCATTTTTATAGTGCCATTTTAAATGGATGTTTCAAAATTAGCTCCTCTCCTGTAAAGTCTGTAAAGGTGAGAGTGCTCAGTCTCAAGGTAGACAGAAAGGCAAGAATCAATCTTGCATTTTACACCCCTTATTCCATTTGTTCCTTTTTCACTTGGATTGAGGAAGAATAAAAACAAAGGCCATTTTTTATCTAGCAAAACTCAGAAGCCATTTCATATGAAAACATAATGAGTGTGACAGGCTACAAATAGCATTTAACATGAATCTTTTACAGAAGAAAGGAGGAATGTCCTTTGGTATATTTACTTCGATCAACCCTAATAAGGCTTGTTTTATGTGTTTTATGCATCCGCCATCATAATTATAAATCCTTGACATTTTAGCATTAGCATTTATATCTGCTGGGGAAGCTACCCCCAGTCAACCTTCTGTATTGTTACTATAGATCTCCATAACAGCTCTCAAGTAGTTACTAAGTGGCTTAAAAAATTACATCTCAGTCATGTTTGAAGGGCTCATCAAACTTTGCCACAAATATCAGTGTTAAGTACCCAATCAGCAGCATTGTTTGAAGTATGGTCACGTGTGCTCACCCAGGAATGGGTTGGACTGGAAAAAGTAACATATAAGGTCTCATCAATCAGATTTTTTTTTTTTCCCTGCCCTGACCTTTAAAAAACCCAGAAAAATTCAAGCCTCAAACCTGCTGGGGAAATAACAGGAAGATGAGGATATCTTTGGATTTGCTCACATACACAGCCAGATTCTATGGAAAGCATGCACAAAAGGGCTTTTTCAGGCATGATTTCTTAATACAGCTTGGTTGGGTTTTTTACTTTTCTAGAATAGTTGAGAATGTACTCAAAATAGCAGTTAAAAATAAATCAAGTGTTCAACAAAAGCTATAGAATCACAGAATGGCTTGGATCGGATGGGACCTTCAAGATCATCTAGTTCCAACCCCCCTGCCTAGGCAGAGACACACCTCCCACTAGATCAGGTTGCTCAGTGCCTCATCCAGCCTGGCCTTAAATGCCTCCAGGGAGGGGATATCCACAGCCTCTCTGGGAAACCTATTCCAGTGTTTCAACACCCACACGGTACAGAACTTTCTTAGATCATAAGACAAATTAGAGCAGGCTGCTAAGAAACATTTAGAGATTGGTGAATTCACTCACAGGTTTAGCTATTTACCCAAATTCAGTGGCAAGACTGAAAGTGAAATGCAAGGCTTGACAGTAACACAGTAATCCAGAAGTGACGCCAAGTTCAAACTCCTTCCTATGGCTGTGGTGGGAACCACAAACCTAGTAAATTCAAATGTGTGCAGTCAGTGTAGCTCTTCAGCAGCCAAAACCCCCATCAGGTTCACAGGCCATCTTGCTTCACAGGCACAGCAGGAGGGGTGGAGAAAGAGAGTCAACATGAGTCCTTTCATTATTACATAGGGTTGTCTACAGTTAATTCTCTTTTACATGCATTAAGTGATGGATAAGAAGAGGAACTCAGAACTTATTGGGAAGCAGATCTGTTAATTAAAATGTAAAGACTGTAAACAATTCACATGTCACTATTTGGACAAGCGTTTACAGCTTAGTGATAATTTGAAAATCTCAGCTTACTTCAAAAAATTTTCTTCATAAATTGTCACTTCTTGCTATGATGCCCCTTTATGGGGAAATGCATGCATTGGAAACATTTGCTGGTACTGAGGACCTTATAAACTGAAATAAACCCTGCAGGGTTCTACCAGTCCTAACCTCAGGTATCCTACCTCTGATTCTCCATTTTTGTCGCCTGCTCAACCCCCCTTGGGTTGAGCCAAAACTGCACTGTCACTTGGGTATGGATCCCTTCCTGCCACAGCACACTCTTCCCGTTCCCCTAAATACAACTGGGTTTTGGGCTGGTCTGATCTCTCTCTGTAGGCAATGTTGCTTTTCTTTGTATTTCATATTTTCCTTTTAGAGTTTAGAGGGCAGAGGCTACCAGTGTTTGCACTGTGTGTGGTAGGATTCTGTTCTTGGTTGCTCTCAGCACCAAAAGGAAGCTGAATGATAAGGGTAGGGAAAGTGTTGGGGTCACTGTGAAGATACTTTGGTGGATGTAGTTTTGGCATGTAGGTAAACAAGATGAGCTAATCACCATAGCTTTCATGTAATGTATCTGTAATTTGTTTTCATATGTAGGTGAGAAAGAAGGCTGCCATATGGTGTGTATATTGGTGTTTTTCCTTGACAGTCTTTATTTTAAGTGAAAGAATTCCAAGGCAAGCTATTATGCAAGTACTGTTTCAAATTCTTATCACTGTGTGCCAGAATACCTTGAAAGAACATGGAAGAAAAGCTGTAGAGCTCCAGGAAAGTTTTAAATTGAAAAATTAAATAACACTTTCATCCACTTTTGAGGTACCCTAATTAACTGAGTTCTGTCTATGTTGCACTGTTACCAGTCTTTCATCTTTTAACCATTTGAACATGAGTCTTTCACAAGTAGTACATAAAATCTGATTTTACATTGATGAGTTTATGGAGTTCTGAGAAAGCTTCCTCTGTGGCTCTAGGAAATGTTTTTGTTTGACATACGATATGCTTAACTCTTGGTCTTCTTGCCTCAATCCAAAATGGTTAGTCCCCTTGTGGGCAGAAGTTAAAAAAGTATAACCTGTGCCTGTAGAAGAGTTTCTGTTGGGAGGATGAGCTCAGAGAGGTGGAAAATTGTAGTTCCTGCTGTGTTCAGTCTTCATGTCTAATGCAAGAACCTCCTGAAAAAAACAAAGGTGGGGGGAAGGTTGGGGAAAAAAGGGATTCTTTTTCTGTTTTCTATATTGGTCATATGTCGGCTGCTGTCACCTGCAGCCTTGCTCCATCTGTGCCTTGCAGTTTGCAGATGTGAGCACCTGGGAGGTTGTGAAGTGTTATTTGATCATTTAGAATTTTTAAAAGTTTTATTTTGAATTTCTGAATCGGGACATAAAGAAACACTGTGTGTCTTTCTACCTTCTTACTATGTATGTACAAGGATAAAGAAAAATGTTAAACCTACAGATTACAGATATGAGGGATCAGAGAGCAAGGTAATGGGAAACATGTCTTGAGGAAACAGGCAATTTTATTACTTTTTGCTGTCCATAGTGTGCATAAGGTAAATAAAGTTTTGAATGTGAAAAGATTAAGAGAAAAAACATGAATAAAAAAATTAATACATGTTGAGCTTTTAATTCCTATTGTATGCTTTTGAATATCTCATTCCAGCTGTTGAAAATTGCATCTTTTCAATCACATACTCAAGCTAGCTTGTGACTGAGGACTTCTCTTAGTGATTTTATCCTGACAGTAATAGAAAGCTCATTAATTTAATTGCAAGCAAGCTTTTATTTTGCTGTTTCTTCTTTAATACCTTGTGTACATGCCTGGTGTTTGGGGTCAAAAAGGCAACAGCGGTGTCTATTTTTTAATTCAGTATAGAAAAGCTAGTAAAACATACAGGTTTTAACCTTATTAACAGTAATCTAGTTGTCAAAAATGTAGTTTGAAGAGAGAAATAATTATGAAACCTTTTAGTCAAAAGGGCTGCATAGGGCAGTGTAAAGTCAGCTGTTTCTGGTTTAACCAACAAGAGCCTTAAAGCAAGTACTAATTGTTCAAAGATGAAGTTGCTTTGATATTCTGAAGCCCCATGAAATTGTTTGCATTTCATTGATCTTAAGTAGCAAGCCCTGAAGCAAAACTATAGGAGTTTTCATTTGGAAGGACTTCCTTTTGCTGTTTCTTCTATGGATGGTGTCTATCCCAGTAGAGTGAAGTGTTAGCGGTACGGGCCCTGTCCTCCAACATGCTTCTGCAGCTTGGGCTTATGGCACAGCGTGCAACTAATTTTGGATGAACTGAGAGCTCCTGGAAAATCTAACATTTCACATGAGAACACTTTGTTGTTACATAATCTTGTTTTAGTATTGTGCACACTTTGCAATTGAATTGTCAGTAAAATATTGAAAGAGCTGTTCCACAGGATGCTATACAAAGTTTAAAATTTCCTACATTGCCTTGCAATGGATTTTCCACATATGATCAACAAAAATGCTGATAAAATGGCACTGTTAGTTGTCACTGCCTTTTGTTGTGACTATATCAATAGAAGCAGGGAGGAGTTTAGTAATAAGAAATGACATATAAGTGCTAGGTGTTGATAATTTATTACTAGTGTAGATAACTGGTAGGCTGTTAATAGAAATACTGGAGTTTGAACACTACTGCCTATATAGAAATACATAGATACCTTTTACAGTGAATATTTATGTTTTCCCTTATGAGGACAGGCCAAAGGAGTTGAGGTTGTTGAGCCTGGAGAAAAGAAGGCTCAGGGGGGACCTCACAGTAACTTATCAATACCTGAAGGGAGCCTACAGAAAGACTGGGGTAGGACGTTTTCGTAAGGTACAGGTTGGCAGGACCAGGAGTAATGGATGCAAATTGGAAGAGGGAAGAATTAGGCTGGAGATAAGAAAGAATTTGTTTACTGTGAGGGTGTCGAGACACTGGAACAGGTTTTCCAGAGAGCTTGTGGATGCCCCCTCCCTGGAACTATTTCAGGCCAGGCTGGATGAGGCACTGAGCAGGGTAGTTTAGGGGGAGGTGTCCCTGCCCATGGCAGGGGGGTTGATCTTAAATGTCCCTTCCAACCCGAACCATTCTATGATTTAACCTTTAAAAAATCGAATATACTTAAGTACAGCAAGTGTACAAAGCCACAACAGAGTACTAGCATAACTTCTACAATCTGGAAATGTTGAGAGTAATATTATTATGTATTAAAAAAAAATCCATCAGCTGACCTAGCAAACTCTCAACGTGTATAAATATTCAACTGGTAACTAAAAATTTATTGTTGTAATCAGTGATATTTTCATTATATGATTGTGGGGGACTTCATAATGTGTTCTGAAGTTCTTTTCCTTTGGAGGAAATCTGTCTATTCCAACAGAAGAATATTCCATACTGGAAATGAGAAGTCAATTACTACAATTATTTATAAATAGTTGATTTACATAATCTTAATTGTATTCATTCCCTCTGAAACTGATATTTATAATGCATTGATTGATTAGCGGTGTATTTATAATGTTAGAATTGCTACCGATATGGTGCTCCTGCAGCTGCAGTCCCATGGAGTTGTCTCCTGAATAATCATTTCCAAAGACAAGAGGCTGTTTATTTCCTTGGTGAGGAAAGGCTTTGCTACTGCCACGTGCAGGACTGGAATTATCTCCTTTCCATACTCTCTAAAAAATGGGAGTTTAAATCTATATCATGTTACTTAATTAATGGTGTGTTCTGTACTGCAATGAAATACATATGCTTTGGGTTTTTTTCATCTGTCAAAATAGTGCTTAAGTGTAGGCTAAGGAACTACATGCTTTTCGCTGAAGTCTCTTGAGGAACGACAGCCATAAGAAACTTCCCCACTTTGAGTGTGAGTTCTCTGGGCTTTAGCTCTGAGAAATTTTCCATCTATTTGCTTGGATATATCATAGCTTTCTGCATGTGCCTGCCCTCTCCAGGGCTGAGTGTGGAAAATGAGCACTGGTGTGGCTAAGCAAGGCTTTTGGTGGACAGCAGTTGTGAAACTCCTTGCATCATGGTGAGCTTCCATAATAATACAGAATCACAGAATCGTAGAACAGTTTGGGTTGGAAGGGATCTTAAAGACCAACTATTTTTAACTCCCCTGCCACGGGGACACCTCCCACTAGACCAGGTTGCTCAGTGTCTCATCCATCCTGAGATGAGGATATAATTATAACCAGCATAAATCTGCCCTCTTCCAATTTGTGTCCAGCCACCCTGTACCTTATGAAAAAGTCCTACCCCAGCCTTTCTGGAGGCCCCCTTCAGGTATTGATAAGCTACTATGAGGTCCCCCCTGAGCCTTCTCTTCTCCAGGCTGAGCAATCCCAATTCCTTCATCCTGTCCTCTTCATAAGGCAGGTGCTTCAGCCCTCTGATCATATGAACATGAATTGTCATTTCAGTAACAAGCAAAAGACACTGGAGGTTTGTGTCTTGGTACCAGAAGGAGTTACCATGGTCTATTGGTATCTATCACTGTGGCACTTTTTGGGTGTGTGTGGTAAGGCAGCAAGTGATAGTTTGGCGATGAATTCATTGTGATCACCTGAGTAGTTTTCCTGCTATGCAGCAATAAGGTAAAAAGAGAATTGCCTTTGTTACTGGGATTAGGATTTCCAATATGCTTTGCACAAATTAAAAACAAATTGTATGCTGTGAGAGCTATTTGTGTGGCAACAGAAAGGAAACAGGTTCCATATGGAAAAGGGAAGCAAGTTTTCTACCAAATTATTTAAGGGTTTTTTGTGTGTTTCTGAAATGTGCATTGGTAAATATGAGCTGACACGTTTCTAGCAAGCAAATTATAAAAGAATGGAAGACCTGAAAATGTCAGTTTCTTCCTTAGAAGCACTTCAGTGATTTTCTTTCTGTTTTTCTTTTCCCTCTCATACATTTACTTCTTCCCCTAGGCAAATGAGTTCCTTTAAATGTTTGTTTGTTTCAGAATACTACTTATCAGAGGATATAGTTCTTGACACGTTTTGGAAGCATCAGAGGAGATTTGATGTACTAATATTTTTATATGGAGAGTGTGTATGCATGTATTAAAGTAGCACAGAGACAAAGTGTCTGTGTGTATCTTCACAGAATCACAGAGTATCAGGAACTGGAAGTGACCTCAAAAGATCATCTAGTCCTGTGCCCCTGCCAGAGCAGGGAGAGCAAGATCAGGTCACACAGGAAGGTGACCAGGGAAGCTTTGAATATCTCCAGGGAAGGAGATTCCAACCTTGAAATAGTTGTGCGTGTGTGTGTTGTTTTTTTTTGGGATTAGCAAAGAAAAACTTCAGGGTAATTCTAAGGAATTCAGAAAAAGTGGAATGAATGATCACCTTAAGATGAAGAAACCTTCTTTGGTGCTTATTAGGCTAAATGCTTATCATCATATAGCAAAAAGGCTATGCCACATCAGTTAGCGCAGCAGGAAAATGGTTAAAACCGCTGCTGTTACCTCCTTTCCTCTCCCAGAGGGCTCCAAGGTGTTGAGTGTTGCATTGGTTCAAGTCTGGATTTGTTTAGATTCATGGTGAATTGATAATTTTTTTTTATTGTTTTCCCAGAACTGTAAAGCAATTAACTGTTTTCCTGGAACTGTAATATGATTTGCACCCTTTATTTGTATCTGAGTTGCATACAATTTATCTGATCACTTTCTATTAGTAGAAACTAAAAAGGCAGGTTAACTGGGCCAATTTTTTTTTTCTGTTGTTAATAATTGTCAACATTAACATGAGTTTGAATATCAGACTCTGCACTTTGTTTTTGTTTAATTTTGATATTCTTGGGCTCATAAAGTTATGGAAGAGCCAATGACTGAGAGACAATTTTCAGAAGTGATGTGACTGCAATGAGCTCACAGGAGAGACTGGAGTGATGGTAGATATGTGCCTAGTTGAGTTGACCTAACAGAAACAGAGGCTTGGCAATTAGGGAAACTTCACACTGTCATTGTGCCAGATATCTGTTGTCCTGGGAATGTAGTTATCATGTACTTATATGTAAAACATATATCTGCTCTCTTAGTACAGCTTCTGTGGTTGTGTTACCTTTGTACACCATGTCACTCAATAGCACTCTTTTTTTAAAAATAGTAACGCCCTCCCCCCCTCCAAGGATTAGATGTTGTTCAGTTTTTTCAAGAACCTTCAGACCTACTGTTTTGGAACATTGTGAAATGCTCATTAAAGGCATCATGCTAATTCTGAGAAAAGCATGCCAGCACAGGACAATGCTGAAGCATCTACTTATGTCATATTGAATTTGGTGTATTTAAACACAAATGCACATGTTTTCCTGAATCTGGTGCTTCTGTTCTTAGCTGTTAAAGCTATGTTTGTACTCACAGTAAAGGATAAATTTTGCTTTATTAAAAAAAAAAGACAAAAGGTGATGTGTGGGACTACTCTAAATATACAAACTGTTTTATCTTTTGTTTTGATAGCTGATTGCTGTTTATGATGAACAAGAAAGTTACCCTAAGACTGATGGTACCAATGGCAACGTGATGGACAGAAACAGCCCAGACTCCTTTGAGACAGAGGTAGCAGCTCAACTGGCTGCCTTTCAGCCTATTGGAGGTGAGATTGAAGTGACTCCTTCTGCCTTAAAGCTGGGTATGTATATATTGTGTGGCTATATGACCAAAATATAGTACTTTTTTCTTTTCTGGGCATGTCTACAGTCAGATTTTATGAATGTAAAGAAAATTTTTAGCACCTTGTTATTTGCCTTGGGCTCTATGAAGGTGACTGTAATGACTCAAGTTGGTGTTTTGAACAATTGATGCTGAAGACTACAATTAAGCGTGGCCAGATTGGCACCCAAGCCTTCTATCCTTCCATATGTTATGCCCATCCATATAGCTGGAGGGGCCAATTCTCTCCCTTCCTTGACAGGGTAGGTTGCTGAGGTAATCTTCTGAGAACAGAAGAGATGAAACCTCTGCCAAAGTACTTGCAAACAACAGTCAGTGGAAAAAATCCTCAGTATTTTTGTTGATGGTCTTGTGCTCAGTGAGTGTGAAACTGCTGTGTGCAAATACCTCTGATTATCTGAGGTACTGGTATATTGGGGGTGGCAGGTAGAAAGGAGATACAGGTTGCAAACAGTTCATCTCATTGCCTTTGAAGAAGTTGCACAGCAAAGTCTATTTGCCAGTCTGACTTCAAGGTGAGCAAACTGTGATTAGGAGAGGCTTCTGCTTAATTTCCTCTCATGTCAGAGGGTGCTATGAGAAGTTCTGCAACTATAAAGTTACAGCCTTGCTTGCTGAACACAAAGCAATTGTAATAACTTTGTTGGAATGAGAGTGAGCTAAGCAGTCACCTAGATACTAGATAGTGAAGCTTTCAGAAACAGATTGAAGGTGAATCCTCTTACTTCTTGTAAAGTGTTAATACACTGACAGGGTTTTGCAAATTAATAATGCTCAGTAGAGTCTTCTCTGTGTTCTGCAACATCTTATAATCCAGCTCACCCTGCATTCTTTAGAAGTTCTGGTGACCTCCTAATTGTGCTCAGTGAACTTTTCTGGTGGAAGTGGGTGGGGTAAGGATGAAAGTACTGCCTGTAGTTGTGCTGCTCTTGTGGAGCAGTCTGATCACAGCTTCAGAAACTGAATGTTCACTTGTCTATGTTAATTGCATTTCAAAAGGAAAAAATGCTGATTAAGACAAATAATCAGCTAAAATAAAATTTCCAGAAAAGCTCGTAGGATGAGACTGTGTAACTGCGACCAGAAGCCTGCACTTATTTTTATGCGTGGTGGCAAAAATATTGAAATTCATTCTGCATTAAAATTTTCAGATTCAAAATCCTCTATAAGTGAATCACTTCTGTTTTTTCTATGTTTTAGAATATATTAAAAAAAAAGTTTTCTATAGTTAATGACACAGGAATTTCTCATGCCTAAAAAACTTGGGAAAAGATTTACTTCCATAACTTCTAGGTATTTGAATTATGTTTTTGCTAAGTATGTGGTGTGGAAAAAATTGTGGATGAAGGTTCAATGATTTGCCACTTCATTTATTATGTATCTTTAAATAACACTGTGTAAGCATCTTTTAGCATGTTTCAGAAACTAGGGATTGTTCCCCTGTCTGTTTAAGGTCAGGCTGGATGAGGCATTGAGCAACCTGGTCTAGTGGGAGGTGTTGCTGCCTATAGCAGGAGGGTTGATCTTTAAGGTTCCATCCAATCCAAACCATTCTGTGATTCTGTGTAATTATGACATGTGTTTAAAAACAAAAATAATTGGAAGTGGATTGTCAGAGATACTGTTGTAAGTTGAGGGGTAAAGAGAACCTTGCATGATTATATGTAGAACAGTGAAATGCTAAAGCACTTGATTTTGTGGGGAAGCTACCAGGTGGTTTATTCCATTTATGGAATTCTTCCACTATTGAAAATAAAAGAGTAGTTAAATAGGATTCTGTTTCATTTTCAGTGCAATACAAATTTATATAGAATAGCTATATTTGAAGTTTAAATGGGTACTTGCTTCAAAATAAAGAATACAAATATAACATTTTAATATCAATAGTTATCTTTCAGATAGTTTTATTCTACAAAACATTCTATAAAACATTTTTCTACTTTTCAGTCCCATAAACTCAGTCTGCACTCTAAAAATCTAATTGGTTCTCTCCTGGATTTTACATCATGTGTTACAGTTCTTTAGAGTTAATTTTTGCCTCTGTGTTTGCAGTAGAAGCTCCTGAACCTTAAATTATGTCCCTTTTTCCTCTAGAGGGAAATTGAAAACTAAATTAAGAAACAGAAGGACAATTTGGCTGCATCAATATCATTGATGCATGAACCACAGTAGTAGTCCAGCTCCCCATGTAATTATTGAATTGCCTCCCACTTGCTGGTAGAAATAAATAATAATAACTTTCAAAAGCTAGTCTTAGCATGGGGGCAAAGATACAAATAGATTTATATGTAGCAAGTAAATTTTGCTATCCATAGCAGAGATGTGTTTCAAGAACTGCCACGTGCTCACCTTTTAGAGTATTTTTGCAGACTCCTTTAGGGATGAAATATGAGGAATCTACTAAACACTGCTGTTCTCAAACATGAGAAAACTGACACTGATTTTAGAAAGGATACTTGAGCTATTGCCTTTGTACCTTTTTTGGTTCTTATAAACTGTATTTGATCCAGCTAAGCTAATTATACCTAGCCGTAAAGCCTTAACTGGCTACATGGGGATAGTAATGATGGGGGATTTTAATTTTTTTTTAATACTCTATAGTTTTTTTTGGTGGCTAATACCTTTTACAATAGACAGCTTGACTCTGCCTGAAATTTTTCCGTTGTGTAGCTACTAACCCTTTTTTTGTTGTGACATTATAATAATTTGCAAAAAATTATATGGACAGATAAATGCCTAAATAGCTAATAATACACATATCAAAAATTGAGTGGAAGTAAAGTTAAATATTTTTAACCCCAAAGGCCTTTGTACATTTTTCATTGCCAGTTTTAACCTTGTTTTGTAGGTATAAAACTGTGTTACAAAAGTTACAATGACCAGTGAAATTGCAGTATGTTGAATACTTTTAACTGTATGACTGTAGCCTGTGATAAATTTAGGGTAAACCTAAACCCTAGTAAAAGAATTTACTTTATAGTTCTGTGTCAGATATTCTGTTCTTGTAGTCGAAATTCCCAGCTCTTCTCCTTGGCATAAAGCTCTTGTATGTTAAGCATCACTTTTGAACTTGTGTTTCAAGTTTAGTCATTGCCTTTATTACTTGTTACAAAGTGCTGTTTCATTGCTGATGTCTGATTAAACAGTTGTTCTCTCATCTTAAAGATAGCTTGGCTGGGGTAGCAGATGACATTCTTAGGCAGTGTGTTAAGATCTTTAGAGAGCCCATGATGGATGAGCTTATGTATATTAGGAATACTAACCATGCTGTCTGTGGTTCTCTGGCTAATAATTGTATTTATTGTTAAAATTATTAAAAGTGAATAATAGAGTGATAAACCACAGCTTTATGGTAACAACTAATGGGCTATATGTAAATTGTTATGATCTTCCAGAAATATTTTCAAAATATTCAACTTCTGATTAGAAGTTTTTAATAAGTCTTTTCTAAATAAATGAGTACTCAGAAGTAGTCACATGCTTATGGAACTTGTGCATCCATGTTTTAGGCAGTAAATTGCAGGCTGTTAATAAGCTAATGCCCAGTGAAAGTGAGGTGCTTCATAGACCTACTAGTTTCTAAGAAATGCTTTGTGTGGTCATTAGCTTCAACTGGAAGCTACCTGTTCCTGTGTAGCCTTGAGATGGAGTCACTTCAGAAATGTTCTTGCATTAATTTAAACTAAAAACCAATTTACTATACTTTTTCAAGGAATCATGAAATGGTTTAGGTTGGAAGGGACCTTCAAGATCATCTAGTTCCAACCCTACTGCCATAGGGACACCTCCCACCAGACCAGCCTGCTCAGTGCCTTCTCCAGCCTGGCCTGAAACACCTGAAACACCTCCAGGCCTGAAACACCTCTGGACAACCTGTTCCAGTGTCTCACCACCTTCACAGTAAAGAACTTCTTTTTTCTATCCAGCCTATATACATCTATCCATGTATGTAACATGCCAGCACAGGTGCTTTATTTTTAGCAGAAGCATTTTCAGTTTCTTTTAAGACTTTTCAGTTAAACTAGCTGAACTGTGTGGTTTTTTAGTTGTCTATCCAGAGCCAACGGAATTTTTAATTCAGCCTGCTACTAACCCTTTTGTTTTCTTTTTGCACATAAAAGTTTAGTGGTGTTTTCTGGTGGGTTTCCACTGTATATCATACAAGGAAAAGGAAAGGCACAGTAAGAGTTTTAGCCTTCTGGATTTTTTCATGATGTCAGTTTGTTTGTTCCTTTTCAGTCAGTGTGGGGAGGAAGGACAGCACTAATTTATTTATGGAGGATCCATTTTATGGATATATCACTTTGAGCTGGAAATGCCTTTGTGACTGGCTTAGTATTTCATCATCTGTGTTTGTTAGACAATGGCTTTGTGCACGCAAACTGAGCTGCTGCTTCTTTTCCACTTTTCCTTAAGTGTCATGATTTTGCCAGGAGGAGGAGAGACAGGATTTGGTGATATCTGCTACTTCTGAATGCTAAGGATAAAAAAAGAAGTGAGGTGTATGATGGTATCTGCATGATATTTGGAGTGGTTTTGAAATTTTAATTATTCTTTGCTCTTTATCCCTTCTTTTGGAATTGAGTTGAAAACTCCTGATTCTGTATTCTGAATACAAGCATTACAGGAACCAGATACAAATAGTCTACTTTTGATTGTTAGCTATTACAATAAAATTTAACTTCTTGGCTTATACAATTATTAGTGTAGATAAAATTGAGGTTAGACAAAGAAGTAATTTCTTATTACATTTATTGATAGGAGGTTCTAAGCTTCTCTTGCAAACTACAGTAATTTGGGAACTTCAACTGCTAAGTAGAGCAGCTTATTTCTCCCATTAATAGGTCTTATTCTGGTATTTTATAATTAACATGAGTTTCCTTTATAGCAAACCTCTGAAAACAAGTTTTACTTTTAATATATACATGCACTCCCTGTACCCCACTCTTAGTTCAGGTTACTTCCACTTCTACTGAATTTCCTTGGAGGTGTTTTATGGGCTTCAGAGAGAGGATATAAAAAAATTCCTGTGGTTTTGGCCTTGCTCTAGCTTAAGTTGTGCTTTATGTGGTTGTTCAAAGAACTCGGTTAATTTGAATACCTCTGTGTTTTTGGGTTCCTGAATCAGGCAACAGAGATGCTTCCATTGTCAGTATTCTAGTTTGAAGTCCAAAGGAATTGAAGGCAGGGTTCCTTCCAGGAGTCCTTGGAATTTCCTCACTTGATAGGCCTGACAGGGCTTAAATAGTTACCTCTAGGCTATGGATGTCATCCATTTCTGTGCACAGACTTCAGAGCTCAGACAGAATTCCTTCTTTCTCATCTGCTTTGAAGTGGAAGTATTGTATGTAGGCTTGAGGGTATTTTAAACAGCATATATTTGGTTCATCCTTTTACAAGATGCTGTAGAGATACCATGGGTATACAGTGTATTTTTAAACACTGAAAACTGCATGCTCATTATTTTCTTAAAAGGTATGAAGACAGGTATGAGCTGCAGATTTCATTTGATAAACATAATAATGCTAATGCTACTGTACAGCATATGTGCTGTGTCAGAACAAATAGGAAAGACACTTTCTCTGACAAAAAAACTGTTCATCTTAATCTTGCAGTGTCAGTTCATTGGCTGAGCTTTCCAATACTGAATGTACTATGTGCATACAATAGTTATATCTTGTATGATTCAGGGAAAGTTATTTTAAAATCTGTAAAGTAAAAAAAATGAATTATGGAAGCACATGCTACTATAATGCAGTACTTCTTATTTCTTTAAGCAAATGTGGCTCCATTCTTTGCACTGGAAGACTGCTCTCAGAGTAGTGATATCAAATGTTCTGAGCTGTTTGTCACAGGTGTTGTGAGGATGACACTGTGCTTGATAGATTTTTCTCCTCTGCAGCCTTCAGTTTAATCTGGTTTTAAAGAATTGTGATGATCAATTTAAGTCTACTTGTGTTCCTGAAACAAATGGTTTCTGTTCTCAGGCAAGCTAAAGGTTTGAAGATAAGTTTTCATTTCAGTCACAGTGTAGTCTTGGTATATTTTGACCTCATGATTTAACCTTGGTATTACTTACTTGTCCTTGATTCATGGAAATTTGCTTTGCACCGACATAGCTAAAGTTTATCTTTGTATTGCAGCAAAAGCATACAGTAATGCTTTCAGTAAAGATATGTATTTGAAATATATACATATATTTCTGTATTGCCATTTGGAAAAAAAAGCCTGTCTGTCTTCCTTTTCCCATACCCAAGAATACACTAGTAGTTTAGGTTAAAAATTTGCTTACCAAAGAACCCACTTTCTAATTAATAGCCCCTCTACCTGTAATTTCTCCTAAGACTGTTTCTCATCAGTTATTCTCTCCCCTTATCTCTATTCCCTTTGCCCTTAGTTTAATGTACCTTTCTTTGGAACAGGGGGTATCCCCATGAAACAGTATTAAGTAGGGAGAAAAATATTTTTTCATCACAAGTTACACATTTACCTGCAGTAGTTCTCTAGCAGAGATGTTCATTTCCAGCCTTTTATTACAAAAGCTTATGCTGCTTTTTGACAAACTGTTTTGGATGTCAGTGCTTTTCCTATTTTTTTTGTCTATTTTATTAACTTTGCAATGCTGCTGTGATTGTTTTTGTTGTATATTGTTATGATGCATGACTAGTTTCAAAGGTACTATCTCTTGAAACAGATGAGTTCACTTAATAATCTAAATTTTTGCAACTAAATGTTCTGAAAGGCTAATAGTGTAATATATTGGAAAACCATAGTGCAGTCTCTATCAGGATAGTCTAGTGCTAGATAAGACAAAGGAGTGTGTTTGTGTTTATAAAACTGGACAGTACCTCTGAGGCAATATGGCAGAAAAAAGGAGGGCCACGAAGATGATCAGAGGCCTGGAGCACCTCCCTTATGAGTGCAGTCTGAAGGAATTGGGGTTGTTCAGCCAGGAGAATAGAAGGCTCAAGGGAGACCTCATAGTAGGCTCTCAATACCTGAAGAGTCCCTACAGAAAGACTGGGGTAAGACTTCTTACTAGGGTCCAGGATGGCAGGACTAGGAGTAATGGATGCAAATTGGAAGAGGAGAGATTTAGGCTGGAGATAAGAAAGAAGCTCTTTACTGTGAGGGTGGTGAGACACTGGAGCAGGTTGCCCAGAGAGGTTGTGGATGTCCCCTCAATCCCTGGAGCTGTTTGAGGCCAGGCTGGATGAGGCATTGGGCAACCTGGACTAGTGGGAGGTGTCCATGGCAGTGGGGTTGGAACTAGGTGATCTTGAAGGTCCCTTCAATCCCAAACCATTCCTATGATTCTAAGGTGTATTTTCATGTTGAAAATGAGCCTGCTGAGCTTGCCTAACAGAGAGTTTCAGATTGTTCAAGTTTGGGTTTTTTTTTAATAGTTTCAATGAAAGATCTCACTTTTTTTCTTAATACACTTTTACATGTTAGTTTGCAGTGTTTCTTTGCTAATGATTGTTTACTGTTTGCTTCCATATGAACATGTTCCAGCATACAGATGAACTCATCTTTATGAAAGCCATCAGTAGAGGAGTTACAAATCCTAATGATTCAGCTTGCCCATTGCCATGTAATTCTTTCTCATTGCTTTCTACTTAATTTACCCTTTCACGAGCCTTAGTTGATAGTTAATTTTTTGTCTCTTTACTTTGAAGTGCCACTTTAGATTTTGATTGCTTCTCACAACAGATACCTAGAATCTCAGCCAAGTTAAATGGAGGGTTGTGTATTTACTGCTCCTGAACAAAGTTGGCAAAAGATGCACCTCCCTCCCAATATGTTGTGCAATTTTCCCGTAGTCACACTGGCTGTTGAATTATGTTTTGCTTTCTTCACAAGTCATTACAAGGAAGATTGTTTTCTGTATATATGAAGTAAAAGAAGGTTATAGTATTTTCAGTGTTAAGGGATTTTGGTCATCTCTTCTTATCCATCCCTCAGAAAGGGAAAAACAACCCTCTGAGTCCTATTTAAACTTTTATATAAAAATAATAACTTTACCATTTTAAATGCCATGTTAGACAAATAGGCATTGATTATTCACTTACCTCACCACATTATACGAGTATCAAGCAAAACGTTGTTCAATAGATAACTGAGCAGAACAACTAAATATAATTTTCCTATGAAGCATTCAACTGAATTGTATAATTCAGTGTTATGGGCCAAAAATCAACGAGTTAAAATTGGACAGATTCACAGGAGGTGGCTCACCAGTTACTATTAAAATATATCCTTGATATCACTCTGATCTGGAAATCTTTAAAACACAATGTTTTTGCCAGTCAAGAGGATACAGCTCTTTATTTTGCCCTTTTTCTGAGTACTTGCTACCACTGCTGGATGCAGGACAGTGGATGAAGTTAAAGATAGCTGCTCTTATGTTCTGTTTCTTGAAACATTGCAGAAAGCTTCAGGTTCAGGAGATTTCACTGTTTTATCTTAGTGTCTTTTTAAAATCTATAGAAAGAGGTTTGAAAATTGAGACTAGAACTATTTTCCCATGACTGGAATAGAAAATCATAGAATCATAGAATGGTTTGGGTTGGAAGAGACCTTAAAGATCATCTAGTTCCAACCCCTCTGCCATGGGCAGGGACAGATCAGATTGCTCAGAGCTCATCCAGCCTGGCCTTGGATGTCTCCAGGGATCCCATCCTCTGGGCAACCTGTTCCAGTGTCTCACCACCCTCATGGTGAACACTCAAATCCTTCCATTTTTCCCCTCAGTTTGCCTCTAGGCAGGTTCCACACACCCCTCTTTTCCCCCCATCTACTGCTTCTGCCCCACACCAACCCTTTTCCAGCCCATTTTCTCCCAAATCCCCCACACCTGGGCTCCACTGGAGACCCCTTCACTCCTCAGCTGTTCCCAATCAGCCCACTCCACCCACTCTCCTATTTCACACCAGCAGGGAAGGGCAGCAGCCACCATTTGCCCGCCCCCCGTGGGGCCTGAGGGATGCTCCTCCTGTTGTCTCTGCTGCAGGACATCACTGGTGAGTTGCATTTTCCAAGGGGACACGGTGGGAGGAGAAAGGCCGGGGGGCCTGCTGGCCCCCCTGTTGGTTAGGCAGGGGGAGGGTGATGGACTTGTGTTTCCATTTCTTGTCTTAATGCTCTGTGGGGTTTGCCTGAGGTCAGACAAATGTTTAGCAGGAAAGCAGGAGCCTTGTGTTTTAGCTTCCTTAACCATCATAGAGTCCATGTATCAAATTCATAGTTCTCCAGCTTAGAGTGAATGTGAAGCAAGACAAAATAATCATAAGAGGACATTTTTTTAATAGGAAACCTGAATGGATGGTTAAATTAGATCAGGTGTATAAAACAGAAGTAATTTTTTAATATTAGAGAAGCTTATACTAATGCTGTCATTTGTGTTACTTCTCTAAGACGCCAATAAAAAGGTAACAAAAATGTATTTTCCTCTTCCACTGCTACCAATAAAATGCTATCAAAGTGATATTCAAGCTGTACAGTTCAGCTGCCAAAGTTTTAAAGAAAATTAAGCCATTGAACTGTGGAAAGTGACTGCATAAGCACCTGTAACTGATGGGAGCTGAAATGCTAAACCAGCTTTTGGCAGTCTGGCCTCTTTTGCAGGTGCACAGAATATTTTCTTTGTGTCAGTTTAGTCAACTGGTACACTTCATTAAGTATTTGATTTGAAGTTGAGAAATGGGCTGGGAATTGAAATAGAAGAAATTCTCATTTTCACCTTCCAATCTGTGAATAAAAACGAAGTGCATGAGTCTGAGATATATTAGTTTTAAAATCTTACAGCCCACATTAGCCTGAAATAATTGATTTAAGTTCACAAACTACACTTATTATACTACTTAAACGACTCTGTTTAATAGATAAATGCTTTTTTCTGTGTCCAACAAGTTGGATGACTAGGGCAACTGATGTTTTATGTATATTGGAAGTTTAGTTTCCACTGACATCTGAATGGCATTTGAACAAGATTACATTTTAAAAAGACAAACACAGATATACTCCCAAAACAAAAGCCTAAACCAAAAAGCTTATGTTTATACGTAGGGAAATTCTAATACAACATAGTTGTTGTGGTTTTTTTGGTGTTTTTTTTTTTTAAATGATATTTGAAAAACAGAAAATGTTCAAAGCTGCTGGAGTTTTTAGTGCCATGTCTGAAGCTGTAATTTGGAGTCTGTTCATCTATCAGTGGCAGGGGGTGGGGGGAGGAATGGTGATGGTGTAATTCACAAAGATGTTTCACCTGGACAAGAATGAGAGAGTGTCTGGCCTGAAGGTGGAAGGTTCTGATTCCTGTTGGTAACAACCATTGTGTTATAACAGAGCTCTGAACCAGTCAGACCAGCAAGGATAAGAGCTTCACATTTTGCTAGAGCTTGAGTTAGGGAAAAAACAAATCACAAGTGAAGCAATTAATCCTTCTCTTGGGGGAAATGGGGATGGATGTGGATTCTGCTGCAGCTCCTTACCATCAGCTCAGTCTCTTCTTCGTGCTCAGTCTCTTCTTTGTGTTAGCTGCAGCCAAGGCCCTGTGGAGTGGAATCAGGGTGCTCCCAGCACTCCAGTGACTCTGCACATCCCCTCTCGGTCTCACAAAGAGCTGAAAAAAGAAACACTGTGTTGACAGAGGTGTGAAGATCCTAAATTTACTTCAGATCTGTTATGTGTTGTAACCTTAAACATAAGAAAGATCCAGAGTAATCTGTTCTTCAGCTGGAAATTTTATTTAGAGAAATTTTGAAAAACAGTAATCAGGATTGTGTATCTCTTATATATGCATATATATTCTAGGACCTTTAGATAAGAAGTGGTTAACTTCTCATGTGGATGTGGATTTTGATCCTGAAAATGGGATCTAGATTAACTTCTGTACTGAAACAAATGTGCATAGGTGGTTCTTACGTGTCCATCTTTGAAACTTCAAAAGGAGTTAACAGAAGTACTGCATAGTGATTTTATTAGGCACAGTTTCTGACATCTCCAAAGAAACTTCATTCTGGTCATGAAAATGGTGAGATAAATTTTCATGCTTCGTTACTATAAGGATGCTCCCTCCCTGGAGGTGTTTAAGGCCAGACTGGATGAAGCACTGAGCTACCTGGTGTAGTGGGAGGTGTCCCTGCCCATGGCAGGGGGTTGGAACTAGATGATCTTGAACATCTCTTCCAACCCAAATCATTCTATGATTCTGTGGTTATAGCTTGTGCAATCTGAGAAAATCATGCTTTTGAATAACATCACAAGGAACAGTCTCCACTTCAAATCTTCAATGGATTTTACTTGTAGGCAATTGCTTTTATTTCATTTGATAAGAAACCTTGCTGGAAAGGCATTTCCATCTGTTTATACATTTAACTCAATTGTCTTAACTGTTACATCATCCTCATTCGATAATCTAATCTGGTATCCATGGGAATTTGAGAAGTGAAGCGTGCACCATGGTAAGAAGATATAGCTGAAGATCTGAAATTCTGTTGATAGGTGCTATTATGAGCAATCTGAGTTAGCTTTAAACATAAAAGTCGCATTGCCAGAGCATTACATGTTTAAAGGAATGAAAAAGCAGTGGTCTGGTCCTGTCACAGAGCAGAATGGACAAGCTAATGTCAGCTACATTTTAAGTACATAGCAGAGCCATTACAGGGTGCCTCGGGTGGTGGTAAGAAATAAATCCAAGGGTGACCGAATTTACCCACACTGATTGCTTTATGCTCTCAAAGTGCTGACCATACAACTGTCTCTGTGCCCATTAATGTGAAAATTCTCTGGTAAAAAGAAGAAAAATATCCATATATTAATGACTTTCACTATATTTAAATACTAATTAACATCCTACTTGTATTATTTTGTTTCCAGTGCCTGAATTGTTTCGTGACAGGACCAGTTTAAAAGTAATTGTGACTTCCTGCTTTAAATGGTTGTTGTTTTTCTTGTGTCTCTTCAGAGATCTGCCAGGCAGGAATTGATTGTCTGTGCCCAAATGCAGTTTCACATTTGTATGTGCATGCATATAGTACCAATGGTCTTTCGTTTCAGCTCACTTGAAATTTTGTTGTGTTTTTCTCAGACAGAGCTTTTAAAAAATATTTTGAGGCACAAGCAGGTGTAAAAATAATGCCGTCCGTCTGTCCAGGCAAGTGTAATTTGGAAGCTGGCAGCAGAGTAATTGTCATGGATATGGCCTTTAACAGTTGACAGTTTGATGCCAACTTGATGGACAGCTTTTTTCCCACCATAGTCAGCATGTTTATATGCAGGAGCAGAATTTAAAATTATTACTTTAACTGTGTAGGTGATTTACTGTAAATTTTATTCTACCTGCTTGTAGTATTCTGTCCAAGGCTATCTTTTGTTCTCCTCTAAGGTAGTTCTTCCCTCTTACCTGGAAAAGCAAACAAATCAACTCATAGTATTGCCATTGATGTAGTGCTTGCATTTCCTGTGTTGCTTGATTTGCCAGCCTACCCAAATCATTTGAGACTGTTTGCACCCTGAGCAATGCTAAAATCAATTTTAGTACGTAACTTGACTGTATTATAGATAGCACAGTCTACCCAATATGCTCTCAGGTGATAAGCTCTGGGTGTCTTCAGCAGTTTTCTGAATTTGGCCCTGTAATAGCAACCTGCAACCTAAATCCCAGAGAATAAAAGGATTTCAGCCTAGAGGTGAATTGCACTTTCCTGAGCAAGGAGACTTTAGACCAAAAGAGCAAAATTAAGGAAGGGTTGGAATCATCTTTAGTTGTGACAGTGGCCACACTGAGTGATACTCAACTGTCTAAATTTAGGAATGAAGTTTGAGCTTAAAGAGTTTGGGGATACTCCCAGAAGCACAGTGTGAGCTTGAGTGTTCACCTGACCACATTTGAATCCTGATCTCCAAACCTTGGATTGCTTATCTGAGGTTGCACAGTGTTCTTAAACCTATCACATCTGGTTAGTAAGCCCCTGCCTAACCTCAGATGCTGATTTCTAATCAATCACAAGGCTTAAGTGAAGTGAGACTGTGCACTCCCATTCAGGTTATGTTTTAATGTCTGTTTACATCTTTTTGGTGAAATGGAAAGCAAACAACTACAATCAACCCCAAAAAAAAAAAGAGAATAAGGATCACCTCAAGCATGGATAATTTCTTTTATCATTGCATTGATGCAAGTTTTCAGTTTTTGTTTATAAGAACTACTCTCTCCTGTTTTGTTTTGGTTGTGTTTTTTTTTTCCCTAATGTAACCAATTTAAAGCTAAGCATAGTTTCTGCCATATGCTTGTTTCAACCTAATTTGAAGTTAAAAAAAAGTATTTCCAAAACATAAGAGTTCAGTGAAAATACGCTGTTAACCATGAGTCTGTGTAGATACTAATTTTTTGAGGGTGATGCTAGCAAAAGGAAAAAATTGATCTGTGTGGTTGGAAGCTAAATGATGCAGGGTTTTCTATAAAACCACAAGACTGCTTCTCATCAGCTTTGTCAAAGAGTGTGGTAAATAAGGCTGAGGCAACCACATGTGCTTAGAAGATCCTGTGATACCAGAATAGAAGGTATTCTGTCCAAATTTTGAAAGAGAAAATACCTGAAGTGACTGAGATTTAAAAGCTGTCATTATGAGAAAGGTTTTAGTCTTAGGCATGTTTTTGGATTTTCCTTGTCTGTAAATTTCTAATGCAATGCAGCAAGATGAGGATAAGTAGTTTTTTTAAATGGAGTTCCCCTGGCACAATACAGTAATGCTTGTGTATACCGTGGTTGTGTGATCAACTTGGTATGCAGGAGGAAGTTTTTCTGTGTCTCATCATTCAGGGAAAAGATTAATTTTCTGCTTGAGCTTGCATTGGTGGTTGTAAATGTTCAGCACAAATGCAGTGGCATGAGTAGAATAAACATAGAAGCACAGTGTGACAAAAGGAAAGCAGTGAGGAAAAAGGCAGCAGTTTGTTTCCTGACAGAAAAAACAATCAAATGACAGAATCTCTTTAGGTAAGTATCTATAATTGTCAATAGTGTGTTTGTAGTAAACTATATTGTTGATGAATTGTCAATACAATTCATCCATATCCAGGTTGTGGATGCTTTCTCCCTGGAGATGTTTAAGGCCAGGCTAGATGAGGCGTTGAGCAACAGTGTCTTGTGGGAGGTATCCCTGGCCATGGCCGGGGGGATGGAACTAGAAGATCTTTCAGGTTTCTTCCAACCCAAACTGTTTTATGATTCTATGTCTGAGGAACAAAGTGATGATCATTGTCAAACTATGTGTGCAATGGACGTGGTCTGTGTCTGGAGTAAGTTTGTCTCCTTTGCAGTGGGATTTGAACAATTTTCTCTCGTAAAGTGTTGGGCCTTCAAGAGCCCTGTGTGTGCAGCAGAGAAGAGCGGGGGAGGCTTGGGAAAGAAAGCAGCCAGCAGGAAAGGTGCAGTGTCAGGGAAGGGGATCTTAGGGCAGGGAGCAGCCTGAGCCACAGAGAAAACAAGGGGATATGGAGAAAAGCTGCTGAGAACCGCTGTCTCCTGAAAGAGAATAAGAGATTGTCCCCACAAAGAGGGAGGGCACTGCTGCTTCTTGAGTCTTTCATCTAACCTTCCTGCCTGCCATTTGTTTTCCCCTGTTACAGACGGTATTTTGATTTAATTCATTTTAGTCTGGTAAAAGGGTGTTTTCCTGCTCTAGTATCTTTTTGAAATGGGGAGGGCCAGAGGACTATTGTGACTAAGTTTAGCTGAAGACAGCAACTGACTTGGTTCACAGAGATGTTGCAATTTACAATACCTCTGTGCAAGAAATTGTGTTATATGCCAGCAAATAGATTTAAAAAAAATAAGAAAATAAGACTCTTGATTTCTTTTTAACAAGAAAATTAACTTCATGACCCAAAATGTTACAACAAGAGGAAGTATTGTAGATCATGCTTGAGAATGAAGTCTAGTTGTTTTTGTGCAAGAAGAGAGACATTCCAGATGAGCCCCATAAATTTCATGACTTTCATGGTGGGTCTTCAAAATTGAGTATGGGGGCAGCAAATAGATTTATCACCTTGCAGCAGGCAATATGGGGAGCAGGCAGAAGTGCTGAGGTATGGTCCTGTCATCTGAGACAAGCGTGATAGGAATGGTGCAGTACAGGAGCCATCTTTCAACTGCTTTGGAGGCTGGGAGGCCCTTGAACAAATGAGGGTCCTGTCTCCCAGCAATCACAAACTTCATCTTTCAACTGGAGGAATGGGAAAGAAATAAAGAGCTGGTTGTAGAAGACAGCTCAGGAAAAGTAGAGATTTAGTTTCAGTGTGTTGGCTTTGGTCGAAGAAGTGAGTTGGGTCGTGTTTCCCACCCTCCCCTTTCATCTTTGGCCTCTTTAGTTGACTGTGGGGATTTTTTTTTAATCCACTTTGAGTTACTATTGATTTCTCACTGTGGAAAAAGGATGGCAGAAAGGAGAAAAGGGTATGGGATGATGGCCTTGAGGTATATAAGCAACAGTGTATTGTAATTTAAATTTGAAATGCAGCTCATTGAGTTGTGAAAGTTTTACAAATAAAATTGCCAATGCAGAGAGCTTTCTGGTGGTTTCACTGTGCTGTCCATGTTTATGCTAAAGGGAGCTGGAGACTAAATTAGTCTGAATAATACAAAAGTGTCTCAGCATCTGTTGTATTGAAGAGAGAGTGGAATTTGAATACAGATCACCAGAAACACTTTGGTCATGTGGAAGGCAATATTTTAAGGACTAAGTATTTATCTTACAGAAGGGAGTCACTTAAAAACCACTTTAGCTTTTATACAACTTTTTATCAAATGTGCTTAGAGGGGAAAAATCTCCTCTGTAGCACCATATGTAGAACAGAAAGATTAGAGTGAAGGGAGAGATTTGGTTCTTTTTGACCTACTGACACCTTTGAAAAAATCATCCAAACTGGATAAAGGTGGTGATCAATCCCTTTCCTTCAGAGTTGCCTTGTAAAAACATAGCTCTTGACATCAAGATGATATCACTAGGAACAAAAAATAATATTCACCTTCTGGTTTCTGAGCATTCCCTCAGTACCAAAAGACAAATTTAAGTCTTACTTTTGCTTTTCTTATTGATTTCCTGCTTAAGTAGAGATAGAAGGGATTACCTGTGTGTAAAAACTGTTGGTTGCTATGAGGAAAGGTGAGAACATTAGGTACTCTGGTTGTTCCTCAGCATCAGGTGCTGGTATTTATCCCAGCTATAATTACAAAGTTGTGGTGTGAGTGAATGTAGTACAATCACTCCAGCTTTGTTACCAGCTCTCTGAGGGAACTGTTGAATGTTCAAACTTCTGTTATAGATCTAGTAATTATGGCTGCCATCAGTTCTAGCCACTATAATTAATATTGGAACTGACAATTGGAATCTTATTTTCACTCACCTGCAACACTTAGAAAAATTGTCTTAAACCAGTGTTCTCTTTTTGTTTTTTAATTGCCTATGGATGAATTGTTTGGTAAAGATGTGAGGGGAAAAATGGTGATTTTTGTGTTGTTTCATTTTGGATAATATGAGAAATTTCTTTCTCATGTTACCAAAGCTTTCCCTCTCACCCAACCTGGAAGATTTGCAGGGAGTGTTCTATAGCTTATTCTGCTAAACTGGATGGATTTGTCACTGCTAACTGTGCTTTGAAGTTATTGCCAGACAGCATGAGAATAGATGGGAATAGTGTTGAGTCTAATTGGAGATGCCTGCAAGAGGAAGCTGTTTAGTCTATATCTTCTCTGAAACAACTGCAACTGCCTACGTCTTTTTCCTGGGAATTATGGCAGTTGGCGGTGGGAGGCAAATCTGCTGTGAACAAAATCTCTTCCTTTTCTCCTCTTTATATCCTTATCTAGACTGACTCTACAGAGCCAGCCCAATGCAGGTGAGATGTCAAATGAATAAAATGTAAGGAGTTATCCATTTATATCCTTCAGCTGCCTCTCTACCAAAAACCCACACGTGATCTGTGCTTTACATGCCTCAGGTTGGGATGGGACAGAAGTGATGATCTGTTGCATCTCGTGAGTTTATGGATATAAAATTTATGACCATATTTATGTTTTCCAAGTAACCTTCCATACTGATTAAATGTGGGATTATATAATTGATATGGGAGAGGTAAGCAATTGTTTAGCATGGCTTTTTGACATACACCAGGAGAAAGTAAGGAACAGTTGAAAATGAGATTGTTAGATCCCACTTTGATGCAGAACAGCACAATGAGAGGTCCCCTTAGTATTAAGTGAAACACTTTAGTCCATGTTCTGGCTTAGTTAAGTTTAAGTAATAACTACCAGGAACAGTGTCAGTCATAGAATCATAGAGTGGTTTGGGATGGAAGGGACCTTAAAGATCATCGAGTTCCAACCCCCCTGCCATAGGCAGTGAAACCTCCCACTAGATCAGGCTGCCCCAGTGCCTTGTCCAGCCTGGTCTTGAACACCTCCAGAGAGGGGGCATCCACAACCTCTCTGGGTAACCTGTTCCAGTGCTTCACCACCCTCACTGTAAAGAATTGCTTTCTTATGTCAAGTCTAAATCTACCTCCCCAATATATGCAATTAATAATTTGTTTTTCTAAATGTCTTTTTCTCCTGTTTGTCAGAAGTTTTCACCTAATTTATCAGCTCATGGATGAAAATCTGAGTAACAGAGCTTAAAATATTTTCTTTACTTAGTGAATACTAAATGGCACAATGCCATCAAATTAATAATAGATTTTGCCATAGAAGAACCTGTATTTCAGCACCGTACACCTCAGTTAAATCGCATAAAGCTTTACCTCATATGACGTAGCACCCCACAGCCATTGCTCTTTATTTTCTCTCCTAGGCACACCACTTCTAGTTCGACGAAGCAGTGATCCAGCTTTGGGCCCACCTGCTGACTTCCACCCAAGTGCTTCTCATCCCAGTGACCTTGGTCTCAAGCATGTTGTGGCAGTAAGTGTCATATAACTCTCCTTAAAGGCAAAAACTCCTCTTACCTGTTGGTATATAGGAGATTTATAAGTTTGTTAAGAGTTTGAATCCACACCAAAATGATTTGTGCTCATTTTCTCCAAGGGAGAAAGTTTCCCGTGGACGAACTTACTATTTTAGGTGACACAGTCAATTAACAGTGGCTCTCTTTATTTTAAAATGAAAGCATGGTGATGGTGTAAGGCACTGGAATATGAACTGAACTTTTAGCAATTGCTTCTCTGTTCAGTGTCAGAGCAACAAAGATGAAGGGATTGGATTATTTTCCTTATGAGAAAAGTCTGAGGAGCTGGGTCTCTTTAGCTTGAAGGAGACTGAAGGGTGACTTCATTAATATCTATAGATATGTAAAGGGAGAGTATCAGAAGGATGGAGTGAAGCTCTTCTCAGTGACGTGCAATCATTAAACTTGGTGCAATGAGTGCAAGCTGTAACACAGGAGTTTCTACATAAATATAAGAAAAAACTTCTTTATGGTGAGGGTGACAGAACACTGGCATAGGCTGCCTACAGAGAGGCCTTTACAATTCAAATTGCATGTATTCAGAACCCACCTGGAGAGGTTCCTGTGTGACCTGGTCTAGGTGTTCCTGCTCCAGCAGGGGGATTGGACTAGACGATCTTTTGTGGTCTCTTCCATTTCCTGATATTCTGTGATTCTGTGATGTTGTCTAACTGGCCATTGCTTACTGGAAAAAATGCCCATCTGTCCCTGTTTTGTTTAGAAAAAACAAACCACACAGACCTCCCCAGCTTCTTTTATTCAATCAATACAGCTGGTTTATAGTAAGATTCCACTAATGGTCTTATTGGCACATTAGGGAGGAGGGGAAAAGAGTTGGTGTTCAGCAAGATGTGCTGGAGGTGGGAACCTTTTTAGCCACAGATGTTGTATGTATGACTAATTAATTCCACTTAAGCTCATGTGAATGAGGTAAGTAAATAGAAAGTCAGATGACTTTTTTGCCCCTCTGCTCAGATCTGGTGAGGTCCCACCTGGAGTACTGTGTCCATTTTTGGAACCCTCAATATAAGAAGGACACTGAGCTATTGGTGTGGGTCTAGAGGAGGGCCACAAAGGTGATCAGAGAGCTTGAGCACCTCCATTATGAGGACAGGCTGAAGGAGTTAGGGTTTTTGAGCCTGGAGAAGAAGGCGGCTCAGGAGGGACCTCACAGTAGCCTCTTAGTACCTGAAGAGGGCCTACAGAAAGGCTGGGGTAGGACTTTTTACTAGGGTCCAGGATGGCAGGACTAGGAGTAATGGATGGAGATTGGAAGAGGGGAGATTTAGACTGGATAGAAGAAAGTTCTTTACTGTGAGGGTGGTGAGACACTGGAGCAGGTTGCCCAGAGGGGCTGTGGATGCCCCCTCCCTGGAGATATTTAAGGCCTGGCTGGACACGGCACTGATAAGGGGGATTGAAACTAGATTATCTTTAAGGTTGTTTCCAACCCAAACCATTTTATGATTCTATGTCTTGCATCTAAATTATATTTTGTAAGTCTCAATCATAACTTTGCAATTCTAAAGTCCTACATGGGATTTTAGTTGACTGTTCATTGTTTCTTTTTGCATGGCCAAATATGTGCAACTAAATATTTAGTGTGCATCTTATTTTGCAGGGGCTTGTGTGAACTTTCTAAGCAATGTGATTTTAGAAATGTTAATGACTCTCCAAGTACACTGTGGTGTTACAAGGGGCTGAACTGTGACAAAAGCCTGCTTGGGCTGAGGCTTTTCTTCATGCTTGCTGTGAGCACATATTAATGAAATAGTGACTTGGTCTGATAAATCAAAGTGCAAATAATTCTTGGTTAACAGTGCAGATCTTGTTGATAAATGTGTCAGTTGAGCATGTTGATGTGTAATGCTGATCTCAAGTACTTTATAACCATAAAAAAGATGGAAAAATTAGTGAAATTTGTTGCATTCTAGGACATGTTTTGAGTGCTTTATTTTTGACTGTCAAGGAGAGAAGGATTTTTTGGCTTACTGGTTTAGTTTTTTAAAAAATATATTAGTAATGACAAGTACATTTTATGCCATTATATATGCTAATAGATGAGAACTGCAGTTTTATTTGGAGGCTGAAACCTGAGCATGCTTCTCTGAGTTGCATCAGTGGACAAAAAATCTCTTGGCCTAAAAGAATTCTCTGTGCCTAAAATAAGAGCATCCCTCTGTCCAATGTAGGGGTACCAAAGCTGGAGTAAGAGTACCAAAGTGGAGAAGGCTTTACATTTCTTTAAAATGTCCTGTAAGTGGGGGGGGGGGAAGGCCCAGAAGGTTGAAAGTTTTTGTTGTTAAAGTGAAAATCTGTTAGAGCAAAATACATTACACCAGTTCTTATTTTTGCAACAGTACCATTTCTAAAGCTCTTGTCGCCAATCATAGTGAAATATGCTTTGGCATAATGTTTTCAGAAGCGTAGAAAGCTTAAATAACATAGGTTAAATTAGGTACAGATTGTTTTAAAACACAAGGAAGAATCGATATCTGACAAATGAAAAAACATGGCACAAACAACTGAACATTGCATTTTGAATAGAGCTATGCTCGTTTGTGCAAGTGTTAAAGCACTTTTGTTCTGTTTATTGATACCAAAATTTAAAATTAATACCGTGTTTCCTCTGCCACAGACACCTATTTTTTCCCATTAAATTTCTTCCTGGCAGTCACATGCAAGTTAGAAAAAACAGCTGTTGGTGGATGAAACCATTTTCAATTCACGTAATAAAAATCAAGTCTCTATATTTATGCCACAATTACCTTAGCAATCATTTTGTAATTGAAAGTGACTTCCATAATTAGCTTAATTGTTTTGGCACTTCTGGCATTTTTTTGTATGGCATGTGGTGAACCAACAATTTGATTCCATGTAGGGATACTCACAGTTACACTATGGGCTGTCTCATGCTCTGTACCAGTATACCAGTAGCTGATCAGATTTTTGAGAGATAATTTCATGAGTGTCTTAAGACAGCGATGGTTTGTCTCTAAGAGAGCACAGGGCAAATGAACAATAAGTAATACGTGAAATGAAAGAGCAAATGCACTGTAATATAAGACAAGGAAATTACAATCCAGTTCAGATGAGGGAAGTGAGTCACTGGAACAAGTTGCCCAGGGAGGTTGTGGATGCCCCAGGGACCCTGGAGGTGTTTAAGGCCAGGCTGGATGAGGCAATGAGCAACATGGTCTAGTGGGAGATGTCCCTGCCCATGGCAGGGGGGATTGGAACTAGATGATCTTAAATGTCCCTTCCAACCCAAACCATTACATGAATCTAACCAGGACATATATTCTGGTTTTTAGATGTTACACTAAATCTTAAAAGGAAGTGATCATATGATGATTACTGAATTTACAAGATCTTTTCTGAGTGACCAGGTAGTTGGAGAAGAATTTGAGCTATTTCATATTTTCTGTGACATTTATTTTGTCTTAGCTGTAGTTTTAGCTCCAATTAACGAAGTACTTCTAGATCAATCAAAAACTGATAGTGAAGTCCAGCATCTGTTCTCTCAGACTGGAAGTCATTTAACAGATGGTACAAAATTTGAGTTTCTTTTTTCATCCATTCCTCTCCCTGCTTATCATGATAGCTGCCACTGGAAAATTTAGAGACTATAATCTGGGAAAAATGGGTCTAACAAACAGCTGAATTCATTATTGAAGAAAAGTTATTTGCCAATGAATTTGTTAGTTTATGAAGGCAACTATTAAGATCTTTGTTCTAGTTAAAATCAAAGAGCCCTGACCAGGCTTTCAAAAATGGAAACTTCCCTCCCTTGTTCTCCAGAGGGGACATCAGGGAAGTGTAATTAGTTTAATGCACTTCTCTGAAAAATTTGGTAGCCTTAACTCTTGTTACTGCAATAGCCAAGTGATTCCAGGATGTGAGTGGTCTGGCTTCAGAAAGCAGCTTTAGTAGTGGGCATCACGTCTTCTACCAGAGATCTCTCTTGTATTGGGGACATTTGGGGTGATGGAGATGGTCTAAGCCTTTAAGAGGGAGGAAGCCTTCTTTGGCTGCTTGTGCAGCACTTGTCCCCCCACTGGCTGAGAAATGCTGCAGAGTTGGGTTCTCTGCACCAGCTTAGAAGTTCTGAATTCAACCTCCACTCTGATGAAGATAAGACCAGTGGGACAGAAAGTTTGAACTATGGGGTTCTGTTGACTTGAGATTTTGAACTTGTTTGGAGCATACTATATTTTGGTGTTTTGCTTAGGTTCAGTTAATCCAGGTAATATTTGCTAAGGTGTCATTAAATGAGCTATTACTTTTGCTAATCACATCTGCACAGGGACAGATTTCTCTGCTGTCTGAAGATGTATCTGTCATTAGTTTTAGATGGAGGATTTGTATTCTTTTTAAGCTGATGGGGGAGTTTTGCATTAACTCTGGTGGGACTAAGGTTTCACCCCTTCTTGTTAACTTGCTGATTATTATGGAGATGCTATACTCTGCATGACTTTCCTTTCTTTTATAGTTGCTTGTTTCCTTGATAAATACTTAGGTTAGCTTTGAGTTAATCTAAGGGAATGGCTGATTAAATTGCATTTATCCATATTTAAAGATACAATGAGATGCTGGATCAATTGAAGAGCTGCTCTAGTGGCTCGATATGGTTTCAGATTTTAGCTAGATGTGTCTTGAAATTGATGGTATTTTATGCATTGTGGACATGTAATTTGCAATTTGGGATAAGGTTCATATATAATCAGAACATTTTTATGTTTCAAGCCCTTGTTAAAAAGGGTTGAAACCTCCTCTAGTTCTTCTGGCCATTAATTGTGTTTGTAATGTATTAGCCTTCCTGATTAAGTGTCTGAAGATTAGCGTAATGTGAGCATGCGCACGGGTGCAGCTCTGTGATTTCTTCGTTTTACACACTATTTCATGGATATAAGTAAGCATAAAGATGTTCTACAATCAGAGGTTGGCTTTGAGATCAAGATTATCAGAGGTACTTCAAAAATGAGTGGATATTTTATTAAATGAAAAAGGTGGAAATATTGCTTCATATAATCTGGCTATTTAAAAGCAGGGCAGAAAAGGTCTGGTTTTGACACAGCGATGGAATCGCTGTAGAGTCTATACCTTGGGTTGGTCCGGTGGGTTTCTGCTAAGACTCGAGCTGAGGGGCTACTCTGCCATGAGGCTTCTGTTCTCTGTCTGGTTTTAGAAGATAAAACTTCTGTGCACTGTATTTACTCACCCTGACTACATCAGGTACTTTTAATTCTCGATCCATTTTGCATGTTTTAGGTTTTCAATGTGAAATTTTCCCATGGATATGCGATTCCAGGAGGTGGGCTGTGAGAAGGAAACCAGGGATTGGAAGAACTGCAGTAATTCTTCAAGAACTGGCAGTGCTGGAAGGATGGTGCATTGCATAGAATTACAGAATACCAGGGATTGGAAGGGACCTCAAAAGATCATCTAGTCCAATCCCCCTGCTGGAGCGGGAACACCCAGATCAGATCACCCAGGAACAGCTCCAGGTGGGGTTTGAATGTCTCCAGAGAAGGAGACTCCACACCCTCTCTGGGCAGCCTGTGACAGTGTTCTGTCACCCTACCTGAAAAAAAGTTTTTTCTCATAATTATGTAGAACCTCCTATGTTCCAGCTTGCACCTGTTACCCCTTCTCTATTTCTAATGCTTTAAATACAGGGCTTGCTGACAAATAAAAATTCGACAACAAATAACGTAGAGATGAAAGCACAGTTCAGGTATTATGGTGTATGCTGCAGGGTGGAGGCCAGGCTGATTCCCCAGATTGGGGTGGACTCAGGCTGACATCCAGAACAGCAAGGTTTTAAAATTCTGGTAGAATTTAAAATTAGAATTTCTTCTGGTAGAAGTTTTCCTATTAATAATTTAGCTCCTGCTCTTGAAATACTGCTGCGTGGATGGAGCTGAACACAAGAACGGGGAAGATTTTTTAAAATTTCTGTCATTCAGCTGGGGAGTTCCAAACAGTCTGAGTTCTTTGAAAGGGAATTCTGATGTGGGTGAATCCATTTTTAAAGCAACTGCCGTGCGTCTGTTTACTCTGCAGAACATATATAGAACACTCCTAATCAGCACAGGAGCTTGTCAGTGTATGGCTTTTGATGTTTGATTAGATGATCACAGGGACATCTGCAGTGAGTTAGTTTTGAAGTTGTTGGTGTGAGGCACTGCAGGAACCAGAACTGTGTGGCACTATTATACCGTGAAAAACTGCTGCTCTTTAAGAACCTTTTCTAAATCCAGCTTATGCACTGAGCTGAGGGCTGTCAAATGTAACAAAAGCCATCCCTTCTCCATTCATTATGTTGTTTTTCAACCTGACACTGTTTCCCCCCCACGTTTATAGGATCACAGAATTGCCTTGGTTGAAAGGTACCTTTCAGATCATCGAGTCCAACCATCAACCTAATGCTGGCAATAATAACCATCCCTAAACCATCTCTCTAAGTTATATGGCTACCCATCTCTTAAATACATTTCTTGATATGTCTGCCAGTCTCCAGAGATGGTGTCTCAACCACTTCCCTGGGCAGCCTGTTCCAATGCTTCATAACCCTTTCAGTGTAATTTTTTTTCCTAATACCTAGTCTAAGAAATATTTTGAGCAACAGCTTTCCTTGCACTTGTTCTTATTTCAAGAAGCAGCTCTTGAAATGTGTGCTGTGGCATTCTGCAACAAAAGGGAACTATATTGTAGAGGAGAAACTTAGAAATGTAAATGGAATATTTGTAATACTTCACAATACTGAATTGATCATCTGAAGAAGGACAGAATGCCCTGAGGTAATTTCCTCTTTTGAGGGTGCAAAGAGTTATGAGTGTGTGGGAAGAGGGGGGAGGAAGTTGCCTTTATGTTCCTTGCACAACCTGCATTTCAGAAAAGGTTTATTATTTTACCTACATTGCTTAAGATGAACAGTGGATGTAATTTACATATTTTTATTTGAGAAGGATAAGCAGACTTTTTGTGATTTATTTAAATAAGCGTTTGTTAATATCATGGAACATTCATTACTTAGTATATAAATTAGCAGTAAAAATTGTATAATCGGTAAAAGAAGTTATTAATTTTTAATGTGTTGCTTTCTAAAACCTGTTTCCAGTGAGAGGAGTGCAGAATTTTTATTGACTATGCATGAGAGAATGTATCTATTACGAAAACCATCAAAGTTCTTTATCATGTGTTATCATAGGGTACAGGATGTCAGGACTAGGAGTAATGGATGCAAGTTGGAAGAGGGTAGATTTAGGCTGGATAGAGGAAAGAAATTCTTTACTGTATGATGAGATACTGGAACAGATTGCTTAGAGAGGTTGTGGGTGCCCCAGGGAACCTGAAGGTGTTTAAGACCAGGGTGAATGAGGCATTGAGCAACGTGGTTTAGTGGGAGGTGTCCCTGCCTGTGGCAGGGCCACTGGAACTAGATGATCTTTAAAGTCCCTTCCAACCCAAACCTTTCTATGATTCTGTCATTCTGGAACCGATGTTACTAGGGGGCTGGTTCTATTTTTTCCTTTTTAAAATAAATTTTGGTCCTTGGTTGTAATTTTGAAGCCACCTGGTTGTTTATAAACTTTTCTCCTTTGTTCTCTTTGTGTAGGCAGGTAGATGTGATGGTAGGTGATGGAGGGTGGCTGAGAGACTTAACCTTCTTTTTTGCACGTATCTAGAAAGAATGTGGAAAAATTATAGGGTGGAAATAAAAACTGCTGATGAAGAGGGGAAGAAAGGTCATGCTTTCAATGCTGTTGACATGTATTCATCTCAGTAGCTGCATCTTTGGGGTGCTACAAAATACTGTCATTCCACCTGGAACAGCTTTAGCAGGCAGCTTCCTCAACAGGTTCCTGGTGCTGAAATTGGAATGAAAGCATTAGCAAGTTGCTTATATGTCTGGCAGTCAACATAGCTCATGTCTATTATTTACTTTCAAGCTCTAGCAACATTTAGCTAAAATAAAATAAGTTCTCAGTTAGTGTCCTACTGAAATGCTAGTGCTTGATAAATACGATTTTCCATGAAAATTAGGAATCCAGTGATCAACTGGGAATAGTGACAAAGTCTGTGATACCTAATTAGACCCAAATGCTGATATGACATTAGTAAAAAACTCATTTTTGAGTTTTTTGAGTCTCCTCGTGGTGCAGTGACACATGAGACACTGTTCTTGTTCTGATTAATATTTCTGTGCCTCTGAAAGTGAGGATCTCTTACAGGATTGATAGTTACTCAGTTTGAAAGAATGTGCCTTTTATTTTTGTTTTCTTTAGGAAAGGCTCCTTAGATACTAAATTACCCACCCCATTGGAGTGACCTTATCTAGGGATGTGTACTAGTCTGTAGCTGATGTCTCAGCTAATCTGGATTTACAGGTTTTCAGGTTGTATTAATAACATAGAGGTCTTTGCAACTGGCACACTTAGGTTGTTTCATGGTGGTAAGTCCTGATTTGCTTTACACCTGTGAAGCAACTTCTTACAATAACAACATGGAACACATTTTAGTGTGTCTGGGTACTGTTTGCTTTTGGTGTTGCAGGTGTTTGATGTGTTGAGAGTTGGAAATAATAAACTGAAGCCATTGTGAACATAGACTAAAACAATAAAAGCGATGCAGCAAGATTCAAGATATTGAATGACCATCTCAACTTTGTTTTTTAGCAGCAATTGCAGGGTTTCTTGTGGCCTGTGAGTCTAATGTGACCCTTTATCATAACTGAACTTCTCTGAAATAAATTTGAATAAATCTATGATTCTGTGATTCTAAATAAAGCCTAGTAAATAAGCAATGTAGTAGATAAACAAACCTTTAGTTAAAAAGGAAGGGATTAGACCCCAAAATAACTGAGTTGATGGGAGAACAGTTGTCACTGTTCCCTTTACTATGAGGGACAATAATTACCTGTTTGTGAGGTATCCTCATTCTGGCCCTGAGCAGCCGAGGATGGACTTACCCATGATCTGATATGGCATGGTTTTTTGTGTGATGTATTTCAGGTACTGAAGAATTTTTGGGTCCTGAAGAAGTGTATTTGCCAGTTCCAGTTTTTACACATACCAGGCAGTATCATAAAAAAAAACCAACAAACAAAGAAACCCTGAAGCCTACAGACTTTGGCACCTGTGAGAAATCTTATGGGAACAGTTGATCCTGTAAGATTTTTTTTTCCCTTGGTAGTCAAGTTAAATAGTGGCTTATACTTTTTAAGACAGGGATGAATGACCCTGTCTGTCATTCATCTTGGGTTAAGCTGTGGTGCAATGTATGTTTCAATTAGAACATATGGATGCTCAAACTCAAGCAAAATAGCCTTTTTATTACATCGAAGTATCACATTTACTGCATTTGAACTGTTCCTTGTAACCTGACTGGGCTGAGAGCATGTAGTGCTATCTCAAAGTTAGCAGAATTATTCTTTGTGTTGGCATTCACCCTGTGGTCTGTTTTGCAGCTGGGTTATGAGTGATATGAACTTGGACCTTAAATAAAAGATCTGTTTCTTGTAGCATACTCACTCCATTGACCTAATAGTGGTGCATCTGGGATGATTATACATTTAACACCTGTGGAGACGAATTGGCCTCCTCCTTTTCCTTTCTTCTGCCTTTTTGGAATTACCAAGTGCAATCAATTTCATGGTATATCCATCAGCTTTACAGAAACAAAACGAAACTCCTTTTCAGCTGACCTCATGTCAGAGAAATATGGTGAAGGCTTCTCAAATCATGAGTTCACTTCCACCCCCACATCTCTCTCTTTCTTTAATCATCTGCGTAAATCTTTCTGTCCTTCAAGCACCAAAATTGGAATCAAATAGAAATGTATTCGTTTGAGGTAAAATAAGTTCAGCAGCAACACAACTGAGCAAGTCACCTCATCTTTTGACACTTTCTATAGGAGCCCGAATGAGTTCTTTTTCTGATGCAGGAGGGCCATATTCCAAGGGAAATTTTAACAAACACTTCTATGAGAAGTTGGAAGCATGTTAAAAAGGGAAAGGGGCCAGGAAATAATAAAAGGATGGATTAAAGATATTCTAAGTCACAATGAAGAAAAAAAATACTTATCAGCAGGAAGAAAGATATCCCCTTCAATATGGCTTCAAAAGAGGTAGCCAGTTTATGGATATTTCATCTTAAATAAATCAAGTCTGGGAAATGCTGCAGTTCTTGGTGGCAAATCTGCTTGTTTCTCAGAGTCTCCGGTAGTGATATTTTCTTTAGCAAAATTCAAGCATTTTTTGCTTGAAAGAGCATGGAGAAATTTCTCCTCAGGTCTGTGAGGCATCCACCACAGCCGCCTAGTCATCAGATGTTTCTAAGTGCCTCTGCAGAGATGGACTTTTTCTTAATTAAGGTTATTGGTGGAAATTCTGTGATGCAAAGAGCAGGCACGAGGCCATTGTGGCTAAAGCAGTCTAAGGGATAAATGGATCTGCATTTCCTTCATGCACGGTATGTGCTGCCTTGTGTGCTCTCAGATTTCCACTTGAGGGGTTGAATTCAATCAGCTTGTATATCTGAGGGCAGAATATTCTACAAAAGATATCCTGAAAATATTGATGACTGAAGTGATCTGTGCAGTGGTGAGAACTGCTTGAATCAGAAAATTCTGCTCCTTGTGGAAAAAATGCAAATAACTAAATTGAGCCTGTATTACAGGTTCTTCATGAGTTCCTGCTGGGGAGGAACATAGCTCTGAGGAGAAGGGATAGTCAGAATGGGCTAGAAGAGTTCTTATATAAAGTTGTTAGAAATTACATCATGATCTTCTAAATAGTAGAATTAGCTCTTGAGGTGGAAGGGCTGCTGCAACTCCCTTATGAGGACAGGCCAAAGGCATTGTAATTGTTGAGCCTGGAGAAGAGAAGGCTCAGTGGGGACCTCATATTAGGCTCTCAATAACTGAAGAAGGCCTACAGAAAGGCTGAGGTAGGACTTCTTAATAGGGTCCAGGATGGCAGGACTAGGAGTAATGGATGGAGATTGGAAGAGGGGAGATTTAGACTGGATAGAAGAAAGTTCTTTACTGTGAGGTTGGTGAGACACTGAAACAGACTGCCCTGAGAGGTTGTGGATGCCCCAGGGACCCTGGAGGTGTTTAAGGCCAGGCTGGATGAGGCATTAAGCAACATGGTCTAGTGGGAGGTATCCCTGCCTATGGCAGAGGGGTTAGAACTTGATATTCTTTAAGAAAACCATTCAATGTTTCCATGTCATTTCTTCTTCAGTCTTTGGGCCATTCCATCCATCCTTGATTCCCCATTGTTAGCATGGGAAACACTGCTGTGCAGAGAAGAGGAGGGGAAATTTGATCACTGTTCATAGACAGATCTGAGCATTGCCAGCCAGGGTCAGGATGCTTTGAGGTGGATAGGACTGGGATAGGACAGGGAAAAGAAAGGGAAAGGACAGGGATAATGATAGGACACTATAGGAATAGAACAGAGATAGGACAGGGACAGGACAGTGATAAAGATAGGGTAGGCCAGATCAATACTCTAGTTAATACCCAAAAGAGCATCTCTGGTGTGTGATTTTTCTCTTTAAAACACCTCTGTATGTAGTAAGAAATTGTCAACAGTAGAAGTACTTTTAGATTAGGGATTACCGTGTTAATTATAACAAAGCTATCACTTGGTTTACAAAACACTGAACCAAATGATGGCTTCATGCCCGACTGTGATTTTCTGCCTCTTTACCTTTCAGTCTCTAGTTGTATGGAGTTGTCATTTCCAAATGGCTGTTTTGAGAGGCACATTGATGATACTATTGTGTTAATGTCATCAATCATACAAACACTGGTATTACCAGGTAAAGTTAGTTCATTAGAACCAGATGCATGCTCCTGTAAATAATTTTTTTTTTTTTCAAGTATGGCACTATGCCAATAGATTATAACACTTCTGGGAAATTAATCTGCTGCCAGTTATAGGTATTTATAATGCTATGGAAGTTTATTACACATCAAATTATTGATGTTGGTTTTGTTAAAATTACTTGCAGTACCTGATACCAGTTGTCTTTTAAGCACAGGTCTAACACATGGATTCTAGGTTTGCAGTGATTTAATTCTTGTTAAAATGATTCAATATTTAGAATTCATTACATATAGTTATGATGATCACTGCCTCATAAGTACTTATTTTTCTATTTAATTACTAAAATTACTTCAAATCTAGCTTTCTTTTCCACTGCTGCTTGCATTTCATTCTATAACAGTGAAATACGCATGCTCTGGGCTGGTTGGCCCTGACTAAACTCCATTTATTTTTGCATTGCAAAAATCAAATGAGAAAATAGTCGTTTATTCCATACATGCAATTTTTAAGTTGTCTCTCTCGCTTATTAACTAGTTGAAGTTATCCATGCAGGCTTTTGATGTACGTAGTAAAATCATATAAATTAGGAGTGAGAAAGCAAGTTCATTGCACTCACCTGCTCTTAGAGAAAAACAATTTTTTTTTTAAGCAGAATGTAGAAAAATTTTGTTTTGAGCTTCCAAGAAGCTCTTTTTAGTGGAAAAGCGTGGATTTGAAAAACAGTATAAAATAATGCTACACACTTCTTGGCATGTGTGCTATGTGTATGTTCACATTGTGCCCTTTCCTAACAAGGATTAAGATTATGCCTTAAATTTGTTGTGAAAAGAGTGGGAACTAGATAAATATACTGCAGTTCCCATGTAATGACAGGAGGTGTATTTAAAGGAGACTGAGAATATAACTCACTAGAGGATAAAATATATTTTCCAGCAATGCTGAAATTTGAGAGGGGCTCAGCACCTACCTCTGGTTTTCACTGATATTGATGGGGTCAGACCCTTAACTCTCTCTAACCTTCCTCTTAAACAGGATGATGTTTAGTAACATACTTGTCCTGCGATGATACCCTCCATGTGTGGAGTATTGTGTCCAGTTCTGGGACCCTCAGTTCAGGAAGGACAGGGAACTGCTGCAGAGAGTCCAGTGCAGAGCCACAGAGATGGTGAAGGGATTGGACCATCTTCCTTATGATAAACAGCTGAGGAAGCTGAGTCTCTTTATTTTGGAGAAGAAGAGACTGAGGGGTGACCTCATTAATGTCTCTAGCTATGTAAAGGGAGAGTGTCAGGAGGATGGAGCCAGACTCTTCTGAGTGACTTCCAATGACAGGACTCGAGGCAATGGGTGCATACTGGAACGCAGGACATTCCACAGAAATATAAGTAAAATGTTTTCACAGTGAGGGTGACAGAACAGTGGCACAGGCTGCCCAGGGAGGTTGTGGAGTCTTCTTCTCTGCAGATATTCAAAACTTGACTGGATACCTTACTGTGTGACCTGGTCTAGGTGTCCTGCTCTGGCAGGGGGATTGGACTAGATGATCTCATGAGGTCACTTCCAATTCCTGATATTCTGTGATTCTGTACTTCTGTGATTTGGGCTTATTTGAACTGGGGAAAGGGAAGCCAGTTGGCAGCTTTGGGGTGCTTCTGGGCCTTGGGTTCTCTCCCCTGCACCACTACCTGTTCCTGCTGAAGACAGAATGCTATGGGAAGTATGGTTGCCCTGCCACCTTGTCTCATGCCCTTGTGTTTGCTGTTTGCCTCTCTTCCACTTTCTGGGAGTATGTCTTGGGGGGTCTTCGGATTCCTGATGGGGCAGATGACTTGGGTGGCCCTGGGGTGGCAGAGGTCCCCCTGCCCTGTGTAGCTCCTGTCCTTCTCTCCTGCCCCAGTGGTGTTTGACCAGGTGGAGAAGTCTCTTGCAGCCTCACCTCTATTCTGTGCTGTGTTTTTTTGAGTTTGGACTTTAGTATGTTTCAAGGGAAAGGGGAAATGCTAGCCGATTCAGTTGTGGGGCTTTGTATTGGTATTTTTCCCTTTCTTTTGGAGTCAGAGTTGACTGTACACTGCAGCTGTGTAACAGAAATCTCCTACTGAGGAAGACAAAGTGTGTGAAGAGTGTTCAGCCTCCAGTCTAATATATTTTTTCCTATTGCACATAGCACTTTTGGGTTCATTATAGCTTGCCCTCATAAGTCGTCATTTCTATCTTAAGGCTGTTGTGCTTTCCAATGTAAAGCAGGTTGATGCTGGCACATTTTTTCTATTTTAATTTTACAAAGTTGTCATACTGAAACTGTGCCTTGTATTTAAAGTGCTTTGAAGTGAAGAGATAAACAAAGAGCTAAAATAAAATTAAAAAGGAGCACGAACAACATTTCATCTTGGTTTGTCTTTTTTAAAAAATAAGCTGAATGGATGTAGTACCCTTGTGCCACTGTAGTAAGTCAGCAAACATGAGCTGATCAATCTAAATTGAGTTAGTGTATATGCAGTAAGCAGAAACAGGTGAAAATTAGGTTATCTGTGCCCAACTCCTACTGTTTGCTATGAACAGTGAGATATAAACTAGTTTTTTGACACAATTAGTTTTGTTTATTTTCAGAGCAGGGCAGAGGCAGAACATGTGCTCTATCTACCATAGTTATTAAACCAAGAAACTATATAAAGTCTCTAGCTCAATTGTGACATTTACAGATAAAGGTAGAAAGCCCTGCCATAAATAAATCCCAAGTGAATCCAGGAGGAAAAACAGCAGCAGTCCTTGGTACATTTCAGGTTTATCTCTGTGACAAACAAAAAAAATCCTCAAGAAATTTGTGTCCTTCCACTAACCAAAAAAGAAGCCATTGTCTCTGCTCATGTTAGAAATGCCAACCAATTCATAATCTGAAGTATGGTTTTACATCTTCACTTTTTTGGGCTTCTTGACTCCCTGCAGTTTGCAGATGAAGACAATAAGCTTCATGGATACTTTTAATGAAGTCCTAAAAGTAGTAATGGAATTTAAGAGGTCTCTTGACCACAGATTGAACCTATTGTTACAGCAATGAAATATTAAATACCAGTGGCAAATATGCTCTCACAATTGCAGTTCTTGCTTGCACAGTTACTATAACTCTTTGATTTAAAGGGGAAAAACAAGGATACATAACTTGTAACAGCTTTTACATCCCTATAGAAGCTTTTTGAATGCATTTATGCACCTCTCCTTATCTGGTGAGAAGCACTAATTGCACAAATAAACATAGTTTCTCCAGTGTGGCAGAGTGAGGTCCTTTCCTGAGATCTCAGTATTACTGTTGCTTGTATTCCTCTTTCCCAGCAGAAGGGTGATTGCCTTTTTTCTCTTTCCTGTGCCAAGAAGTATCACCACCACTAAAGAGTATGAGTGAAGACACAGTAGATGCAGCTGTGGACTTCCAGTCCCGTTGTTAATCCCATCTGAAATTACTTGCTCCTAGAAACCAGCATTTATTTTGAATGCAGTATCTCACCTATTGCAGAACTCTAAAAATCAAGCCAAATGCAGAACTGCAAATCCAGTATTGTCCTTTCCACTAGTTGGAGCACTTACCAGCAATAGCTTTGATGTACTCGCATCATAAAACTTCTATACCTCTTTATCCTGGATGCTGAAGTGCAAAAGGATCCTCTTGCTAGAGACAGGTTATGTTTTTTGTAATGTAATTTCTCTGTCACTCATGTTTACCAGAGATTTTTTTTTAAAGTTAATTGCTTCTCAAAATATTAACAATTCCTACCCTCTCTGCAAGCTAATTGGGGACCTGACAAATCATTCCCCATGCCTTTTGCCAAAGACCCTGAATGTCTCTTAACTGAATATCTGAGAGACTTTACCTTTCCCTCAGGTTGGAGTTTGTTGGAAGAGCGTTTTGGTGTTAGGGTTTCCAGCATTTAGGATCATTGGTGATCAAATGTGCCAGTTCTGTCTTCAAGAAGATTGTGAGCATGAACAAAATAATCTTTGAAGCGTTCAGATTCTTCCATCAGACTAAACTTCAAGATCTGCTGCTGTTACTGTGTCATCTCTCACTTCAAAGGTACCTGCCCTTTGACTTTTAAGTTGAGCTGTTATAGTTGGGGCCCCTCTGGGTTGCTTGAGGCTATCAGATGTCCAAATAGCCAGAACAACAGGAATAATATTTGCTTTCTTCTGGTAAACAGTTCCTGTTGATTGTTACAAGGATGTAAGGCAGTTCAGGCTGGAGAGGGGGGAGAAAACCCACTGACCTGTTCGAACTTTATTTCAGTTTGCATTTGGCTCCCTGCATTTGTGTTTTCCAGACTTGATGCTTGTAGCTGCTGGAATTGCATGCAGCCATGGGAATTTTTGCACGGAGGAAGGAAGCAAATTTTCAATCCGTATCAAGTGTAATTATCCCTGATGCTGATCTGCTTAGGTTCCCATTTAAGTTCTAGAGAAGGTTTGCTAAAGCTTGTTGCTTTTGAAACTTACAACCATTTAAACAGGAGTTATTCACTGAAGAGAGGATGTAGCAGATGGAAAGCCTTATTTATCTCTGTTCCTCTTAGAACCTGAACTCCTTTTGTGCTCACAACTGTGCTGTAGGCAGTTCTTGCTTGAGGGGAACAAACTGTTCAGACTGGTTTTTGAGTTGGAGTTCAGCTCCCCAGGCCCCTGAATTTATGATCTTCAGCCTTGATCTCTCTATTACCATTGTACAGGAGAGTGTGCATTGGTGAAAGTCTGAGGAGCTTAAAATGCAGCAGCACATCAGTGTAACAACACAGATTGGGATTATCCTGTTATTCACCTGTTTTGTTTCATGTATCCAGTACTTCCTATTAAAACATTAAGCCAAATTCACTGTGCTTTTCTATTGAAATTTAAAGCCCTGCATGAGATTACGCGCAGACACTTGAAAAGATGCCATGCTCTCCATGATCCTCTTTTCTACTGGGAGCTGCTTTTGTCCAGGATGTATTTCTTGTGCTTGCAGTATGTTCCATGTTTCAGGGATCCTAGACTATTAAGCTCATTCTCAGAAGCAAGCAGTGAACACTTCCTTCAGTTGCTTTTGAATTTGGTAAAGTTCATGTCTGAATGAAAGACCTTTCTGTAGGAAGTCTACCTTGTTCTTTCTTGCACGAAATGACTCATTGAAGCTGCTTCTTTCTTCCTTTTCTTTCTATGAGAAAGCTTAACGTCCTTCCTTTTGAGTACTTAGAATGCATTACAGTGATGTGGAACCGTTAAGTATGCAGATTAGTATTTCTCTAGGTAAGAAAGAGTCAAGCAAAGTCCAGCACCTTGCAGTGCTTTGGGTTTATAATACAATTGTAGAGGCTTCAGAGAAGGCTTTTCTTTTCTCTGTGTTACAGTGTAAATAACTTCACTGTTCAAAATACTTTTAGTCTGCTTTTCTGAACAATATATTACTGCACACTTGATATAGATAATTTTATTTCTCAAAAAGCCAAAGAAAGAGCCAACCCCTTACACCAAATATGCTTGTGCTTTTCCAGAATTTCTGCTTCTGGAGTATTTCTAATTATGGCCACATAAAGATTTAACTGGTAAAGAAAACTACATTGTGGTTTTTGCATCTAAGCCTATTGTAAAGTTTTAAAGCTTAAATAATTCACATATGTAAAAACTTTTGTTAACTTAATATTAAGGTTGCTCCAATTTTGTGTCCTCCGACAGCAATAGGGCCATGCATCCTCTTGGTCACCTCCCTTTACAGGGAGAAGGGAAGAGCAGGAGAAAGGAAAAAAAATCTGGAACCTTGTGGTTGGACTGCAAAGATGAAGACAACTTAATAGAACAGTCATGAAAAAGGATAATAATAAAAAAATATGTCTCTGGGCCATCTCATGAAATAGCTTTTAGCTACAGTTTGCTGTAGCTTGTGGTTTGTATTGTTGTTTGAGTCAGAGTCAAGTAACAAAGAAAAAAAGAGCTCAGTCCAAGGCAGATGTGGCATATGATGCTAATTGGATACTTGAATTTAGTGAATCATACTGCCAGTCTTCTAGTTTTCAGTCATGCTGAACATGATCAAACATCTTCAGAGTATTGAAAGAGTATGTAAATTTTGAGTTTCTTAGCTTAAAACGAAGGAAAATATTGCCTTTTATACCTACTCAACGTTTCCCAAAATATCCAGAATTGAATAAAATAATGAAATGGAAGCTGTATATCTGCAAACGTGTCTCACTGGGTTAATTAGTGTGTAGAGTACTTTGGAACTCAATAGAGTACTCTGATGTGATTTGCTGTGGTTGGGACTCAACTGTGAGAGGAAGTAGTGGTTAAGTATTGAGTTGGCATGCACTGAAAGTAGTTTGGGACTTCATTTTGTTGTCTGAGTTCCTCAGAATGGGAAACAAAGAGCTGTTTTGTCTCTGTGTGTAGTCTCTGCATGTCTCAAACCAGGTTGAGCATCTTCTGTGGAGAGGTTAGGAAATGATGGAACTGTATAAAGACATGAGAGAAGATAGATTAGCCATTTCCTTCCTCTACATAGTTTACATACTAAATGTCAGTGGGGTACTCTGTTTCTAGGGAATCATTGATATAAGTGAGACTATTAATTTTAAAGCAGAAATAAACAAAAGTTGGGTATTTTTGCTGGAAGGCCTTCTTGTTACCAACTCTTCCAATGTCACAGTTCAATGGGCATTGAACTGGACTATGCATGTTTGTCCACAGTGAGAGAATTCACAATAGGAATAGAAGAATTGGTGACTCACATTCTGACCTTCATTCTTGCAATTAAAGATGCCACTATTAGTCAACAACTGTAATGCGATTATGTCTACCTGTAACATTAAAAAGCTATTTCTGTTGATAAATGTAACTTTCTAGAGTGGAAATTAAGTTAGCTGTGTGACTTCCTTTCCTTGTTTTTTCTTTAAATTATTACAAATCATAATCATGGTTGTAAGAGTTCTAACTTTATACAATTGTCCCTTTCATAATCAGATCAGTAGGAAAACTGTGCTTGTTATCCTGAGTCTAATCAATGTAGACTGTTTTATTGTTTCTGTGCTATTTTATGCCAAATGAATATGCTGGTACATCTCTGTATAATGTATTTTGTTCACTCCACTTTTTCAATGATACAATAAATCCTGTTTTCTCCATTGCAATTTTTAGTACTGTCAAATTATTGATTAACCCATGCTGCTATTTCAAGAGATAGTTAATAATTAACATGAAAGCAGATCACTTTATGAAAGGTTATTTTCTGCTGACTTTTATAAAATCCTAGGAGATGTTGCAAATACCATTATGATTCATAAGGATTTGTTGGAAATGACAATATACTCTCAGGTTATCCATCTGTAGTTTAAATTGCCTGCTAGGTTTAAGATAAGCCAGTGATAGCAATGTCTTGGCTCACTGGAGTCAACTCAGATTTATTAATCATATCCACTCTTACATTCAGAGTAATACCATGCCTGTAATTTCAGTTCCTAAAATCAGGTTTTGTATATAGTTGCACAAAATTAAGATGCTACACAGTTGCTTTAATTTCCATTGAGCACTGGGATCAAGATCAAGGGCTTTATGTAGGGCAGCATGTTTTCATCTGTTTGGATGCAGGCAAGTCCCAGTTCCTTGAAGAGATTCAAAGAACGTTTTAACCCTTACTCATTTGTTTGATGCTGTTGAGGTTAAAATATTCTCATGGGCCCTTAAAAACATCTTCAGCACTGATGACCTGTTTTTCCTCTGACAGATCCGTTCTTAGAGTTAAGTTTGAAGTATGCTATCAGAGAAATTTAGCAGCATCCCTTACCTGGGAATTACTTGTCAAATAGAGGCTTGGCAACACCAATTTGTGTTACTTTTTTCTCCCAGGCCTTTGTGATGGCTTCCTAACCACAGCTGGCTAGGTTTTATTGAGAATGAATTTTGGCACTGTGCTTTGGAGCCAAGAAAAGAGTAAGATTTCTAAGAGAAGTAACTCCTTCCCGTATGGAGATGGGTTGTGAGACTTGCAAGTTTTGTGTATGCATGTGAGTGTGTACACTCTTTCTCTCTTATATGTCTTATGTATAAAAAGACTCTGAAAATACTTTTTTTAACATCTTTTGAAGTACAGAGAAAATGGTTAACTGTTAGTTGTCTGCAGGATGATGCTCAAACTGTTGCCAATAAGCCCCTTAGACTGAAGCAAGCTGATGAGTCTTTGATTAACTCGATGCCTGAATCTTCTGAAAAGTAAATAAATTTACAGGCCACAAAGTCAAGGGGGAATACTTAACTTGCAGCAGGAATGAAAGTGCCTTTAGTCTAAACAGGCAATGTAATTTTTAGTGCCTTGTGTTCAAGGGCTGCGTTCCAAGCTGAGGAAGCTCTGTGCTAATCACAAACTCTGGCTCCTTGGCACGTTGTGGAAGTGTCTTGGGAAAACACTGGATGAGTTGGTCTCTGAGAGCATTCAAGTCCTTGTCATGCTGAAGATTGGGTCTCTCATGGGACCACGATCTTTGATTTATGTGAAGATTTCTGATTTCATGGAGTGAAGTGTGTGTGTTTTCTACTGCAGTGTTTTAGCAAAGCATTTCCTCCCTAGCCTTTTACCTTCCTTTGTAGCCTGCATCCTTCCAGAGAGCAGTGGAAGCCATATTTCAATACCTCTTGACTGCACCACATTTTCAAGAAATTAATTCTTGTCTCATCTCTTGCTATCCATGTGCATTACTGGCCAGTCTGTGTACAACCACTAGATAGAAGGTGTCTGTGGCTATTGCATTAGTGCCTAAAAGTGGATTGTATGTTGAAACATGGGATGTATCAGGGAGTTTGTATTCATGTTCTTTAGTTGCTGATGTCAGTTTAGTGTTCAATCTTTGACAAGTCAAGCGGTGAAGGATGTGCACCTTGGACATCTGGAGGAAAAGCTATTTTGCCTGCTTATATTTATTTCATAGGGAGTTGGCTCTGTAAGTGCTTAATTAGAAAAGCAAACTGTTATTTTCATGTTCTTCTCATTAACATGATTTGGTTAATAATGTTCCCGTGACACTTTTTTTGGACTGTTTATTCTGTTGGCCACTGTACTGTGCAGATGTGCCTGTGCATACTTGACTATAGGAAATGATGTAGCTGTTCTACAAAGATTTAGTCAAAGCTAAAATATTTATCTGACTGCATCATCTGTCTTGTGCTTTTTCCCCTCTAAGCTTTCTTCAGGCTCCAGCATTATTTGCACACACAGTCGCATTCTGATTGTTGTCTCTCCTAGCTCTGCAGTCAGAACCTTCTAAAGATTCAGATTGTTATGTATACATCATGCTAGGTGGCTGTGTATTATTAGAAATCCTGAGCTTTAAGCACACTGTCACCCATTGTTCAGTAAACACAATTACATTGCCCTATCTTTCATCTCTTCTCTAATGAATCCATGCTAATTGATTAATCAGTGCTGTTGCTTCACTATGATAATCCCATATGAGGAACAGCAGTAATATAACTAGCAATTACTAATATATGTTGTACACTGAGGAAAACATAACATAATACACTGCAAGTGGCAAACCCAGCTCAGGAGGAGCGGAATGGAGACTGGGGCCAGGCCACCATCCACAGCTGAGAGGGGAACTAGTCCTGGGGGGTGCTTGTTCTAGGTGCTCTTCAGATGTGAGCACGCCCCAGTGCTGACTGGTAATGGGAATATTTCAGGCTATCACGATTCGTGGTGTGTTAGAGAAGCACATCTGAAAAGATGAGAGCAATATGTTCAGCTATGTTTTTCTGAGTTTCATCTGATGTTGGTTACTGATGTGACTGTCATCTTGACTTAAACATGACTTTGACAGTCACTTGTAAAGTGAGATAATGAGCATTCTTATATCATTACAGCTCCTTACTGATCTTACTGTTTAATTTCCAAAGTCACAAGTTGAGATTTCTGATCAGAGACAAAGCTCAATGTTGGCTCTCACAGGCTGTGAGCAGTGCTTGGCAGGACAGTGACATCCATTAGGTTTTCCTTGATGTTACAGAATCAACAAACCATGGATTCTTGTTGACCAGCTTGGCTTATTTATTTATGCCTTCCATTCACAAAGGGAATTAGCAGCAACATATTAAATATGTTCTTTAGCAAAGCCTCATTTTTAACCCTAAAAATAGATATATTTTTTAAATTATTGAAGCCATTATTATTCACTGCCACTATCATTGCTAGTGTTAGTAACTCTGTATGTGTTTTCATTTGGATGAAAAAGTGCATTCAATAGAGGGAGTATTTCAAGGAATAAAGATGGGAGGCTAAAGTGTCACTTGTATGTTCAGCTTTGAGATAATATGCATTCTTTAGAAGTCTTTCAGATTGTACTGAATATTGGTCTAGCCAAAGCAGAACGTTTTTATCTAGTACAGCAATTGTATTTGTAAAATGTTGGGTTTTAAAATTTTCTATATTGTGCATTAGTTGAATATGGGAGAGATTTTTTTTAAGTGTTCAGAATTAGTGATATTATGTGGCGTAAATAAAATCCAAGTTCTGTTTCGTGGAGAAATGGTCTTATCATACATGTCATACATCTAGATAAGACTTAGATAAGACTTAGGTTTTCACTAAACAGTAGTTTCAAGAAGAAAGTATCTTGATGTAATATATAAAATTGTTCTGGAGGCTTTTTAGTTTAGTTTTAAAAAGGAATAAACCCAGTTCCTTTTTACATAGATAAAGGATTCAAAACTCAGAGTTGTAGTTTGCAAATCTCTTGTAAAAAGTTCACCTGTGGCTTTCTGGACAACAAATTTAGCAGTAGTCAGTGTGATAAATGGGGGAGATGGCTAATAAACATACCCTTTCAGAAATTATTCCAGTATTGACAGCTCTTAAAATTTGTGCATGCTTACCCTACTATGGATGTTTCCAGTAGGTTATTGTTGGAAAGTTGTGTGATTTTTGAGTTCGGTTTTTTTGGAGTTTTTTATAGGTTGTCTTTTTTATTTCTCTCTCCCCCACTTCTGTAACACTTCCTTTCACTTCAGGGATTGGTTCTTGGCCAGTAGAGGTGCTAAGTCCAAATATTTATCAATATGCTATCAATGCTTATAAAAGCCATTTTCCTACTGCTTTGGAAAAGATGTTGCTCACACCTCAGCCTGGAAATGCCTAAAATGTTGGGCTTCAATCCAGAGTTTTATGTGCATGAAACCTACTTTTGGAGTCTTTTTAACTGAGACAATTTTTCCATTTTTCTTTTCCTCGGAGCCCTTCACTCATGCACTCAAGCTGCACCTCTTCCTTCCTTAACCCAACTGCCAAGAAATGTGTGAACTTCAGTACTGTTCAGTTATGTTGCAACTGATGGAAATTTTGCCTTTTTTTTTCTTGCTTTGTGTTAGAGATGTTTTCCAGGTGAGGACTCCTGGAGATCATCATAACCAAAATGATATGTAATGATTTTGATCTCCAGGCTTAAATCAACTGTTGTGTTCTTGAAAATAAAGACCTTAGTGTTTGTGTAGATTTTTAGGAAACAGAGCATTACTGTTTCTGTGCAGACAACACTCTTAAACTAGACTTTCTGAATGGTTAAGATTGGAAACAAATTGTGAGCAGGAAGGGTTTGGGAGAATTATTTTAAGATTGGTATTGGTGAGATGTGTTTTACTTGTAGATGCTTAATGTTTCCAGGAGGGCCAAGTGGGATTTAAGAAACTTACTGGCACACCTTGTGTCCCTGAAGAATGAAGAACTGAGGCTCCCCTAGTTTTGCTTCCTGGTGGCTCCTGTGCTTCTTAGGAGTTGCATTTAATATTAACAATATCTTATCATTGTAGAAGACAAGGACTTCAAGGTGCCTGCTGACTTTTGACCTATAGTAATTCCTAAGTACTACTGGGTAGAAGATGTTGTCTCCTATGCTTAATCCCATGATTAACTCCTCCTCAATGTGCGAGCACCCCATTTATTGTTGAGGATTTGCTCTTATATTCTTTTGACAGAAGTTGTTGACCACTGGCTTTTAAGGCATGAGCAATAATTTTTGAAGGATAACTGTGCATAAGGTGTTCCTGTCTCATTTTTTATGACAATGCTGAATACTTCAATTGAACTGCATGTGTGATGCAGTAGCTTCTAATCTGCTTCAGTGCAAAGTCAGTAGCTGAACCTGCTAGGGAGAAGTAAGGAGGTTTCAGCCAGCTTGATTTCTGCATTAAAATCCACCACAATGTATGTAATCCACTTAGTAGAGTTCAGCTGTGAAGGTAGCCCTCAGCAGAGAACAATTTGGAGAAATACTTTCTTTCTCCAGGCTGATTGCCAGAAGTGTGTCTATTTATGCGCTTGGTTTAAAGTATCTTTTTAAGGGCTAAGACCAGAGATAACTACAGTAATCAAGAAATCCATTGGTTGCTGAGAGGAAAAAATGTTGCTGTTGTGGTTCCCAAAACTGTAGTGTAATTGTTAAAATCCGTACTATAATATGTCTTTTCTTTGTGCTGTGCTCTAATTAAACATGAATCCACTTGTGTGTTATTAAAAATATCTGAAGATTAACAGCTATTCTCATGTTGAAAAATATCTTCTACCAGTCCAGTAGAATACATTTCAATTGACAGCATTGAAAGGAGCTGTACGATTCTTATTTTCATATTTGTTGCCTGCCTCGAAATCATCTTTAGCAAGTAATTAATTGCATTTGTAGATACTGCACAATTGTATCAATTATCCATTTCAAATGAATGTCATTCTAAATAGCTGAGTGAATGGTGTAGTTTCATCAGGAAGTGAATCTCTTTCAAATAAGCTCTGTGATGTTTAAAAGCATACCAGTCAACTTAATTTTCAATTACTTGTTGATTTTAAAAGGGTAATTTGGTACATGTTATGAATGTTTTTGCAATACTAAACCTTTCTGAAATGTATTTCAGGATCAGAAAATTTCTGGGGGCATCACATGAAGCTGTGTGCAAGATGATGGTCTGGTATTAGTATCTTAATGAAAGGTTAACTGAGCAGGTGAAACACAGGAATAGACAGTACCAACTTTGTATCTAGTATTTGAATGACTTTGTGTTTTGTGCAACTGATTGAAAACTGTTATTTAACATGTAGTGTTTAACTTGTTCAGAGCCTCCATTTTTAATGCTTTTCCATAGATAATTTTTTTTTCTTACACAGTTGTTTTAAGAACACTACACTTCTTACACATTTTACTTTTCAGAGTGTTTCCCGGTCTGACTTTGTACTTTGTTATGGATAAAGATAAAATAACTGTTTTCTTACTGTAGGGCTTTAGGGACACAACTTTTATTAGGCCCATTGTGGATTTAAGATCCAGTGGGGGCATCTAGATACTGATTTTGAAGCAAAAACATTTTAAAACTTGTGGTTTGCTGCATTCTTGCAGGAGCATGACAGGAGTATCATAGTGAAGGGTGCCTACTGCTTAATATGGTCCAAGAAAGTTTATCACTCTCAGAAATGCACATAATATGCACACCTTGTGCTTTGCCCCACACCACCAAAGCAAGCCATGGAGATGCCTTTCAGAGGCACAGCGCAATTGGCTAGAACTAGAAAAAGGCTCTGTATGTAACAGTTGGAACTTACATCAAGATATGGATAAGGGTGCTCAAACAGATCTGTCATATTTTAACCTGTGTTTGATTATATTATTACTGAATGAAATGCCACCTTTATGTGTGTTCCTTGAGGACTACGGTCTTGGGTATCATCTTCTAATCATCTTCTTGGAGATCATACCCCTCCCTGAAGGTGTTTAAGGCCACTGTGGATGAGGTGTTGAGTACCTTGGTCTAGTGGTAGGTGTAACTGCCCACGGCAGGGGGGCTGGAACTGGATGATCTTCAAGGTCCCTTCCAACACAAACCATTCTAGGATTCTGAATGCAACATCAGCTGGTGCATTTATTGCTGTTACGGTAAACACTGTAACAATGGTTGGTTTGGGAATATTTATGAAAGTGCTGATTTTAAAACTAAAAATAGTACTATGGCTTTTTTAATGTGTTCTGGCTGTCAGAAATGCTCACATGATCTTGAAAGTGTTGCTAAAAATGCTCAATTTTTGAAGATGGTAATTAAAATTGTCTGCTGTGAGAGCAGTAGATGAGACATTTCCTTTATTTATAAATGAAGCATCCTCTTACCCCCAGGTTTCCTTGCATGTATCACTTTGTTATGTTGGTAGGATCCGAACTCCCACTGAACCTCCTTAGAAGAAGCTGGCCAAGCAGGGAGAGCGAGCTCTGCTGCCTGCCACCCAGCTTCATGACCTCCTTTAGGGTTTGAATGCCTTTCCTTTGTTTTAAAAAGCTCATGCCTTCAGGGAATCCAGTACAGTAAACTGGAACTTCAGATATACTTTTTCACTTTTAACTTCATCAGTAAAAGAATATTTCAGATACAGATACTTTGCCTCGGGTATACCAAGCTACATAATTTCTAATTTGAGCAGATACAGGGTGTTTTTCATATTAATAGAGCTTATTTATTTCTTTCAATCAAGTTTATTGTTAGTGTTTGAAGATTGTTGTACATTCCAACTGTACCATGCACTCAGGATTTTCTCCTGTTGTTTATGTAGACGTTATGTTCTCAAAATTTATTTTGTTCTGAGATCTGCCTTATGTAGGATATTGTTCAATAAGAATTTTTTTAAAGGAGAACAGGATGTTTTTTCCTATGCAGCTTTGCTTAAAATTGATGTATTTGCAATTTTGTACTACCTGCAGGTCTATTTCTTACCTTAAGAGTAGTATTCTGAGCCTATCAGGGAGAACTGAGGTGACATAAGGCTGTTTTTTGGCCACAGGTGGCCCATGAATCTTTCTATGCCATTTTACTGGGCAATCTGGTATGGTTCACTCTTGTGTGAATGCAAAATTTTGCTGCAAAAGGACCTCAACAGAGGATTTGTTTTTCACTAGAATATGATGCAAAGCTGCAGTGCAACAAGAGTTTAGTTGGAAAACAGATCTGGTGCTGTTTTATGGTATGAAAATCCAGGTTTTATTAGTTCTGGTGATAGAAAAGAGAGTGATGGGGCTAGTTGCTGGCCTGGCTGTTGGGGCAGTCTGTGCTGGTACATGTTCAGGACTGTGTCCTTTGTTTGAAATAGAGGCAGTTTGAATAATTTTTAGTCAATTCAGTCTCTTCCTCTCTCTTTTTATAGCCATAATCCATTACTTTCATGTCTTTGTCCAAAAGGGCTGCTATTACTTTTTTTCCCTCAGATGTTTTATTTTTTATTTTTTTATGAAAGGAGCACTTTAAAGGAAAACACAAAATTCAGCGTGCTCCCAGACCTCCATATAAGTCCCATGACTGATTCCAGCGTATTTGTTGTTGAGATTAATATGTGTCCGTGCTGTGTTTTGAGACAACTGTGCATGATCACACGGTAGAATAGTCACTAGTATGTACAGTGCAACTCTTGCCACAGTTGCACGTACACACTGTCCTAATTTGAGAGCTGTGACATAATGAATATGAGATTTTCATGCATTTGGGTTGCAGTTGTTTGCAGAGAGCTATTATTTAATAGGATAAGATCCCCCTCTACAGAAAGGCTGGGGTAGGACTTTTTAATAGGGTCCTGCGTGGCATGACTTGGAGTGATGGATGGAAATTGGAAGAGGGGAGATTTAGGCTGATAGAAGAAAAATGTTCTTTACTGTGAGGGTGGTGAGACCCTGAAACAGGTTTCCCAGAGAGGTTGTGGATGCCCCCTCAATCTTTGGAGGTGTTTAAGGCCAGGCTGGATGAGGCACTGAGCAACTTCATCTAGGGGGAGGTGTCCCTGCTCATGGGAGGGGGATTGGAACTAGATGATCTTGAGGTTCCCTTCCAACCCAACCCATTCTATTATTCTGTGATAGTAATGCTCTGTTTAGTAAACCC
>VZTY01030811.1:0-62961 GCA_013400935.1 Turnix velox | reverse complement strand
GAAGAGAAGGTTCTGGGGAAATCATAGAATAGAAATATGGAGTCAAAGAAAAAGAAGTCATGTTTAAGGAATCATAGCATGGTTTGGCTTGGAAGGGACCTTAAAGATCATCTAATTCTTACCCCCCAGCCATAGGCAGGGACACCTCCCACTAGATCAGGCTGCTCAGTGCCTTGTCCAGCCTGGCCTTAAACACCTCCAGAGAGGGGCCATCCACAAGCTCTCTGGGCAACCTCTTNGGGGCATCCACAACCTCTCTGGACAACCTGTTGCAGTGTTTCACTACCCTCTCCATAAAGAACTTCCTTCATATATCTAGCCTGAATCTCTCCTCTTCCAATTTACATCCATTATTTATAGTTCTTCCATCACATATCCTATCAAAAAGTCCTACCCCAACTTTTCTGTAGGCATCCTTCATCCTGTGGTGTATAAGAAGGAGTGTAGTCAATAGGTAGAGATAGGTTCTCCTTCCTCTCTACTCTGCCCTGATGAAACCACACCTGGAGTACTGTGCCCAGTTCTGGGGCCCTCAGTAGAAGAAGGATGGGGAACTACTTGAGAGAGTCCAGTACAGAGCCATGAAGATGATTAGGGGATGAGAGCATCTTCCTATGAGGAAAAGCTGAAGGAGCTGGGTCTCTAGCTTGGAGGAGACTGAGGGGTGGCCTCAATAATGTATGTAAATATGAAAAGAGTGAGTGTCAGGAGGATGGAGCCAGGTTTTTCTCAGTGACCTCCAATGATAGGACTCACGGCCTGATTTGGTGGGATGCATCCCTGCGTATGGCAGGGGACTTGGAATTAGATGATCTTTAAGGTCCCTTCCAACCCAAACTATTTATGTTCCTATGCCATTGGCCTTCTTGGCCACAAGGGCACATTGCTGGCTCATGGTTATCCTGCTGTCCACCAAGAGTCCCAGGTTCCTTACCCCTTCACTGCTCTCTAACAGGTCTATCCCCAACTTACACTGACACATGGGATTGTTCTTGCCCACATGTAAGACTCTACATTTGTCCGTGTTATATCTCATTGAATTTCTCCCGCCAAGAGAAGAAGCAAGTAAAAGCATGACTAGCATTAAGTTCCACATTTATTAGAAATAAGGTGGGAGATATATTTTCCTTTACAAGCAGCAAAGCCACAGAGGAAAGCACATGCCTCTGCATGGAAAAATGACAGTGTAGGTAAAATCCAGCAGAAGAGGTGGGGAGGTGAAATACTTCACTCACCGTGTTGCATGGATATGGAGAGCACCCTTGTGAAAATTCCTTTTGGTTTCAGGGTAGTTAACAGGGATAGAGAAAACCCCAGCAGTAAGAAATGAGTTGTTGCAACCTGCCCTGCGATTTCATAGTTTTGTAAACAGGAAACTTCAAGCAACTTGGAAAGGACTAGATGTGATAATGCTGCAGAGTGATCAGACAGTCAACTATGAAACCATATGGTGCCTGCTGAGGAGGATCTAGAAGCTGCTAAGAAAGCTGCTGGACATTTCACAATACAATCTATCAATTATCAATTATCCAAGATTAATTTAGCCTGTATTTATAGATGGAATTTTTTTTTCTATTGTAATTCCATGCCATCTCGGTACAACAAGCTAACTGGCCGGTGTGAATAGGCAGGTTAATTTCAAGGTAATATATTGCTCTACATAATAAAAACAAGTTGTCTGGTTGTTTTTAGTGAAGTTGTCTCAGCCTATTCCCATGGGCTCCCTGCCTCCCAAGGAGAAGTTGCAATCTGCTCTGTTTCATCAGCACTTTTGTGGCATTTCCTACTGAGAGATGAGTGGCACTGAGACAATTTCCAGACATGATTATTTGTTCTACTTGACCTGAACAACTGCTGGTTTTTGGAGCCATTTGCAGTGTCAGTCCTGGGATTTGACACTTAGACTTCTCCAGTTGGGAGTTAAAATGTTGTGTATTTCCTTCAGGCTCCTTATTAATTTTCTGAAGGGAGTTACAATGGAGCTGTTACAATGATTTGTTCACTAACAACAATTAATTCTGAAAATCAGGATGATCTCACTTACCTTGAGAAACCAGCTTCCAACAAGTGAATATTTTTTTTCTGGACCTGCAACCCTGATTCTATACAGAGTGTTTAATGATAATAACTACTTCTATATCTGTCTTTTCCCCCATATCTAAGATTTAACACACTCTGTTCCAAATCGTGACTACAAACTGCACAAACAGACCCAGAGCAGCTTACAGCCCCAAATCCTTCCCTCCTTTGAATTCTTTCCACAGTTTGTCACTTCCCCTCCCAAAGTAAACAGTTCCATGAAAATTTAAGCAATCTTAAATGTATTGTTTGCACTGACCTAATGTCTTCCAAACAGATGAACCCAGAGCTCATTGGGCAATAGTTTCCCATTGTTCATATACAATCTCCTCAAGTCTAAAATTGGGATGCACGCCCCTAAAGCCACCTTCTGTTGTAGTTGAGCAATGTCCTGTCAGACCCCTTTCCTAAGCAGCTGCTATCTATAAATTCAAGAGCAAGCTCAGATGACCTGAGCAGTTTAGGTCACCAGCTCATCTGGATTACCAGAAGGAGTTCCACAACACAGTTAAGGCACCATGAATTGGACTAAAAGTGAGTCTGGAGCATTTCTGAAATCCTACCCCAGCTGAAGTGCTGTTGGTTCATCCTTGCCCTCTACAGAGGCTTGCATCTCCTTGTGCCTGATCATACTGCACACTAGCTGAGGCCTCTAAAGTGGCAGATAAAAGCCCTTTAGAAAAGACATAAGGCACTCCATTTGTGTCATTGCTGCTCTGTTGATGACTCAATGTCTGCATCCCATGGAAGATCTGCTCCTCTACTCCATCTTTTTCAGGGGGGCTTTTGGGTGGAGCAGAGTAGAACAGAGGTCTTGAAGGAACAGTGCTGTCAGTAGAGGATTTTGCATACTGAACCATTCAAAAACATTCCCCTGGGACAAAAACATCATCAGGAGAGCAGTGGTCTTACCACCCCCCCTTCATCTCTCTTTTTCACTCAAAGATATCGAATCATAGAATAGTTTGGGTTGGAAGGGAACTTAAAGATCATTGAGTTCCAACCACCTGCCATAGGCAGGGACACCTCCTACTAGATTAGGTTGCTCAGTGCCTTGTCCATCCTGGCCTTAAACACCTCCAGAGAGTGGACATCCACAGCCTCTCTGGGCAACCTGTTCCAGTGTTTCACTACCCTTACCATACAGATCTTCTTTCTTATATCGAACCTGAATTTACCCTCTATCAATTTACATTCATCATTTCTAGCCCTTCCATCACATTCAAGGTGATGTATTGCTCTGTGTGGAGCCTCTTGGTGGAGGAGCAGATAAAGATGTGGAAACCTCCTGTTTTTGCCAGCAAGAAAAGATCTAGCCAGAACTTTTTGTCACCACTTCCTCCCTAATCCCCACGATTCTCTTCCTCTCTTCTCTCAGGGCAGCCTCCTTGGGTTTGAAGATGCCAAGGAAGCTCAGCCTCAACGGGAAAAGCTCATTTCTCAGTGGGATGTGCCTCAGAAGGCAAACCACATCAGCTGGCACGGCAGGGCTGGCCTGCAGCAGGAGGGGAGTGGAAAGCAAAGAGTGGAGGTGCTGTGGCATGTCAGCAAGGTTGAGCTGGGAGGCGTTTGGCTCTGGGTCAGGAGATGATATTTCCCATCACCGTTTGAACAAACACACCTACTCAGCACCAGGTGTGCTCCCTCAGAAACACTTCCGCTGGGATGGACCCCGACAGACAGACAGACACCTCCACAGGGTTTGATGGAGCTGATAAAGATCTCTGGGCATTTCACCAAAGCCTAAGGGAAAAAGCCCAAGTGAGTCAGCAGGAGGGTACAATTCCATACAGGGCCTCTGGACACAAGCTGTTAGACTCTCCCTCACTAGAATCACAGAATGGTTTGGGTTAGAAGGGATCCTAAAAGCACCTGGTTCTAACCCCTCTGCCATGGGCATCAAAGCTCCACCTAACCTGGCCTTGGACACCTCCAGGATGGGACATCCACAGCTCCTCTGGGCAACCTGCTCCAACATCTCACCACCCTCACAGCAAAATATTTCTTGCTAATATCTAATCTAAATCTACCTTCTTTGAGAAGAGTAGGAGTGTTTTCTTATTGTCCCTAATGAGTTTCAGATCAAGGTTTTATCACAAGGAAAAGAAAATAAACAATGCCAGTCATAAAACTTTCTCCTCCCCCTAGCTTCATTCTTTAACATGATTTAAGAGTGCCTAAGGGAAAACATTTAATCCAAACCCCAGTTTGGATTTGTATTTTAGGAACATATGGGAAAGTTGTGAGATTATAGAATCATAGAATAGTTTGGGCTGGAAGGGACCTCAAAGATCATCGAGTTCCAACCCCCCTGCCATAGGCAGGGACACCTCCCACTAGATCAGGCTGCTCAGTGCCTTGTCCAGCCTGGTCTTGAACACCTCCAGAGAGGGGGCATCCACAACCTCTCTGGGCAACCTGTTCCAGTGTTTCACTACCCTCACTGTAAAGGATTTCTTTCTTATGTCAAGTTTAAATTTACCCCCTAAGAGATGCAGCACATTCTGAGCTTCTAGCTAGTTCAAAAGCAGGTTTTCAATGGCAGACTGCAGACAGTGCAAGAGGAATCCCTCTTTATCCTGTGTCCCTTAATATGGAATCAAGAAAGTAAAGCCATTATTTTACAACATGCATGAGAGCACACTTATAGCATGGATATATCATTAACCATCACTTCATTATCTGGAAGTTAAGGCCAGGCTGGAAAAAGCACTGAGCAGCCTGATCTAGTGGGAGGTGTCCCTGCCTATGGCAGGGGGGTTGGAACTTGATGTTCTTTAAGGTTCCTTCCAACTCAAATTATTCTATGATGAAGTTGACTCAGAGAAATTTCAACATAGGCATATCAAAAGATGGGAACACTGAAAATCATCTTGCTTTCCAAGAACCTGTCACATACTAGCAATTTCAGTTAATCCAAAATGATTGTGGTGGACAGATCTCAAATATAGACATCTGGTATAGATACACGACCTAAACAAATGACTTGGTGGGCTCCTAAAACAGCAAGGTCATCAGACTGTTGAGTGCTGTACAGTTTTATGATGTAAAGAAATTTGAAAACAAAAGCGTGCTGGAGATCAAAGATGACCCTGAGGTTGATGGACTCTTGCATCTACATGAAACAGGGCTCCAAAGGACCTGGAGAACTCGTCTGGTCCATATGCCTTCTCAAGGAAAGGGTTTACCTCCCCTGCACTGTCCCACAAGCACTGCAGAGAAGAAATCCCTCAAAATAATTTGCAAGCATTCAGTCACAAAGAGCTCTTTTTTCCTCTCCTAAGAGCTTTAATGGAATGTAATTCCCAAGGACTCCCGGGTGCATGAGCAATAACGAAGCTTTGTGATGGGACAAGGTTGTCACATTCCCATTGCTCATCTACCCATCTGCATCAGGAGGTCATTCGGGTTTGCATTCAGCAACACAGAGAAGAACAGCACCAACAACCCCAAACTGTGGTGGAAAGATCAAGTGTGGCAAGGAAAAGATGAGATAAGAAATACCAAGAGACTCCTGTGATGGTGGAATTATTTAGGAGTTCACAGTGACACAGCAACATCACCTTTGGCAGGTCAAATTTAAAGCCCAGTGCTGTGAATGAGGAGTTCTGCTGTTGATCACAGCTGGGCTTGGGTGAAACTCTCCATAAAGTCCAGCTGCACAAGACTGAGATGGGTATAACAGACAACACATCTTTCCCGTCCTGACCTTGGGTGGTTCTGATCTCATTAATATGCCATTGCCTACAAGCTAGAAAACATTCAGAAATATTAGCATAATTTTAGCAACATCCTTCAGATTGTAGCTCTCCACAGAAGCAAAGCAGAAGTCAAAAGAGGTGATTTTGCCCCTCTATTCAGCTCTGGTGAGGCCCCACCTCGTGTATTATGTCCAGTTCTGGTGCCCTTAACATAAGAAGGACATTGAGCTGTTGCAGCAGGTCTAGAGGAGGCCACAAAGACTATCAAAGGGCTGGAGCAACTGCCTTATGAAGACAGGCTGATGGAGTTGGGGTTGTTCAGCCTGGAGAAGGGAAGGCTCAGGGGGGACCTCATAGTAGCTTCTCAATACCTGAAGGAGGCTACAGAAAGGCAGGGGTAGAACATTTTAGTAGGATATGTGATGGAAGGACTAGAAATAATGGATGTAAATTGAATGAGGGGAGATTCTGACTAGATATAAGCAAGAAGTTCTTTGCGGTGAGCGTAGTGAAACCCTGGAAGAGGTTTCCCAGAGAGGTTATGGATGCCCCCTCTCTGGAGGTGTTTAAGGCCAGGCTGGACAAGGCACTGAGCAGCCTGATATAGTGGGAGGTGTCTCTGCCTATGGCAGGGAGGTTGGAACTTGATGATCTTGAGGGTCCCATCCAACCCGAACTATTTTATGATACCACATGAAAGCCTCACTGAAACAAGGATAAAGTTCCATTGACTCCACTGTTGTCTGCCTGAGACCATGGTCCATCCCCAGCTGTGGGATACCACAGCAACTCCTGCATTAATGCACTTAATCCCCTCTTATCATTGTTATGATTTCTGGTTTTCTTCTTGCACACTGACACATGCTCTATCGGCAAAGAAAATGAGCTAAGGAGTGTATATTTTTAAGTGCCCCACAGGGACAGGCTGTATTTTTATGTGGAGCTTATGTGGTTTGGATCAAAAATCAATGAGACAAGTGGTTTTGAAATCAGAAAAATTACTACGTTGCCTTAAAAAGTGCATCTTTCCCTTCTTTAAAAGATGTGCTTGTTTCTCTTTATTGTTTTCCAGTTTTCCTCTTCTGACAGTATAAGAACTGACTTGAGATTTCCAGTCAATATAAAGATGAATTGTCCCATGAGGAGAATATTTATCTTTGGTTTTTCCTTGGTCTATATTTGCCTCCTGGGTCAATATGGATGAGCACTGACCTCAACCACAAGCCAGTGTGTGTTTCTGCTGGCAACTCACTATAACATGCTTTGAAATAAGTTACTGAAGCACATTTTTTTTTTAACCTGTGTTGCAAATTCAGAGGGAGGTTTGTGGGTAAATCAGAACAACAGATTTAGAGTCTGAAATCACTTCAGAAACAACATTGTGTTGACTCTTCTCCAGGCATTGGACTTACCCATTAATGTCATTTGAAGTCAGGGACATGAGACACTATTTTGGGAGAGTGCAGATGTAATTGAATCCAGACAAGGAAGATATTTTTTATTTCTTGGCACCAGCTTTTGTCATCACATGTATCAGCAGAGAGGAAACAATGTCAGGTTGAGCATTGAGGTGGAGACATAAGTACACACCTGGCCACTCTGACCTCATTGTAGTATCAGTGATGGAGCAACACAGTTGAACAAGGCAGCTGGGACTCAAACAAAAGGTTTTTCAGCTGATGGGAAGAGCATTGGTGTGAAGTGTTTGTGTGGTGACCCCAAAAGCTGTCATACAGCTGCCAGCAGAGGTACAGCTCTAGGCTTGCTGAACCACCAAGAACTCCTCATCACTATGGTGCAATCCATGATCTCTCACTTATCTTACAGTCTGGATCAGGAGGAGTTCTCAGGATGTTGCCACCAAGCAGTCCATAGTGATGAATCAAGCCCAGAAGCTCATGGTAGTAGAAAAAAGACCAAGTGTAAGGTCCTACACCCGGGTTGGGGCAATCCCAAGCACAGATACAGGCTGAGTGGAGAGTAGCTTGAGTGAGTTCTGAAGAGAAATATTTGGGGGTGTCAGTGGATGACAAACTCAACATGAGCCACTGGTGTGCGCTTGGAGCCCAGAAGGCCAACCAAATCCTGGGTTGCATCAAGAGAAGTGTGACCAGCAGGTCAAGAGAGGTGATTTTGCCCCTCTACTCAGCTCTGGTGAGGCCCCTCCTGGAGTTTTGTGTCCAGTTCTGGAGCCCTCAACATAAGAAAGATATTGAGCTGTTGGAGCAGGTCCAGAGGAGAAACATGAAGATGATGAGAAGGCTGGAGCAACTGCCTTATGAAGACAGGCTGAAGGAGTTGGGGTTGTTCAGCCTGGAGAAAAGAAGACTTGGGAGAACTCATAGTAGCTTCTCAATACCTGAAGGGGGCCTACAGAAAGGCAGGGGTAGGACTTTTTAATAGGATATGTGATGGGAGGAATAGAAATAATGGATGTAAATTGGAAGAGCATAGACCCGGGTTAAATATAAGAAAGAAGTTCTTTATGGTGAGGGTAGTGAAACACTGGAAGAGGTTGCCCTGAGAGGTTGTGGATTCCCCCTCTATCCCTGGAGGCGTTTAAAGCAAGGCTGGACAAGGCACTGAGCAGCCTGATGTAGTGGGAGCTGTCCCTGCCTATGGCAGGGGAGTTGGAAAAAGATGATCTTTAAGGTCCCCTTCAACCCAAACTGTTCTATGATTCAATGATTTTTTAAAATCAGCTGTGGACATTTCTTGGTTTATTTTTTTCCAACCTAGGCATTTTTCATTGAATGTTGAGCTTCTTTGTCCCCCCGCCCTCCTCCTCCCCAGCCTTTGCTGAAGCTGTAGAAGGAACACTGAGTGTTGTGTGATTCACAAGAAAGGCGCCAGAGCTGGCAACAGCAGAACTTCAAAAACATGAGTTGCCCTATTAAATACCTGGGACTTATCAGCAAGATCAGGGCACAAGCAGCAACAGACTATGGCAAGCAGGAGCTGGGTTGATAATGGAATCTCAACACAAAATCCAGGGAGAAGAGAGATGATATGACACAAACACCCCATTTTTTTGTTGTAAACAAGCAGGAGTCACTGCCATTAGCATCATAACAGTTTCCAGCCTCAGGAGGATGGCAGGGCTTGCTACCCCAATTCATTTCTTCCAAAAACTTCAGCCTGCCCCTGCCAAACACCCCTGGCTCTACACAGCCCCTGAAAAGATAGGATCAGAACAGGCCCTTATTGTATCCCAGAGCTGAAAGGCCAACTCCTGCTCCAGAGATGAAAAGCAATTAATCTTGAATGACTGTTTGTACAGTAATTCTCCCCCTTCCCACCTCCTGGCCCTGATAAGTGGCTTTGTTCTGAGCAGACAGGAGCACCTTTCACACAGACCATCAGCCCCCAAGTCCCTCCTGGCAGCTTTTGGATGAGGAAAAAGAGTAATTTAGTACTAAAACTGCAAAAAGGCTCCACGGCATTTGTTTTCTTGCTCAGTGGGAAGAGTTGGGGGTAACGATAGTGAGGGTCTGGCAGCAACTGCTGGCGCTGGTGAGGACCTCTGTCACTGCTGCTGCCACAGTCAGCAAAGCATGTCACTTCTGGGTCCTTTACAAGCCCTTTCTCTTGCTGGTGGTGATTCAGGCACCAAAGCAATCCCTGAGATAGACTGTCAGTGCTCAGAGCAGTGTGTTTCCCTCTATGGGGGTGTGTGTTTATATATTATAGCATTAGCTGTACTTCTCATTTGGGACCAAAAAATGTTCACAGGTTTTGGTCCTATGCATAGAGATACTGAGCAAAGGATCATGCAGTCTCAAATATGGTGGAAGAATAAACTTCTCTCCAAAAGTAGATCTTCTGTAACCAAATCCTGGATTGCATCAAGAGCAGCAGGTCGAGAGGTGATTTTGCCCCTCTACTCAGCTCTGGTGAGGCCCCACCTGGAGTTTTGTGTCCAGTTCTGTAGTCCTCAGCATAAGAAGGACATTAAGCTTTTGGAGCAGGTCCAGAGGAGGGCCACAAAGATGATCAAAGGACTAGTACAATTGCCTTATGAAGGCAGGCTGAAGGAGTTGGGGTTGTTCAGCTTGGTGAAGAGAAGGCTCAGCGGAGACCTCATAAGTAGTTTACCAATACCTGAAGGGGGCCTACAGAAAGGTTGGGATAGGACTTCTTAATAGGGTATGTGATGGAAGGACTAGAAATAATGGACGTAAATTGGAAGAGGGGAGATTCAGGCTAGACATAAGAAGGAAGTTCGTTAGGGTGAGGGTAGTGAAACTCTGGAAGAGGTTTCCCAGAGAGGTTGTGGATGCCCCCTCTCTGGAGGTGTTTAAGGCCAGGCTGGACAAGGCACTGAGCAGCATGATCTGGAGGGAGTTGTCCCTGCCTATGGCAGGGGGGTTGGAACTTGATGATATTTAATGTCCGTTCCAACCCAAACTATTCTGTGATTCAAAGAATTAATTACATGAGGAGATCCTAACAGTCAACAAACATTACCAGCAATCACAAATTCCCATTTTATTTCTGTCCTCAAGAAATCAATGGGGATCATTCCATCAGCTCCAACAGATCTCATGTGCTTTATATCCCTGTAAAGATCACAGCTATTTCTCTGAGATTTTGAACTAGAACATCACTTGCTGTCAGCTCTCCAAAATTTTACTACCACCTGCAAGCCCCTGCAAGTCCCAGCCACAACTACCTTTCACAACATCCGTCTTTGGATCACTGAAGCCTCCAGGATGTAAAGAGCAAATGAAGCTCAATAAAGGCAGGTGAGACATCTGAGCAGTGCCCAGGGGCTCTGCCATTTCCAAAATGCCTGGTTCCCCTTTCCAAGAGCTTCCATCCTCTCCTGCACGCTCCCTCTGAGCGGGACACCCTTTGGGGTGGGTGGCTTCCAGCTCCTGCAGAAAACAAAGGGGAGGCACATCTGGCAGAGGAGTTGCAAGGCATTCATAAATCACTACTGATCATGGTGCTGCTGTGACATGCCACAGGTATCACTTTGAAGGGCTGTGCCCTAGCCAAGCACCATTTTGCTGCTTCACCACCCCATCAGAGCTGAACCCCCAGCACTTTTTCCCTTCCCTCTCCCTTTGGGTGAGCCTCCCACAAGGCAGGAGAGGCACCTCCCCCCCCCACCACCACAAACACATGTAAGTCATCAGAAGAAATCAAGACACCAGCCACACTGGGTCCTTCTGGCGTCTCTGTAACCCTCCTAGACCAATGCTCATTTTCTTCTGATGCTCAGGCAGCCTTGGGAGACAAACCACACTCACTTGCTCCCTGAAATCAGTCTGAGAAAAGCTGAAAGGAATTAAATATATCAACAAGTCTTTCTCACCAGGACTTCTTGTCTCTGGGTCTCAGAATCACAGAATATCAGGGATTGGAAGGAATTTCAAGACATCATCTAGTCCAAACCCTCTGCCAGAGCAGGAACACCCAGACCAGGTCACATAGGCAGGCATCCAGGTGATTTTTTAATGTCTCCAGAGGAAACTCCACAACCTCTCTGGGCAGCCTGTGGCACTGTTCTGTCACCCTCACTGTGAAAATGTTTTTTCTTATATTCCTTTGGAACCTCCTGCGTTCCAGCTTGCACCTATTGCCCCTTGTCCAGTCACTGAGAAGAGCCTGGCTTCATCCTCCTGACACCCTTATAAATGTAGAATCATAGAATGATTTGAGTTAGAAGGGACCTTCAAGATCATCTGGTTCCAACCCCCCTGCCATGGGCAGGGACCCTTTGCTCCTAGGATGATTGTGAAGAACACGGACAAGTTTTGGGGATAATGTTCTGCTGAGACAACCCATGTCCAGTTTCTACATGGACATTAATAAGGTCACTCATCATTGAAGGTGTTGAAGGTGTGAGGTGGCTCACGTTTAGTTCAAATCTCTTGATCTACACTATAGAAAAAAAAATTAGTTTTAATGAATTTGAAAATTTGTTTTTTGCACAATTATTAAGCACTGTCTGTGTGCTTTTTGTCACCTAATGTCAAAGTTTTCTCTTGAAATGGTGCTGACATGTCTCAATCTTCTACCCCAACCACATCCTGTATAAGAGTGGTCAAAAATCAAGAGAAATTCCATGAAAAAAATGCCCAATTTCCTGGGGTTTCCTGCAAGGAAATTAAAAATTCCAGTGATAAATGGTATCAATATTTGGAAATCTGAAATACTTCAACCAGCTTCCACATCAACACACTTTTCCTCTGCCTGAAAAATGAAACATTTTTGATGTGCATATTGGTGAGAAAGGCAGGTAAATAGTCAATAAAATAAGGGCCAGGGAGTCAAAGGTGGGTAAGTAAAGGTCATTCTTACGATTCAGACATTGAAATGGGCACCAGCAGGTGTAGTTTAATGCCCAACTGTGCTAAAGACCTACCCAGTGACACCATCATCCTTTTACCAGGGACTTTCTCCTTTATAGCCTTCAGAAACACATTTTCTGTCCCTTTCCCTTATTGAGTTTGTCTGCAAATAGAACCATTTATGGATTACAAGATGCTTGTGCTTTGCAAAAAGAGGACTCTTACAAACATTTCCTAGGGCTGGATGCTGATGTCCCTGGGGGAACAGAACATACATAGAAATTAACCTTTTTTTTTTCCATAGGAAACAATGTGTCTGTCTCCGTTTATGTATTTACCCCACTTCAGCAAGGAGTGGGATGTTGCAGTCCCCTCCTGGCTTTACCTTTTAGTGGTCTGCAAGTAAGATCTGAATTTCCATGAGTCAGTTCGCCTCCACCACGTGTCTGCTGATACAACCTCACTGACTTCAGAGAAGGTGCTCAGAATTGCATCTGGAGCCGAAAGAACTGAAAACTGCCCACATTTTTGCTGACACAAACAGCTGTTTGGGTTTTTTTTTTCCCACATTGATTCTTTCTCTTTACAGGTCTTGCCCTTCTTTGAACGATAGCACAGAACATGCTGTGAGAGGTGACTCCTGGACCTTCCCTTCACACATGAGCTTTCCACTCCATTTAGCTCCCTGACTTGTTTATATTTTTGTTCAGAGGCTTTTAACCAAATATACATGGATAAACAATATTTTTCCTCTGTGCCAGCAGTTGTATTTGGGTCACTGGTGTCTTGTATCTTGCCCAAGACAAGAATGTTAAAAATATATATGTATAAAGAATGGCTGCTCTGTTCTGAGATGAGAGAAGAGTGACTGTGCCAGTACTTGAACTTTCCAAGTTTTATAGACTATGTGGGCTGTGGTTGAGATCAAAGATATAGACATATTTTCCCCCAGAAAGCCAATAATGGGAGGTTTCCATAGTGATGGAAAAACTAATTCTACAAAAAGAGATAGAAAGTGGAAATCCTCTAGCTACATCCAACCCATCCACTCACTCAGTTGCTGCAAGGGAGAAGTTGTTACAGCTCTGCTGACTGACACCAAAGGAACCACTCAGCCATATGGTCTAATTATGGCTTTTTGAGGGTTTCTTTCCAATGTATAAATGACTTTCAGGATTGCTGTCAGGAACAAGCACTACACTCTAGCTGTGCCAATTCTCATCATTTCATTATGCTTTGTCACGAGTGGCACACTTCATAAGCATCAGCTCTTCCACCCTGCTAATTAAATGAGGATTTTCATCTTTAAAAAGAAAGGCTCACATCTCTGGCCTTCAGTTCTGCAGATCAGAGCTTGCAAACACGACCTAAATGGGGCCTTTTCAAGCAAAACATTAGGTTGTTTGATTTTCCTATCAGTGGTGGATTTTCTGTAGTCATCTCACTGCAGAGGAAGACATGGCTCACGGGTTCTGCCTGCCTAGGTGCCACCAGGCACCTGCATGCACATGTGCCACCAGGGAGAATTGCCTCAACCAGGCTGTGGTCACAAGTGTGCACACACACAGCATCCACACTGGTCCTACAGTTTCAATCTCCACATCACCTGCTTTCTGAAAACAACTCTTAACTGCCACAAGGAAAGGGCTTCCATTGCAATGTATTTAATTGAAAACATTGAACATCCAACATTCAGAATATATGGAATCATAGGATAGTTTGGGTTAGAAGGGACCTTAAAGATCATCAAGTTCCAACCCCCCTGCCATGGACAGGGACACCTCCCACTAGACCAGGGTGCTCAGTGCTTTGTCCAGACTGGCCTGAAACACCTCCTGGGATTGAGGAAGCATCCACAACCTCTCTGGGCAACCTCTTCCAGTGTTTTACCAGAGCTTCTCTTTAAAAAAAATTAAGTTAAATGAATTTATTCTCACTCTATCAACATTTAGATAATTCTAAAGATATTTGAAAGCCCAAACCATGATGATACAATAATTTTGGATGTGTCCTTCAACATGACTGCAGGAACATCCTGAATAACTGGGGACACCAACCTTTGCAGGAATTGTCCACAAGGATCAACAGTAAATATTTCACACCAGAGTTTTTTGGGAATGATGTGGGTACCAAACAGTATGCACCAATTTCTCTGGAGCCAGAGACTGCTCTCTAGATTGGGTAACACTGATGGTAGAGAGCAAACTTTTTTGAGAGGCTGAAATCTGTCTTCATCCTGCATTAAAATGCACCCTACTTTTCTAGAACTCAGTAGGTGTAAAATTCTTTCCTGTCAGAAGAAATAGCATTTAGGGTTGATTACACAGGGGCAGTTGTTATAGGTTTGTAGCTTATTTGTTTGTTTTTAATTTAAAAATACAAACTGAATTACAAGACATGAACAACAAAAATCATATTTGATTGTGTTTTACTGAGATTCATTTTGATGATATAAGCATTCCTCCAGGACAGGATTTTTTTGAAATACCTGCATGAGAACCAATTTTTTTGTGAGGCTGAAATCTGTCTTCATCCAGCATTAAAATGCACCCTGCCTTTCCATCACTCAATAGATGGAAAAATCTTTCCTGTCAGAAGAAATAGCATTTAGGGTTGATTACACAGGGGCAGTTGTTATAGGTTTGTAGCTTATTTGTTTGTTTTTAATTTAAAAATACAAACTGAATTACAAGACATGAACAACAAAAATCATATTTGATTGTGTTTTACTGAGATTTATTTTGATGGTAGGAGCATTCCTCCAGCACGGGATTTTTTAAAAATACCTGCATGACTTAGCAAAGTGCTTGCATTTCCAGAGGATTATATTTCCCAATGAGAATGCTCTGTTGGCTTTTGTCCAGGCAGCCCTAATTACTTCTGGTTTATATGACTACAGAGGAATTCAAGCCTGTACATCCTATCTGTGATGTCTGTCATTACCAATGTTTAATCCCTTGTAGCCTTCTATTCTTTGTTATTTATTCACAGCCTGTGCTGAATAATAGCAGGCAAAAGACCCACGGAAGAAGCGTGTTTGGGCATTCTTTGTTAGGAGCATTTTACTATTCAAAGGGTCAAAGGGTCTGCTTTTTGTTCTACTGCAAAGATACATTACCTGGCTATAATTTCTTCTGCCATGTATTAGGTAGATCTTTGCTCCTGATATGAAATGCCAGGCCATGGGCTATAACAGAAGTCACAGAATCATAGAATAGTTTGGGTTGGAAGGGGCCTTCAGGATCATCAAGTTCCAACTCCCCTGCCATAGGCAAGGACATCTCCCACTACATCAGGTTGCTCAGTGCCTTGTCCAGCCTGGCCTGAAACACCTCCAGAGAGGGGACATCCACCTGCTCCAGAGTTTCACTACCCTCACCGTAAAGAACATCTTTCTTCTATCTAGCCTGAACCTCCCCTCTTCCAAATTACATCCATTATTTCTAGTCCTTCCATCACATACCCTGTTAAAAAGTCCTACCCCAGCCTTTCTGTAGGCCCCCTTCAGGTAGTGAGAAGCCACTATGAGGTCCCCCCTGAGCCTTCTCTTCATCAAGCTGAAGAACCCCAGCTCCTTCCCCCTCACAGGGCTAGTGATGCTGCAAGATTCCTCTGCCTTTCTGAGCACTCATGATATTTTTTTTAGGTTCTGAGATGAATAGCTCATAGTTACTTTTCCCTCCTGGTTAAAGAATATGTAGAAGCCAGCTTGCTTCCATTTTCTCTGTGAAATTAAATGCTAACCTTTGCTCCTTTGTGAGCAATTTGCAAACTTTTTCTTAGCATTCAGTAAGGTCGGAGCTTCCCTCAGCCCAGTTTCATCCTCTGATACAGCTCAAATCTCTGTATCTTGATTTCTAAAACCAGGGTAAGAACTAGATCAATACCAAAAGGAGGAGGATACCTTTAACAAAGTAGAAACTTCATCATTACAGTGATGGCATCACTTCAAACACGTCTAATACTGATTTTATAAGACTTGGTAAACTCTTTACCAATATTATGCTCTATGAGCTGTGAAAGAGCTACTGAGGAGATGTCCAGTCACATTTCAAACTGCAAACAGATTGATTATAAAGAAAAGTTTCAATGATATAAAAGGCAATTTGAGGATACTTCCTGCTGTCTCAATTAGTGTAATGAAGCATTTTCTCAAACAAACTTCAGGTCAAATTTCTAAGGAGGCTGGAAGAGTTAGGGAAAATACAGCAAATTATTAGAAAAGTCATAAATTGGTGGCTTATCTACATTTTAAAGCATTTAATTGAGTATTTGTGGTGTTTATCATTAAAAAAATGTTTTACAAGGAAAAAACCCAAGAAATAAATAAGAATGACTCAGACCTCCTACAATTCAGAGATGTGGGAGAGCTGAATTCAGTAGCTGCTAGTCCCTGGAGCACCTAAGCTACAAAAAAGAAGCCAGGAGGTGATGAAAGCTTCTGAGTTGAGGAGTGGTACTTAGAAAGTCAACAATAAGTAGGTAGTAACTTTCCTACCAGATAAAAGAAAAAAAAGAAAACCAAACTGCCAGACCCCTCAACATGGGAAGCTCTATGTCTCAGACATTTGCATGGGTTGAAAAAGCCACTTGGCAAATTCATGGAAGAGGAAGAAACACAGAGCTATTCAATGCAAGTGTTAAGCTGCAAATCACTGACAGGAAAGAAAATAGTCTTCAGAAGCAACACTGAGTTTGCCATTTTCATAGGCTTTTCCCCAAATCACTAAGACACAGGCTCCCAGGTCAAGGAGGTGATGTGTTGGAGCATCTCTTCTTCCAATTCTTTTTCACCACAAGCCACTCTATAACCTCTTTCCTCATCATTGCCACATACAGACAAGAATTATGCAGCTCACATCCTTTGCCCTGGGATTATAATACTGCTAGTGACAATTAGATAAATATATATATATATATATGTTAAAGTGTCTGAAAGTTTAGATATAAGACAAGCTGCTTTCAGAAAAGCTGTATGGGCAGAGGCTGGAGCAGGTCCTGCTTGCAAAAAACAACCAACCAGCCCACCTATCCTCCCTGTGATGGAGGTATGGTTTCAGGGAGGAGTCATCGCAGCACAAGGAAGCAGAAGGACCTGTGTGCAGGGTTGTGCTTTTATTTGGAGAGAAATTCACAGGAGCTACAGTGCTTGGGTGAAGAAATGGGATCACCACAGGGATGAAATGGCTGGTGCAGCGGGTGCTGGACCAGGACTCAGCACAGTGCTATTTAATTCCATATTTTAACATGGTGCTTTGGTTTAGTATCACTGTTTCTCAACATAGAAATTTCCATCTAACCACAAAGAGGAACTGCTCTCCTTTAAGGATGGCAGAGCACTGGAACAAGCTGCCCAGAAAGGTGGTGGAGTCTCCATCTCCAAAGATATTCAAAATCCCCCTGTGCAAAATTCCTGGGCAACATACTGAAGGTGAACTTACCTGGACAGGGAAGGTTGTACTAGATGATCTCCAGAGGTCCCTTTCAATCCCTACCCCTCTGTGATTCTGTGAACCTTTTGAGTCTACAATTTCCATGTGACAAAAATGAATCTAACAGTGTGTTGTTTGGTGTCCTAGCTATTCCTTATGATTAATTTTGGCTGTCACTGGCTCTGAGCAGTGCATGGCACAGTGGGAACTAAAATTTGTCTGTCATAGCTAGGCATTGTTGTAATAATAGATCAGATTTCCTACTGTAGAGAATTCCTTGTGGTTGTGGGTTGTTTGGGTGGGTTTTTTTTCATTGCCCCTGACATGCTGCCTTCATTTTTCATTGTAGAAGAGGTAAGATGATTGATTTTTGTATCAACACCCCTGTAAAATCTAGCATCCAAAGGAACACTAGGCAAATTATACCTATTTCTTGTGTGTGTTTTAAGCATTTCTGTTCCCACTTGAAAACCTTCTCCAAACTTTCTCCTCCCACACAGGAAACAGGGTTTTTTTTCAGCTCCTTGGAGGCCCAGACTCCTCAAGACCTGTGCACCTGGGTAAGTTATAGTTTCCATATAGCACGTGCATTTTCAGCATCTCCCCAGGGTTTTTTCCCCTGTGGTCATTAGAGATCTTTTAAGAAACGTGCATGTGCACACTCTGAACAGCCAACAGACTGAGCACGAGGGGATAGACTGGAACAGAAATTGCAGTGTCCTTTCAAGAGACCGCAGGCTGATTTTGGGTTCCACCAAGATAATTCAGAAGGTGTTTCTGTGAAATCCCTCCCCTTGAAACAAATGCAGAAGTTAGAGAAAATTAAAGCCCCCACAATGGTGCAGGCTAATGAATTTAAGGAAAACATTATGGAGTCGTGGTCGTGACAAATTTGTGCCTAGTGACTCTATATAGGGATTCTCTACAGTTTTATCAGTCCCACAGAGGAGGGTACCATATCCTAAAGCCTTCTGTAGATGGCAAGTTCGGTCAATCAAGTATTCCATTCATCCTGCAGCAAACTCATTAAGGTTTTCATTTGGTTGTTTGTTTGTTTTCTTTTCTTCCAGAGGAAATTGCCTTGAGCTGAGCTGATCCTAATCTCCTGTTGGTGAAACTTTCTTTGCTCCAGTAAAGCCCTTCCTGATAAATGGGAGGTAAGGGAATGCAGAACCAGCTCCTACGTGGGTTGGGGGAAATTCCAGGTGCTTGGCAGCCAAGAAATTTATAATCAAGGGAGGCAAAAAGTTAGAAACCTCGTGTTAGAACAAGGTTGTATCCAATCACATAGACCTTGCAGGGGTCTGCTCCATGAGGGACTTTTGGAATCAGGGACAAAAAATGAGCCTGTAGGCCTACAAAGCACTGACATTCTCCTCCTATTAAATTAAACAGGAAATTAGTGTTGAGGGGAACTTGCAGAATCATTACTAACTGTTTTGTTTTGTGGGAAACCAAGTGGATATCTGTCCCTCACCACATGCTGTTCTCCTGTTCACACTGTGGTCACGTCAAGATCTCAGCATGTAGATTCCAGTCTAGTGCACGATGAGAAGATGGTCTGGTAGGTGTTAGAGTAGAATAAATACTTCAAGAGGTAAAGTAAATGGCAGTTTGTTCTCCCCACAAGGCTTTCTGTCTGAATTTGCAGGCACACACTGGAAAGTGAGTCCAGAAAGAAGATGCAGAGAGCTGCCAGTGTGGTTAAACCAGCCTGGAAACTGGATACATGGATATAGTAGGGCCAGTGAATGAACACAGGGGGTGTCATATCATCCAAGGCATTTGCCTACCTCTGTACAAGTGTAAAACCTTTCCCTAGCAAGGAAAATAATATTATTCTGCATTTGGGACCATAAAATTATTATAAGGTTTGTGAACCTGACTTGCTCAGCAGGGAAAAATGATAGGAAGAGCGGCTAAATTATGGCACATATGATTATGAAGACATTATTTCTCCAAGTACCTTAGAGACAGATAAAGTTCAGCTCCATTCCTTCCTTTAGTTACACAGCTCCAGTAATTTAACATCAGTTCTTAGCTCTGGGAAAGTGCTTGCCTTAAATGCTTCTAGCAGAGCTTTGTCAATGCTCAGCTCATGCTCATTTTCTTCCTGCAAACTGTCACTATGAGTTAGCAACTGCTGCAGACATGGGACATTCATCAGGTTCAAGCAGGCAGAAAAAAAATGAGTTTGTTACATCAAACCTGGCTCTTTGAAGCTCTGTGAAACAAGGTTGTTGCCACCTCAGGGAGCTTGGAGCAGCCACATCAACATCCTAAAGCCCAGCAGAACCTGTCAAAGCTGCTTGCTGAGGCCCTACAACATGAGCAAGAGCTGGCCACAGCAAGGTAACACCATCTCCTCCAAGCCCACCACAGTGAACAGCCATCAGCAAATCCTAATCCCTTCCTGTCCCCAGCAGGTCACCTGCAGCCTCTGGCTAGTGAGCCCGACCCTGCTCCAGTGAGGAACTGAAGTCCCTCTTAGCAGCAGCAATGTTTTGCTGAGCAGAATTTCACTTGAATCAAACTGACATCAAAAAGATGGGAAAACAAATGACTACAGAAGGTTACTGTGTACATTCAGAACCCTCTATAAATTATGATCTGTCTCTTTCTCCTGCCCAGTGAACACAGCTGGAGCACTGCAAACAGAACCATTGGACATCACCAGGGGGAAAAAGCACACTAATTTATTCCTGCTCATAGATTTTACTTGCCCTGATGGCTAGGCATAACAAGGCAAAAGAATCTTAATAATAGCTGGTTCCTTCCAAATATAAGTAAGATTTGCCAGGTGGAGGAAAAATTAACATCTCTATTCCTCTCAGGCTGCCCAGCTGCCCGATTGGTTCAGCAGCTATTTTAAAGCTCTGCTGGAAGCACAAAAAGTCCATGCAGCAAGGTGCTTTAAGGAAATGGTTTAAATGTGCTGGTGCCCATCTCTGCCTTCATATATGGGGTAACTGGGCAAAATATGTCAGCCAGGAGCAGAAGAAACATCAGGTGGTCAGAGTACTATCTTCTCACAACACTGCTCGGGGAAAAAAGGCAATGTGGGATTGATTAGAATATAAATCCTCCAGCAGAATTGGCCAGGAAGAGGAGCAATAGCAGATGGATCTTTAAAATCACTGCTGAATCCCTCCTGCTCTGCAGAGCTCCTCTGCCAACCTCTCTGCAGACAGCAGGTTCTGCTCAGAGAAGACACAGGGTGTATGTGTCTCATCAAGTGCATCATGCATCAATTAGCCACCTAACCAAAAGGCAACGTGATTTCTTGTGTGGGCTCCCAAGGCAAAAAGGGGACTATCACTTGTATGGGGATCCCCACAGAGTGAACTCCAGAAACTGTAGAAAATAGCAAGAGGAGCCTTCTCACTAAATCCTGGCTCCTGCAGTCACCCTGCACAGCATTAACCTGCAGAGCAGAAGTGACAGCTTTCCTGGGAGATTTTAAAAAACCAAGTTCTCTCTGACACCTTAATCCTTTGCATGTATATAGCACTTCACGTGCCCAAATATTAACTGATTCACAGTTAATTAACTCATGATCATTAATTTCCCCTGGCACTTTTTGCAAGATGTTAAACTAAGTGTCCCAGGCACCATTAAGAAAAATAATGGGGCTGATCATCACCTGGTCTAGTGCAGCCCCATTGGTTTACTTGAACCCAGAGCCTGATTCAATGGCTCTTGAATTCATTAAAGCAAACTGTAATGAATGAACTGCAGAGCTCCTTCCTACAGGTCACACTGGGAATTAATTCCCTGCTAAGGAAGGGCACATGGTATAAAACAGTATGTCCACATTTATTCAGATGAAGGTTATGCCATAGGAATGGAGGAACTAAAGAAAAGAAGGTGGCTCTTTGCACTGGAAATTAAGAACTGCTCTCTATGAAGGCTGGTGACCCAGCCCTTTGCTTGAGAAGGATGCAAAGAGAAGACAAAATTATACCCCACTACAGGATAGCTCATCCACATCAATGCATCCAGAGAAGGAGACACCACAACCTCTCTGGGCAGCCTGTTCCAGTGTTCTGTTACCCTCAGGACACCTCCCGCCAGACAAGGGTGCTCAGTGTTTCATTTTCCTGGCCTTAAACACCTCCAGAAAGGGAGCATCCACAACCACTCTGGGCAACCTCTTCCCATATCTCACCACCCTCACTGAAAAGAGCTTTCTTCTATCCAGCCTAAATCTACCCTCTTCCAATTTCCTCCAATCTTCCATACGGCTTCTGATGTCCCAGACTGCAAGTCTGGGGACATGAGAGACACACTCAGCACCCTCTACCCATGTCTGTGTGATGTTTTATGCAGAGCAATTTCAGAGTGAGGGATTGCAGTCCTCCCTCACATCCCCAGAAAGAACATTTTGGCCCCACCTGCTGGGAGGGGAAACATGCTGGAAGACACCAGCTGTTTTTTCAAGCCCCCAGACCCAGGTGGGTGCTGGGGATCCCCAAGCAATCCATCTCCTCTTGCTGCACAGAAGAACTTTGGCGCTCACCACAGCCTGTCATCTCATTTCACCGCTGCTTCCACAACATTGGGCTAGCCAACATCCACTACAACCCACACTTGGAGCCATCATTGGGTGATTTGTGATGTACTGAAACAAAGTTTACATTGCAAAAAGCTCTAATATGTCCCTAGAAAGCAATTAAGAGAGACTTGCCTACGAGTGTTAAGGGTTTTGCTTCGAGAGCAGATGTCCTCTTGGCGGATGTGCTGACGACCTCTCCCTCTAGCAAGCTTCTCTCCACCTCGGAGCCCCAACAGGGAAAGGGGCCATCTTGCTCCTTGATGAACCAGACTGATTTTTATTAGGCCTTTCTCCGGAAATAAGGAGTATGGTTAAAGTGAGGTGATCTGCTGCTGCTGCTGTGGATTATAGGGCTGGCAGCAGCAGGAAAGCATTAATGCAAGCTCCAAGCAACAGGGTAAGTTTTAAAATGAAAGCTGGCTCAGTGTTAATGCTCAAGTAATGTGTCCCAGCTGTCTTTAATAAAGCAGCCAGCTGAAACTCAGCATCACAATAAAAGGAGTAAAAGGAGCAGGGATTTCACAAACATCCTGGCTGCTCAGAAAGAGACTTTTTTTTTTTTTTCCTCTTAGTTTTTTTTTTCTTCTGGGGGCTTGATTAAATATTTCCTGTTTTCAGTTTTCCAGAAAAGTCCTCAGAAGCCTCCCCTGCTGCCTTCCTGCTGGCAGCATCGTTTTTCAAGGCACTCTCCTGGACTTGGTGAGACATGAAACAGTAGGATTTTGTGGACTCGGTGTCTGGGCAAGAAACACCTCAGCCTGTTAAGATTTGATGCCACCACTGCAGACACGGTGTTCCACAATCCTAATGGCAGTCCCAAGGCTTGGGTAGCCTCACAAGACCCCAGAGAAGAGCTTTGTATTTTGTCCAGTTCTGGAGCCCTCAACATAAGCAGGAGATTGAGCTGTTGGAGCAGGTTGAGAGGAAGCCATGAAGATGATCAAAGAGCTGGAGCAACTGCCTTATGAGGACAGGCTGAAGGAGTTGGAGTTGTTCAGCTTGGTGAAGAGAAGGCTCAATACCTTCTCAGTACCTGAAGGGGCCTACAGAAAGGCAGGGGTAGGACTTTTTAATAGGATATGTGAGGGAAGGATCTAGAAATAATGGATGTAAATTGGAAGAAGGTGGGACCAGGCTAGATATAAGCAAGAAGTTCTTTATGGTGAGGATAGTGAAACACTGGAAGAGGTTTCCCAGAGAGGCTGTGGATGCCCCCTCTCTGGAGGAGGTGTTTAAGGTCAGACTAGACAAGGCACTGAGCAGCCTGATGTAGCGGGAGTTGTCTCTGCCTATGGCAGGGGGGTTGGAACTAGATGATCTTTAAGGTCCCTTCCAACCCAAATTATTCTATGATTCTATAAGGTGTAGAAGAAGTTATCTACAGCTGGGAAATAAACCTCAGGCCGTATCTGATATCTGCTTTAGCTGCTGATTTATGCAAAGTCACCCTAAGGCTAGACTATCAGAAATGCTGAAGGGCTCAATAGCTCACAGCTCAGGAACAAGCCCCTGAAACTGAATCTGCCAGCTGGGCTGAGTTTCACCTCACTGAACTAAGGTCAGTCTTTAGATTCAGTCTCAGCCAGTGAAGCGAGCAATTCACCTGAATTAATTTGAGTGTGTTTGGGTCTCTTTTAAATTAAACTAATTTGAGAGGAACATGGATGTGACTCTGAGCTTCTCTTATGCCCAGAGCCAAACATCACATCCATCCCATGGATGGATGGCAGAGAGGAGACTCCCCTGGCCATGCCAGTCCTTTTGATCACCCAGGGCTTCCACAAGCTTTTCCACAAACTCCTGTGTGTGAGAGAAATTGAAGGAATAATTTTCTCAGTATTTTTTTCCCCCAACTTTTGAAGACCAATCAGAGCATGAAACCCAAAATGAAGGAAGAAAGCTGTCTGGAAATTCTCACATAGTCCTGCCTCTGCCTAGCAAGCAAGTGGTATGCCTGACCTTCAGTTGAGGTACACAGGCACTTTGCCAGCCAATAAAATCAAATTTCACCAATTAACTTTCAGTAGTGGAGGGCCTGGCTAGAAGTACTCAACTTTAATCCCAGATAATGCGTGACAACTTTCAGTGCACTCATTCCAAATGTTTAATAGGCTTCAGTATTTCCTATAGCTCTGTAATACGTCCCACCAACATATAAATCATCTCTGTGGCACGGAAGAGAGAAAAGACTCAAAATGCTGACTAGTATAAGCAGAAACATCTCCTCATCATCTCCTGCTTTCAGTGGTATGTGTCCAAATATTCCTAGCATTCAAACTTTGCCTGCCGTTTAGAAATGCCTGTGATTTCTATGCTATTATAGAATCATAGAATAGTTTGGGTTGGAAGGGACCCTAAAGATCATCTAGTTCCAACCCCCCTGCCATAGGCAGGGACACCTCCCACTACATCAGGTTTCTCAGTGCCTTGTTCAGCCTGGTCTTAAACACCTCCAGGGAAGGGTAAACCTCTCTGGGCAGCCTGTTGCATTGTTTTACCAGCTTCACTGTAAAGAATTTCTTCCTTATATCTTGCCTGAATATTCCCTCTTCCAATTTGTATTTGTCATTCCTAGATAACGTGAAAAAGAATCCTTCTCTTCTAAATCCCAGTTTTTTAAAACAATCTCAGGTTGCATCAGCTCATCAGGCTGAGAATTGGTTTGGTTATATATCCTCCAGCCAAACCTAAGTGGCACCAATGCTTTAGAAAAGGACATTGGCATTAAAAATTTGAGTTACGTGATTCTATCATGATGTTACTCTACTCAGGATCCGTTTGTGGTTTGGAATTTAGCTTCTTGCCTTTCTGTAGCTGACAAGGTATAGTCAGTACTGTAAGGTGGTGACTGATGAGCAGATCTTACAGAACTCTGATGCTGAGGATTCTCAGGTGAGTTTGGAGTGTGGCATTCCTAAGGAGCTAGTCTAAACTTGACCTCTCTGGATCATAAAATTATCACACAAGCTGACATGAAACGGAAACAATCTTTTATTTTCATTTCTGGGAGCAGGCAGGTGAACGGTGAGAACTCCAGTTGATGCTTCTGGCTACTCATACATCACTTCAGGAGTTGTAACATTCTGAGGGATGTTCCAAGAAAATAGATTAATTTGCTTTCCCCCACATGTCTTATTTTTACTTTGAATCCTCAGCATTTTCTTTTCCTAAAACAAGGTATCAAAATATCTTGGATGGAATTATTCAATGCATACTGTGAAAGGAGCTGCCAAAAACATCTACTACAAATGGATTTGTTTGGAGTACCTGAGTTTTCCTTCAGCCTCAGGAATTCTGCTTAGCATAAGTCCATCACATTTTAAAATGGAAACAAAACAACATTTAAATTTATCAGCCATATGCAGGGCTTTTTTTAGATTTTGTATATTGATCTTGAGCAACTGAAAGTAAGGTTTTTTTCTGGAGTTTTCTCAAGGTTATTTTACACATATTTATCCTTCTTTCTGTTCTATTCAGTCTTCAATATCCTCTCATGAATTTTCAGAAAGGTTGTGAACAGACTGAAGATAAATTGTGTGTAGCTCTCCTCAGCAGCATATGCCTTGTCTATTATCAGTAGTTCTGAAATAACTATTAGTGAAATATTTTGTATTTTCTGGAGAGGATTTAGAGTAGTTCATACTCCATATCATTTTGTAGTCCACGCAACAGACCAATCCATAAATGCAGAAAAAAGGTACATTTTGACAACCAGACAAAAATGTTTTCCAAAAAAAGTTTCTACACAACAATGACTTCATGTCAAAAATGTGACATTCTTTAAGGACAAGAAAAAAAATCACTGCCAATTATTTGGAGAAATTTTTATCCTGCTGAAAAAGCATAGGGTAAAAAAGGAGTGAACTCATTTTTTGTCTGTCCCTTAAGGCTCACACTCAACCCAAAAAAATATACAAAACCAAAATGAAATAATCAGTTGAGAATCAAAAATAATCAGAAATCATCATCTCCCTTTTCACTATGTCACAAGGTTTAAGTTACCTTCCTAAATGTGATAGGGCTCCTAATGAAAGCAAGTCCTCAAAAAAAAACTACTCAACTTTAAATGCCCCAGAAGGAAAGCTAGATTTTACTGAGATCAAACTTTCAGAGATTTGCCAATCAAGCTACTGCTTTGCTCTGCAAATTGTCATTGAACTCACATCTCAGCCCAGAAGCCTGCCTGAGACAGGTGGACAACCTGACCTTTGGAACAGTTGGGTCTTTTCATTTTCCATTTCTAAAGCCTAGAATTAAACACTGGTCTCAATGAAATAACCTTGAAAGAAGCCTTCAGATGGTACAACCTATATCTGTTGTACAGTAATGCTCATGAGGCTGAAAAGGGAACAAGCCTCTTTTGTTTTTGATGCTATCCCTTCCCTAAGATTTCTTGTATGACACATACAAAACTGGGATAAAGGAAAGGGGCTGTTATTATCCCCCTTCATGTCTCCATTTTATGGCCTGAGAACCAGTGCAGAAGGTCCCATTACTTATTCTTGCATGCACACCCACATGCCAGCAATGGTATTTAACACAGCTCTTTGTATTAGGCCGATGTTTTATCAATAAGACCCATTTTTTCCCCTCTATTATTTTTTTTTCCTAAACGAATACGCGTTTTTTAACTGTTCTTATTCTTTTTCTATGGCATGTCGTCCCTGTCAGTCCTTCTCAGGCATCTGCCCATCCAATGTTGCCGTCAGTGCCATCAGTGGATGACAAACTCAACATGAGCCACCAGGGTGCGCTTGCAGCCCAGAAGGCCAACCAAATCTTGGGTTGCATCAAGAGAAGTGTGACCAGCAGGTCAAGTGAGGTGATTTTGCCCCTCTACTCAGCACTCGTGAGGCCCCACCAGGAGTATTGTGTTCAGTTCTGGAGCCCTCAACATAAGAAGGACATTGAGCTGTTGGAGCAGGTCCAGAGGAGGGCCACAAAGATGATCAAAAGGCTGGAGCATGTCCCTTATGAAGACAGGCTGAAGGAGTTGGGGTTGGTCATCTTGGTGAAGAGAAGGCTCAGGGGGGACTTCATAGTAAATTATCAATACCTGAAGGGGCCTACAGAAAGGCAGGGGTAGGACTTTTTAATAGGATATGTGAGGGAAGGAACTAGAAATAATGGATGTAAATTGGAAGAAGGTGGAACCAGGCTAGATATAAGAAAGAAGTTCTTTACAGTGAGGTTATTGAGACACTGGAATAGGTTGCCTGAAGAGGTTGCCCAGAGAGGTTGTGGATGCCCCCTCCCTGGAGGGTGTTTAAGGCTAGGCTTGACAAGGCACTGATCAGCCTGGTCTGGTGGGAGGTGTCCCTGTCTATGGCAAGGGGGTTGGAAGTAGATGATCTTTAAAGTCCCTTCCAACCCAAACTATCCTATGATCATTAGTTAGTAGCTTCATTGTTCTGGGGACATTGCTACTATCATGATGCTCTACTGAGGTCAAAGATCCCAACGAAGACAGAGGCGTGGTTGTTTGAAATATCACTTACATTTGCATATCTATAACCAAAACATTTCCATAAACAAAACTCTTCTGTCAGAGCTGATGCTTGTCAGCTTCAGGTACATTATGTCCTTGGCTGTGAAGAAACAACTGCTGGTCATGTAAGTCATCATTTCTGGGAAGGGAAAGATAATTTCCTACGGCACCAAATTGTAATTCTTGGGAAAAGTGCAATTTGGGATTGGGACAGACAGGTTTGCTTTGCCAGGATGAAGACAACACTGGTATGGGCACACCCTACTAGTTCAAAGCCCTGCAAAGAGTAGCATTACTGTTCTCTAGTGCAGATCTGCTTTGGCAGAACTAATGATCAAGCTGATGTCTCCCAAGCCTCTATTTAATATAGACATGAATGATGGAAGTGCATGCTCGGGCTCCATGATGATCATAACATGGTTTTTATTGCAGGAAGGATTGCTAATTTATAACTTCATTCATACTAATTAATTACCAAATAAACTTCTTCCCGATTCACCAGCAGTCTACACTGGAAAGCTCATATTTATTTTCAGGAGATTAAAGAAAGGGTTGTCCATATTACGTGATTGTTTAGAAAATTCTACATTCTGTCTTGTCACAGGCAGTCTTGGACCTCATCCTCCATAGTAGTCATGCTAAAATGAATGGGATAGAAACTGGTTTGAGTCCTGCCATAGGGGATTATATCATTAAATAAGCACATCTTTTGTGCCACTCCAGTGTCACTTGTGACCTTCAGTCCAGTGTATGGGGTTACAGAGGAAAGCCCACATCCATCAGTAAGGGCAGAAGGCATGGAGAAAGCAATTTCCCCGTGCCACTCATTTTTAGCAAGGGGCATGGTCTATGTTCGGGGAAATAGTCACAGGTACTAGCAACAGTCATAGCAGGTACATGGTCTAGCTTCAAACTCAATGTGCTTCAAGTAGAGCATCCAACTGACTTTGCCTGAAGTGCCTCGCTATGAAGGCTTTTATTTTTATTCATTTTTGTTTTTTCTGCATGTTTTTTGCATTTCCTAAGAGCTGGGCCAGAAGTGGGAGCAAGGAGACACTAGATACAGAGCTGGCCTCGCTGCGTTTCTAACTGCCAACACAAGGCAGGGCAGGGAAATTAAGAAAAAAAAGTAGAAGTCTTTGGAAAAACACTGACCACTTCAAGCCTTAATCAGCCCACTGTAAAATGGGAAAAAAACAGGAACAGAAAACTCCTCTAAGATCACCCAGGTTTATTGCCTGCCAGGATAGGATTATGCCTCTTTCCTGGTATAAAATTCCTTACCAAGGAGCCATCATCTTGATAGGGCAGCAGAAGTCCTCACCCTGTCAAGGAGGGAAACTGCTCAAAGCTGGAGATTTTTTGCCTTTCATGCAATTAGCATTGGCAGTCCAACCTCAGAGTCCACACAAAAGTTTCATTTGTTCTGGAAATGTTTTATTTGTTTCTCCCTTTGCTTTGTTTTGTATTCAAGTGAAGAGCAGTGCCCATTGAATTGAGCTACCTTTTCTGTTCCTTCACTGTTTCTGTATCTTCTTTCTTTCCTCTGGATGATGCTGAGGAATGATCATCATGTCCTCATGGGGGAAAGATTAACACCTCACTTTACCAGCAGTTACCCCAAATTCCCCTCTGCTATTTTTTCCTCCATGTACCTTCACAGCTCCTTGGGAAATGGGTAAAGAGAAAAATGCTCTTTTCCTTCCAGAAAGCAGCACAATTCGACATTTTCCTTTGTCTGTATCATTCACTGTCCAGAATTTAGGTCAGACTCTCAGACAATAAAAAGCTTGCAAATTTGTGCTCTCTATCATTTAATTGCAGATGAGAATTGATGTAAAAATGGGTCTGAGCAAAATAAGGCAGGCTCTTGGTTTTGGACTTTCCTAGGCCAGTGTCCCACTGACCAGACACTTTCAATGCCACTAACATTGTAACCATCTCTTCAGTAGAGTGGGCAAAGAAATTGTCCAGTAGTGAAAATTGGGTTATTTTATATATTAATATGATCTCTAAACAACCAAAGTAAAACACAAAGTTATTGTAGCCAGCCTAAAAATCTCTAGTGTTAAAAGAACAAGTAATCAGTCTCTCAGAAATGTTCTTTTTTTTTCCTTTTCATAAGAGGCTTTATGGCCACATTTATCTACAAACTGCAAGGCCAGTGACATCTACCAAAAGCACTTCTTGCCCTTCTGTCTCAAAACACACATATTTCTGCCCAGAGTAGGAAACCCTGTGATGAGCATGCTTTTCTCTACAGCAAATGTACTGAGAGATGTAAAAGAAGACATAAGCAACACAGAAGCCAAGGAACATGATGGATAAAACAGGTCTGGATTTTCATCACTGGTGGCCGTGAAGACACACGCTAGAAAGTGCAATGAGTAAGTGTGTTTCTGAGAGGATGTGAGGTTATGGATCCAGCAGTATTGGTAAACGGAGTCTGCACTTCAACTTGACCACATAATAGCTAAACTGCCTTATTTTCCACACTGTTCAGCTGAACAGCTTCAATTGGACCCTCTCAGAGGCGAAAAGGAATCGGTTTCATCCTAAACAATCCCAAGGCCAACCTGACCAAAGCCTTTAATTCATGCCAGTTGAAGTTAAAAGCTTTATGGCACTGGTTGTTGACTGGCACAGAGAGTTTTGATGGCTGATAACTGGGATTACTAGAAGTGAGGTACTCCTGGGTCAGTCCTCTGCTACCAACTTCATTTTGGTGCAGCTCTGCACCCTATTCACTACCTGGAACCTATTAACATCCTGTTCTGCTCTCCCCTTTCAGGGGCCACTGCTGACCAGTTCCTGGTATGTTCTTTCATCTGATGAAAGAGCTTATTTAAACAGAAATCCGAACATTTCTGCTCTGCCAGGCACTGTCTGGAAATATGTTAGTAGATGCTTTGTCATGAACAAATCCAGACCAGAGTTTCCCTCAAGGTTCCTCGAGTTCCAGTTAAGAGGTTCCTCAGTTTTCAGCCAGGTAGGTAAAAATCATTCACATTTTACAGAGGGGGAAGCTGCGGCAGGGGAAGGACTGTAAGAAACACACCCAAGAACAACAGTGACACTTTTTTGTGGCAGAGTGAAGAGTCCAGCTCAGATCTCCTGCCACCCAGTGGGGTGCTTTCACCACACCATCCTCCTTCCTTTGCATGCCTGCTGGAGCTGGGTTCATGGACAGCACTTCAAACCCAGTGGCACCAGCCATCCCACAGACAGCAAAACAGGCCCCAGGGTCAGTGGCTGGGTTGCTAAAATGCAGAAGTGAGACATTTCACACACATCCCCTGAAGAAAGACAAGCATATGGTCAGGGCTGGAGCATCCCACAACCATCCAAGGCATAAAAAGCTAAAGTTTGGCTGCAAAGGAAAGGACACAGACAGCTTGTGGAAACCACTTGCAACAACGCTGTCATCCAGCCCTGGACCTGACAGATCAGACCACCCACTCCAGCACAGGCATGAAGGCTCCACATACCTGATGATCAGTAGGGGAGGAATTCGTTTCACCTAATTTGAGATGCCCTCAAGGTAGAACTGGCCACCCTCACACTCTTCAGTAGATGATTTTTGAGAAGACATTTGTCTGACCTATTTTAGAGATCTATTTTAAGATTAGGAATTATATCCTGGATATAAAAAATAGAAAAGGCAGCTGCAGAGTCCAGCTCAGATGGAAATATCTATGCTCCATTCATCTACTTTTTATGCATGCATCATCCAACATCACAAATAGGAAAAAAATCAAATTCAAGTAGAATTCCCTCAAAAAAACCTGCAAAGTGATACTCAGTCCATAGTTTTATTTTAAATATATATATATCTTTCCTATATAGAGTCATAGAATAGTTTGGGTTGGAAGTGACCTTAAAGATCTTCTAGTTCCAGCCCCCCTGCCATGAGCAGGGACACCTCCCCCCAGACCAGGTTGCTCAGTGCCTCATCCAGCCCAGCCTTAAACACCTCCAGGGATAGAGGAGGCATCCACAACCTGTTCCAGCGTCTCACCACCCTCACAGGAAAGAATTTCTTTGTTATCTTCAGCCTAAATCTACCCCCTTCCAATTTATGTACATTATTCCTAGTCCTTCCATCACATATCCTATTAAAAATTTCTACCCCTGCCTTCCTATAGGCCCTCTTCAGGTACTGGTGAACTACTATGAGGTCCCCCAAGCTTTGTCTTCTACAGAATCACAGAATATATGGGATTGGGAGGCACCTCAGGAGATCATCTAGTCTCACCCCCCTGCTGCCAGAGCAGGAACACCCAGATGAGGTCAAGCAGGACAGTGTCCAAGTGGGGTTTGAATGTCTCCAGAGAAGGAGACCCCACACCCTCTCTGGACAGCCTGTGCCACTCTTGTCTCACCCTGACAAAGTTTTTTGTCCTATTTCTGTGGAATGTCCTGTGCTCCAGCTTGCAGACTCAGTGCAGTATCAGGAATCAAAGGAAAGAAAAGCCTCTCCCTGTCTTCTTGGTCTCTTCTTCTGGTCACCTCTATACTCCAAACACTCTCTCAGTGGTCAGTTGGGGTTACCCACAGAACTGATTTGTGGCAGCTCTCGGCTTTCTGCTACTATCTCTTTCCTCCTTCTCTCATGTTTCTGGAACATTTGCTTTCACCCACACAAAATTCAACAGAATCAATACCCTCACCCCAGGTTTTACTTCTGCTGCCAGTAAAACAATTCATGCAGTACAGCTTGGTTTCTGGAGAGCTTTGGTACAACTTCTGCTTTGTGAAGCAGCTTCTTGAACTCAGACCTATCTGTCTGCAGCAAAGGAAGGCTGTAACAGCCAGCAATTAAGTGATACTCACGGAAGTGGTCTGGTATGGGTAAAACAAGCGGCAGAGCTCATTCCCTTCAGCTCTTGATATCTTCCTGAATGGTCCTGATTGTGTTCTATGATTCTATAAATGAAATCTTCTGGGCATCCAGAAAAAGCACCAGTATTAAAAGAAATTTTGTCCATTTCTCTGCTGTGGGCCTTTGGGTTCAGTTGAAACAGGTGGATGAAATGCCACAGAGAACATGTGTATTGACTGTCTGTTCCTTGCACAGCTTGTCAGGAATGCCAACAAGACAAACCCCAGCCAGCCTTCTAACTCCATTCATGAGCCACAGAATTACACTGTGCAAGCCTATTGCCCTGCACACATTCTTTTAGCTGATTAAACACCAGCAAATGAGTTCAGTAACTCTTGGAGAACAGAGCTGCACTATTACTGTCGATTCTCCTTCCACCAGCCCTTCCGCCACCATGAGAAGGAAGGCACAGACAGGTCTTTTTATCTGCCCCAAAGTGTCTGAGATGCTCATCAAAAGGAACAATTCATCCTCCCGGTGTTGCATGAAGAAGTCTCTGCTCCTGGTGACTGCATAAACCTCCTGAATACAGGGACACGCATGTCATTACCAGCAGCCCTAAGGGTAGCATAAATCAAAGTGAGAAGTCAGCTGCCAGTGGCCCTTCAGATGCAATGCCCACGTCTCAAATGGAGCTGAGCTAAAGCAAAATAACCCCATCCAAGTCCCTGAATGGGCCATGGCTTGTAATGGGCTGGCACAAAGCTACATTATGCCCCAAACTGCACCTGCTTCTAGAGATGCCACCTGGCAAAATGGCATTTCCTGAAGTCTGCAATGATGGGGCAAAAAAACCCCCTCAAATTCCCAATAAACAGATGGTGTCTACAGAAATGGGAGCTATATGGAGACAACAAAGGATGTTACAGCAACAAGCACAATGCTCTCAATCCCCTCCAAACTGTCACACACATCCATCCTTAGTGGGTGGTAAAGACAAGCCTAAATTCAGGTGCCTTCTCTCCCAGGAGAAAGGGATCTTGTTTTTCAAGTTCATTGCTCCTCAAACTGTATGAAAAAGATTAGAATCACAAAGAAGCACTGAGCAGTGTCTGTCCCTCAGCATAAAGACAGGAAAAAAAAAAAGCCCAAGGACTGACAGTGCTAGAAACAGCCCATCTGCAAAGGGATGTAAATGTGGCTGTGCCCCCAAGTCATGGCTTACAGTCTTGGAAAGCAGAAGCATGCTGACTGAAAGCACACAATTGGTGCCAAGGAGAGTATAAAGTATGGGCATACAACAAGTTGGGAGGTGGTCAAATCTGCAAAAGGAAAACAAAAGTTTGTTTATTCCAGTGAATCCACTGCAAAACTTGGAAGTGAAAAACAATTAGAGGTGTCACTGCCCTGGGTTACTGATTGGGATGGTGTCTGGCTCCAGCCACAGCCACCAGTTACAGAATAAATGGCTTTAAAAGAAGAATTACTTCCTGACCCACAACAGTGATGCCCTTAAACATAAGAGTTTATGTCCTTCCCATAACTCTTGTTTATCTAGAATTTAAATTGTTACAATTATAATGCTGGATAGTCATCTACTGAACTAATTCATCCTTATTTCCATATGGCCAATTATTTCTTGAGTCATGACCCTCAAGATTTCATAACAGAGTCAAAATAATAATTGCTTCTCAAGGACCTCATCTCAAATAGCTCAAGGACCTGCATCTCAAAGAGCTTTGCAAATCATGGATTTTTTAATAGGATATGTGATGGAAGGACTAGAAATAATGGATGTAAATTGGAAGAGGGAAGATTGAGGCTAGATAGAAGAAAGAAATTCTTTACAGTGAGGGTGGTGAAACACTGGAAGAGGTTGCCCAGAGAGGTTGTGGATGCCCCCTCTCTGGAAGTGTTTAAGGTCAGACTGGACAAGGCACTGATGTAGCAGGAGTTGTCTCTGCCTATGGCAGGGGGGTTGGAACTAGATGATCTTTAAGGTCTCTCCCAACCCAGACTATTCTATGATTCTATAAGATCCTTCCTTCCCTGGCAGATGGTGCCTCCAAAGTAGCAATTTCCTTGGAAACTGAAGTGATCATCACATAGGAAGAGTGGGAGAAGGAGAGAGGGGAGAAGGAGCAACCATAAAATCTCATGTGTCTAAAACCATCCAAGTCATCCCCAGGAAATTCAGTATGTGCTCACTGATGAAAACATACTCATAGTCATAGTCATCTACGTTGGAAGGGACCTTTCAGATCATCTAGTCCAACCATCAGCCCAACTCTGACAAGCCTCATACCTGGACAGGGACTCGAACCCCTGACCCTCAGATTAGGAGTGCAATGCTCTCCCAACTGAGCTATACATCCAGGTCAAACTCCCTGGAATACCATCCTAAAGAAACAATCCATTACTTAATGCCTATTAGTGTCAGTGTCCCACAGTCCCATGGGAATTCCCTACACTACCCCACATGCTTGCAGGCTATGGCCCTAGGACCTTTATTCCAACATAGTAGAGGCAGATACAGCCCAACTCTGCTCTGCCTTTCATCCAATTTCCTTAACTCCAGTAGATCATTTGGGGATAAAGCAAAAGGTTGCCTTTCTTTTTTGTCTTGAGGAGAGGTGACAAGAAGCAGTTTCAAACAAGAAACACTTGAAATGATCCTTAAAGCCCCTTCAACCTGAACTATTCTGTGATTTTATGATTCTATGAAATTATAAAAAATCAATGCAGCTCATGGAGGAGCAAATTAAAAAAGACTTAACAACTGAAGACTTGGCACAAGGGCAAACAAAAAATTAGCCCAGTCTCAAAAATGGATGTGGTCACAACACCAGATGCAACACAGGAATAGTTCTGATCAAGAACAGAACTTTCCAGCCTCTATCAGTTTCTAGGATAATCAGTACCCAGAAGGTACTGAAGGAAGGGAAGGGAAACAGAAAGTCTACAAAATTTATCTAAGGGATGGAAACACACCCAGCGCTTGACATGAGAAAAGAGAACATGCTATCATTTAGCATGTGAACTGCAGGGACAGCCACAGGCTCAGGGCTGGGATCAAGGTCTGTTGTGTTACACTGATGACAGCACATGGACAGTCTGATACAAAAAGCAACAGTTTAGGTTTTTTCTCCACAACAACTTGGAAATCAATTAAAAGCTTCCTATGATACATTTTGAAAACAAAATTCAGCAAATATATTTGTATTTTCCCATCTTTGTTCAGCATACATCATGGGAGAAAAAAAGACTGCATCCTCAGCTCATCCAAAGCATTACTGAGCTCAGGTGAAATGTCCCAATTTACTGTCAATTGGGAATTAGGTTTCTAAAGCTTGTTGACTGCTCCAAAGATGCTAGAAGTTAGGAAAAAGTGCACTACTAGAGTCCTGGGCAAAGGCTACAAGAGAGAAATGTTTGCACTTCATGCAACTGAGGCAGAGAATGAGAGGAGAAAGGGAAGAGGGTTGGAGAGAAAAACAGGCAGACTAAGATTTCAAGAGCAAATGATGTCTTTGGATGTCTCACTTCCGGAGACCTCAGGGCAGATGGTCCTGTGAGTGAATCATCAGCAGGGAAGTGGATAGCAAACCTGAGAAGCAACATCTCCTGGATCTGCCAACTTGCCTTAACCAAAATTCACTTCCCTGCACAAGCTGTCTTGACTGTAGAGCACAACAATCTCTTTGAAGAAGGAACTGCTTCCCATTCTGAATGGGATGCCTTGTCCCTAAATTTAGGCAGCAATAACACAAGTATCACTCCAGTATTCCTTGCAGTTGGTGAAGATCCCTCTTAGGTATTTCATGGTGTCCCACTATGTTGAAATTGTATTGTCTGTACTGTTTCTACTGCCTGTGGCTCTGATGCAGGCACCTACACTGTAAACTTCAACACATGGACACCAAAATCCCAGACTGTATGTCTATGTATGTTCTATTTCAAGGATCCCAGATTCCAGCCAGAGCCTCAGTACATAGGAATAACACAACTAATGTTAGATAGATCTGAACAACTGGGATCCTAAGCTCACAGACACCATTTATTTAGGTACATTTATTTAGGCTCCAAAACTGCACCACTACTAGGAAAACTGTGGGATTCAAGGACCTAAACGCCTCTGTGCATCAACATCTGACTTACTGGAAACAAAACAGCAGTGAACTTCACCCACCTTCAAGGGCTACATCAGAGTTGTGGTTTTCATACTCCCTCTAACATCCACTGCTGCTGATCTGCTGACCTCAAGGGTCTTGGTATGCAGCCCGGGATTTAGGGCAGGATGAGAACTGGTACTATGGCCTTTTTCCCATTCCCAAGAACCAGTCTATAATCAGAAACTGGCAAACCTCAGAAAGTTCAGCGTGCTGTCCAAAAAAGTTCATATGGAAGCATTAAGGACAGGAACTAGGATCCAAATCTGCTGAGAGCAAACAGGTCTTCTTACCATAGCAGGGCAGAAAGTGCTATTAACAATAGGCATTTTGTGGTGTTTCACTTCAAGCTCTAACTGGAGCCAAGGAGTACACACCATCTGCAGACGTATTTTAGACTGCAATGAACCTCCTTTTTTTTCCTATGTACCAGAGTGGAAAAAAAAGGCTGGGAAAAGGCTCTGGGTTGTCACTTGCATCTATTCAATTATAGCTAGTCAGTCACTAATGACAACCTACATTGAGACATGTCCAAAACACAAACCAACCCTTTGATGGAGTTTTTTTAAAGTCTGGATAATAAGGTTTGGTTTGGTTTAGTTGTTTTTTTTTTTTCCCTCTCCTCTTCTTTCTTTTCCCCTCAGTTCTTCAGGGTCACCAGATCAGAAGCAGGAGTGCCAAAATACGAGGGGAACTGCCCATCCTGCCAGGTTCCTTCAAAGCAATGAATACTGTTATTCTTCATGTCCCAGAGTGTGCTTTTACTGAGGTCTCTGCTTGCTTTAATTCCTCTGAGGGGGGCTGCAAGCACACACACCTCCCCAGTGATCAAGGCAACATGTTAGTTTGCTTGTGTGTTAGTTATGGCAGCCAAGTGATGGGCAAACTTCAGAAAGGTAGAAGTTAGTAAAGCTGGAATTAAGCATCAGCTTGCAGGGCACACAGCATTACTTGTACAGCTGACTTGATGTGTTTGGGTGGGATTTTGAGTCTTTCTTCAGATCAGCCCTCAAGAGGGACCTGTATGTCCAACTAGATGTTGATACATTTCTGTCTGGACAATTTAATAAAAAAAAACTTCTCTTTTTCCTACAACCTTGACTCTTCTTTTGACAACTGGACTATTGTGTCTGAGACCTTAATTTCAGACCATAAAGGTTATTGAAGCACTACAGGCTTGGATGCAGGTATGTTTCTTGTCTCTGCTGCCAGGTCTTCAGTCCAGGGGGAAAGATATTGATGAGTATGGAGATATATGAGGATTTCTTTTTTTTGCTTTTCATAATCACACAATTTGAAGTAGATACAATTCATAGGAACACAGAGTTTTGGGAGCAGATCCTGAATATAAGGGGAGCACTGAGGCTTTTCTCCTGACACGGGATCTAGAAGCTCCTCCACTGAAGTGAAAGCAAGCCAAAATCTTCTCCACGGGCCTCTAGAGTATGAAGATCACCTTTGGATCCCACTTGCTTCTGGAGGTGAAAACCAGAAACCAGGCAGAGAGGAACTGTAGGGTGGTCATTGACAGCCAGCTCTTCCTAGTAGAATCATCTCGGAATTTCCACCACTCCCTCTGTTTCCTGTGATAATGTAAGAGAACACAAACAGAGACAGTTGAAGCTCCAGCGAACCTGATAAGATTAAGCCAATTTTTAAACAGCATCATTCCAAGAGAGAAATCAAAATTCCTGATTTTATCTTCTTTCCTCTTATACCCTCTCCCTGAATCTGTGTAGGGAAAGCAAAAAGCAAACCTCAAACCTTTCTAGCTGGCATGTAAAACTATGCAAAACTGCTCGAGATACTCAGAGTTAATTGAGCCACTGAGGGCAGGAGAGTTCATTGAGCCAGACTGAGCCAAGCTCACATGACCTACTGAGGAGTTTTTTCACCTTATTATTTTAATTCCATTCTTCCTTTTAATTAAACAGTTTATTTTTCAGGATGAAGAGGAAATCTCAGTTGTCATTACTTGGGAATTTTCAAGCAATTGTTGTCTAGCAAAGTCTGGACACACAGGGATTTAATATGGCTTGGCACTGGCTAATGAACACTTGTAGACCCATTTGTAGAACAAATATAGATTTGTAGGAAGGTCCTGTGGACTTGAAGAAAAGCCTGTAAGGACACCAGATCATTTGAAATCAGTAATAAGTGGGCTTCAGCAGGATAAGGTTTTAACTCTGCTGCATTTTTCCTAAGAGCTAGGAGCTTCTCTCTTCCAACTTTGCATTGCCCCCATGATCTCATGAAGCAAGAGAATCATGTAATGCCAGAAAACATTTTAAATGGCAGTTGGGTAGCTGCACTTAATAGCAATAACACAACCAATTCAGATAGATTTCAAATTGCTCACAGACCCATAAAAACACCTCACAAGATAGAAAACTTTGCCCCAGATGGGTACAAATTGTCATAAATTTGGACAAACAGAGCTTTAGTATAATAACACACAGGAGTCTTGACAATTCAGCAAGAGGGTTTTCCTTCTACTTTCCTTGATTCTGTGCTTGTTGCTTTTTCTCTTCACTTATATTTAGCAAACTTAATGTAGCTACAGAATAAGCTTCATTTCCACTCATAAAATAAAAACAGAGGAAGTCAAAGGGCTGATGAAGAAAACTGCATGGGGCTGCAAAGGCAGGGGATCTCCTCAAACTATGTGAATCCAAATCCAGAACTGACAAGTTTGTTAGCAGCAAGTGATGCATGAGCATGGCATGAATGAACTCCAAAAAAAAGGAGTACTGTGGGACATGCATGTGTGAGGCATAGAGAATAATAAATCATAGCTGTACTTAGACCATTATGGTCATCCCAAAGGAGTTCCAGGTTGCAGTTCAACACATGGAGGTATTTTCACCTTCCTTAGAAAAGAAACTGCCCCGGTCTATGTTATGTCAAAGAACAACAGAATCACTGGGACCAGAAGTAGAGAAAAATTTTGCAGCTAGCTGAAATTCAGAAAAAAACTTGGTAGGGAATCATAGGAAATGGCTGAAAACGATCCCTGGGGCCATGTACCACCTTCTGCTGCCACAAGATAGCAGCCCTCCTGAGAAGTATTTGGCTCTGTTTGTTGATGAGAAGCTCAACAAATGTTGATGAGAGCTGGCAGTGAGCACTCACAGCCTGTAAAGCAAATAATATCCTTGGCTACATTAAAAGAAGAGCGGCTAGCAGGCCAAGGGAGATGATATTGGCCCTCTACTCTACTCTGGTGAGACCCCACCTGGAGTACTGTGTCCTATTTGAAGCCCTCAGCACAGGAAAGAGGGATCTGCTGGAGAGGATCCAGAGGTGCGTCACAAAGATATGAGAGCTGGAGCACCTTTCCTGTGGAAAAAGGCTGAAGGAATTGGAGTTGTTCAGCCTGGAAAAAAGGTTAAGGACTGAGACCTGGGGGCAAAGGTGCAAGGAGGGGGAAAGGGGACATTGAGCTGTTGGAGCAGGTCTAGAAGAGGGCCACAAAGATGATCAAAGGGCTGGAGCAAATGCCTTATGAAGACAAGATGAGGGAGTTCGGGTTGTTCAGCTTGGTGAAAAGAAGGCTCAGGGGATCCTCACAGTAGCTTATCAATACCTAAAGGGGGTCTACAGAAAGGCTGGGATAGGACTTTTTAATAGGTTATGTGATGGAAGGACTACAAATAATGGATGTAAATTGGAAGAAGGTGGAACCAGGCTAGATATAAGAAAGAAGTTCTTTATGGTGAGGGTTGTGAAACACTGGAAGAAGCTGCCCAGAGAGGTTGTGGATGCCCCCTCTCTGGAGGTGTTTAAGGCCAGTCTGGACAAGGCACTGAGCAGCCTGATCTAGTGGAAGGTGTTGCTGCCTATGGCAGCAGGGTTGGAACTTGATGATCTTTAAGGTCCCTTCCAACCCAAATTATTCTATGATTCTTTTCAGTACTTAAAAGGGTCTTATAAGAAAGACAGGAACAGACTCTGAAGGCTCTTCTGTGAGACCTGGGACATTTCCCAGCTCAGACTAGTCTCAGAATACTATTCCTGAAAATGTTTTGGGGTCTAGGAAAAAGGTGGGTGATACCAGTTTAGCCATCCACAAAAGCAGCTGAAGTGAGGGGCAGAGAAGAGAGGGTGTTGCTCCATTCAACTTTGCCTCTAGCAGTTATCTGTCAGATTCTTAGCCTGACCCTTCTTAGTCTGTACTGGGATTTGGCTCCATGGACAGTGACAGCAAGTGACATTTTAATAACATTCCTAATCTTATTCTCTTTCAAGGGTCTGGGACAGATATCTACCCTCTTGCCGCTCCACTGGTTTAACTTGCCTATGAACTCTGCATCCCCAAATTATGAAATCGTAGATAGTACAAAGCTTATGAAGCAAAGGCAGCATTTTTGGCTGCTCCAGTAGACATGTATTCGGACTAGCAGCTAATCCTCTTAGTAATTTCTCATCACTTAATCTACTGATGTGAACAGGGTGTCTGTCTGACCCTCATAGTAGGATCTCTCGGACTGGGAACTTCAGAGAGGCTGTACAAACAGGGTGGTTTGTTTAATATGCTTAAATCTCCCCCAGCTGAAAAGAGAGTTAGAGACACATCCCATGTCACCACAAGAATTCATCTATTTTGACTGAGACAACAGCTGTGGCTGTGCTGCAGGAGTACTTGTCAGTACCATTCCAAAAAGGCTTAATAACCATTTCTAATTTACACAAAACCATTATTCATCTATTCTGCTGATAGATGCTGAGCACAAAAGCCAAAGGAGAGGTTGGCTTCACTTGTCTGACACAAACTTCTTCTCTTCCCTCCTTGTTTTGTGACCTAATCCTCATCCCTCAAGCCAGAGACTCTCCTTCAGGAATGGAGTAAGACCTGAAGTGGGGGACAAGGGCTAAGGAGCTGCCAGGTTGCAGTGGTTGGATTGGGCTGGTTCACTTGGCTCTTGGTTTGAAGTTTACTGAGCACAAATCCCACTTCACTCCATTCATCAGGAACCAAAGGACTTCTTGGATGTCACAGAATGTCAGGCATTGGAAGGGATTTCAAGAGAACATCTGTTGGAGCAGGTAGACCTAAATCAGGTCACACAGGAAAGCATCCAGGGGGATTTTGAATATCTTTAGAGAAGGAGATTCCACACCCTCTCTGGGCAGCCTGTTCCAGTATTCTGTCATCCTCACTGTGAAAAAGGTTTTTCTTATATTTCTGTGGAACCTCCAGTGTTCCAGCTTGCACCGATTGCCCCATGTCCTATCATTTGGATGCCACTGAGAAGAGACTGGCTTCATCCTCCTGACATATTTATAGACATTAATGAGGTCAATATCTGCTCCTCTCACTCCAGTACCCTGAGCTCAAACTGCAAAATCTGAACTGCCAGTTTTGCCCTATCAGTTTCTGCTGAGATGGGCAAAAGTCAGTGAGATGCCTTTTACACTAGACTCTCAGGTACCTCCTCTGGAAAAAGTGAGGAGATCCTGTGGTAGCAATCACTCCCAAATTTATTGATTCTTCCATCTTGTTCTTCTTTTGGTATTTCCACCTGAGAAAGCAGTTGGAATTGTGTTCAGGTGGAGTTTATTTAGCCCACAGTGCCCCAGAAGGTGCTTGTCTTGTCACAGTGGTCATCACTAAGCAAGAAGTGGGGATTTTAGGCACTGAATAGGCAGCTTTTCTGCCCCTGCTCCCTATCCAGAGAAACTGCTATGATGCTTTGTCCCTGCCTATGGTAGGGGGGTTGGAACTTGATGATCTTTAAGGTCCCTTCCAACTCAATCTATTCTATGCTAAAGCTGGACAATTGGAGTTTTTATCAGTACTCTGGAGAAGAGAAAGCTCAGGGGCTCCGGTACAGTAGCTTATCAATACCTAAAGGGGGTCTACAGAAAGGCAGGGGTAAGACTTTTTAATAGGATCCAGGATGGCAGTATTAAGAGTAATGGATGTAAATTGGAAGAGGGGAGATTTAGGCTAGATAGAAGAAAGAAATTATTTACAGTGAGGGTGGCAAAACACTGGAAGAGGTTGCCCAGAGAGGTTGTGGATGCCCCCTCTCTGGAGGTGTTTAAGGCCAGGCTGGACAAGGCACTGAGCAGCCTGGTCTAGTGGGAGGTGTCGCTGCCTATGGCAGGGGGTTTGGAGCTAGATGATCTTTAAGGTCCCTTCTAACCCATTCTATGATACTAAGATGTGCTGTTCCCTCCTTAGTCTCTGAAATAAGACAGGAACTTTTAACTTCTCTGGAGCTGCATACCAACCCTCACCACATCCAGGGCAGTAAAAGAGCAATCTGCACCTTTCACCTCAGCTGTCTGCTTTTCATTTTCTCCTTTAACCACAAGCAGATTTCAAGTGTGAAAGTTTAGCAGCCCCAGAGACCCCTCCAGAGGAGGAGATCCAAACTCAATGTGAAATTCACTTTGTGCCTGCTGATATACCTGATCCCCGGTTTGAAAAAGGAGATTTGCTGGATGTTTTACTCCCACAGAGAGGAAAAAGAGGGAAGATTTACACTCTGAGGAAGGTAGTCAAGCAAACGCCAGCAGTACTACAGACAGCCTCCCCCCTGCTTCAGGAACAAAACCCACTTTCTCTGTCATAAAAAGAAACATAAACCACAAAGAAAAATGTGAATGGTTACAGATTCTCCCAGCTCAGCACCAGATGACCCCTGCTCTTTTTCCTGTGTGTTCTGCACTTGCACAACATCTTGCACCATGAAAAAAAAAAACAACTACTTCAGTCTAGCTCTTACAGAAGGGGTCTCAGTGGCTTATAGCCCACCAGTAGAAGCTGAGGAAGAAGCAGGGACATGAGCTGTATGCATGGGCAGGCGTGCTCCAGGTGTGGATTCACATGGAGGTTTTTCACAGGGGGATTTGTGAACCTGGGAGGTGACTCCAGCTGGAGGATGCACGTGCAGACATAGTGCAGCCTTTAAGAGGCAGTTGGTGGCTTCTCAAAGCCAAATCTAACACTGGGAATGATGCAGAGCTTTCCAGACCAGCAGGAAGAGTTTCCCACATGGGAAAATCTCTCTCGGAGCAATTTCCGTCCCCCTGTGGACTGCCTAGTCCCTCATGCTGGAGTAGGCTGAAGTGTACATGGTGAGGCAGGTCTGTTCTGGATCATGCATCCCAGCACAGTAGGGAAGCTAATAATGCAGGGAGGAAATTTCTCAGTGCGCACAGGAGGATATGTTAAGAGACTTATTTTATTTCTTTCTTTTTCTTTTTTTTTTTAACGTTTCTTTCGCAGTCATCAGAGTCACCCCTATTTCTTCACCCCTATTAATTTTAGCTAGTTTATAGAGCTCCAAACATTGTTCAGCTGGGAACATGCACACATAGAATCACAGAATAGTTTGGGTTGGAAGGGACCTTAAAGATCATCTCGTTCCAGCTTCCCTGCCATAGGCCTACAGGAAGGCTGGAGTAGGACTTTTTAATAGGGTGCAGTATGGCAGGACTAGGAGTAATGCAATGTGGAAGAGGGGAGATTTAGGCTGGATAGAAGAAAGAAGTTCTTTACTATGAGGGTGGTGAAACACTGGAACAAGTTGCCCAGAGAGGTTGTGGATGCCCCCTCTCTGGAGGTGTTTAAGGCCAAGCTGGACAAGGCACTGAGCAGCCTGATGTAGTGGGAGGTGTCCCCGCCTGTGGTACGGGGGCTGGAACTTGATTATCTTTGCGGTCCCTTCCAACCCAAACTATTCTATGATTTTATGATTCTATTCATTGGTAGAGACATGATGCCAAAGACCCTCCCCATCCATGGTTCTAATTCAGTAAAGACATAATCAGCAGATCAAAACATCTTATAGCTGGCCAGGACCAAGCATGGTCCACCTTCCAGACAAGGCCAGCAACATGCTCCTGTTATGTGCTTTGCAAATAGCTGTAAGGAGTAAAGGGGGTCACAGTCTCATTACCGAGTGCTAGAGAGTCCTTAAGGGTCTTTGGATGACAAGAAGGGCATATTCTGGAGCAAAAGGTGACATCACAACTCACTAATATTTCAATCTTCATGGACCAATCTTCATGAACACCGAAAGAGAATGAAGTCAAAGATTGGACTTCAGACCAAGAATCTCAGGAGGCAGACTAAGTCTGCCAAACATGCCAGTTGCTTTGTAAAGCCCCAATTTGGTGTTAAACTCTTGACAAACAAGCAATAGATTTACCAGACATTGTCACTTGAGATGAGGATCAAAAAAGAGAAGGAAGAGGCCTGCAGAGTAGCACTAGGGTTGGCCAAAGGAAGCCATCTCTCTGACCTCATGGAAATGTGAATCCTGCCACTGCGCAAGGCTTGAAAGCAGAATGTTTCCTGTCGTCCCACACTGCTATTAAAAATAAACTGGAAAGGTTTCTAACAAAGCAGAACATTTTATGCATGCCAAGAAGAAAATGAATTAAAAATGCATATCATTGTTTCTTCCTGACAGGATCCCATTGATGCAAAGCAGCGAGCAAAGCAGAGCAACAATCACCAGTCTGCAAGATAAAATCCTAGAATCATAGAATAGTTCAGGTTGGAAGGGACCTTAAAGATCATCAATTTCCAACCCCCCCTGCCATAGGCAGGGACACCTCCCACTAGACCAGGCTGCTCAGTGCCTTGTCCAGCCTAGGCTTAAACCTCCAGAGAGGGGCATCCACAACCTCTCTGGGCAACCTCTTCCAATGTTTCACTGTCCTCACCATAAAGAACATCTTTCTTATATCTAGCCTGAATCTCCCCTCTTCCAATTTACATCACTCTTTCTAGTCCTTCCATCACATATCCTATTAAAACGTCCTACCCCTGCCTTTCTGTAGCCCCCTTCAGGTATTGAGATGCTACTATGAAGTCCCCCCTGAGCCTTCTCTTCACCAAGCTGAACAACCTCAACTCCTTCAGCCTGTCTTCATAAGGGACATGCTCCAGCCCTTGGAACATCTTTGTGGCCCTCCTCTGGACCTGCTCCAACAGCTCAATGTCCTTCTTATGTTGAGGGCTCCAGAACTGGACACAATACTCCAAATTGTGCCTCACCAGAACCCAGTAGAGGGGCGAAATGACCTCTCTTGACCTGCTGTTCACACTTCTCTTGATGCAACCCAGGATCTGGTTGACCTTCTTGGCTGCAAGCGCACACCGGCAGGTCATGTTGAGTTTCTCATCCACTGACACCCCCAAATCCTTCTCTTTAGGGCTGCCCTCAAGCCACTTCTCACCCAGCCTGTATCTGTGCTTGGGATTGCTCTGACCAAGGTGCAGGACCTTGCACTTGGCCTTGTTGCACTTCATGAGGTTGGCATGGGCCCACCTCTCAAGCCTGTCAAGGTCTTTCTGGATGGCATCCCTTCCTTCTGGTGTGCCAACTGCCCACCACCATGTCAGGAAGAGGTTTTGTTCCCCACTTGTGGACTAAGCTCACAAAAAATCTGGGTTTTCAGGCATGGGGAAAACTCAAGACCTATGTGCATGCAATGGTTCTTGAAGGGACTAAGCTCTTCAAACCATCCCTGAGACTGTGGAAAAATCAGGGAACTTTAATTAAGGGAGAAAAAAAAAAAACCACCCATGAGAGTGGTTTACTTTCACTAAGTGCAAAAATGAACTTCACAGAAATTTCACCCCACAGGAATTTCCAATATTTTAGTATTTGTTTCCATTATGACTTGGGACAAAATGTTGAAATCTCAAAGCATTTTCATAGAATGAATTGTTCCAGGAAGCAATAATTTTTACATCATTTCAGCGTTTTTCAGACTTGAACTTGCACCTTGATGAGCTGCTGAGAGGTTGTCATGCAAGTGTCTTGTGATCCCAGGTTCACCTTATAGACCAGCCTCAGTCTGTCTGAGACTTCCCACCCTGAAACACACCACCAGGTCCCACAGTACAACACAGAAATGCAACAGGGCATTTCTGTATTTCTTATTATGGGATACATAGCCTAATTAATTACTTGGTCTGTCTAAGAGAGCGGGCAATCAGACCTCCATCCTGTGTGAGCTGAGCACTCATAAATGCTGAGCACAGATGAACCCAAATGTTTCACTTCAGTCTTGTTGCCTTTATTTATTTTTCAGCATAAAAGATGGACAGTTCTCAGACAGCTGCAACAATGGATAGGTCTGTCAGCACTCCAGAGACATCCCCACCTCAAACTGCACAGCAGAACTTCACCCCTGCTGTCTTCTCCATGATGTGGATGGGCAGGAGAGGGAAGCTGTGGTGGCCAAAGCCAGGAACATCTGTCCACACCCACATGTCCTTGGCCTGGATCATTTCTAAGGGGTGGATCTGGCCATCTCTTCCCTCCATCACCACCTTCAAGAGACCAAACTTCTAGTTTAAGCTTGTCACTTATATAAGTCCACTCTCCTTTTGTAGTCATTTGTCCCAGCCCAGCCTCACAGAGTTTCCAGAAGAGATCAGGGAACACAGAAGCATGTAGGGCCAACAGAAAGAAAGACACCTTTGGGGTGATTCAGTGGTCCTCAGTTGTGTCTTTTTCTGTTGGCCAGCCTTACCACCAGATTTCACATCACCTAACAAGGCCAAGAGTGGGTTTTTAATTTTTCAAATATCTGAGCTAAGAACTGCTATTGTACATTTTCCACCTCGGATACTTTCTCACGTACTGTTTTGTGCCCCCCAGCCATTCCCTTTCTGGGAATTCAGGTGACCTGTGGCTTGTGTAGGAACTTCCTTGCCAAACTTCATTCCTCCAGACATTTTTGGTATCAAGAATAATAAGCCCCACACCACACACACAAATCCTTTTTACCTTTGAAACCTCAATTTCTCCTGGAGCAAGCATGGATCAAGAACTGGCCAGGACCACACACAGCTCTTCTAATATCCCAGTCTGAGGAACAAGAGGGGGATGAAGGAGACAACCAGTGCACTGTGCAGAAAGGATGGAGATGAGACCCAATCACCAACAGGAAAGGACTATGAAGCCCTTAATCAGATTTAAAACAAAAAACAAAAAAACAAAAAAACCACCAGGGAAATTATTAGAGCTTTTGGCAGAATAAGGACAGAGCCTGATGATCTGCATCCTAAAGCTGTGCATGAGAAATTCCTGCAGACATAAGCCCCATTTTGGGTGGATCATGGGATCGTGCAGACTGACATGTACATTATTCCCTCTCAGACCCATTACAGATCTTTCTGTGGGCCAAAGTCTTACAGGAAGCCAGCAACAAAAGTGGGCTTCTCACTGCCACCATAGCCCCAAGGCTGGTTCAAGCCCCTTAAAGAGCTCCTGGTGAGGTGGTGCCTGTCCCTGGGGCTTGTCTATAAATAAATAAACCTTCCATTCCTGTAGGTTTCCTGGCAGGCTGAGCAATCATTTCTTGCTGAGTTAGGATCACAGTCCTTTGTTTACTGTGGACTTAACTTCTGATGCAACAGAAGGCTTGATTTCCACCAAAACTCATAAGTCATCATGTCATAGACTGCTGGAAATGATGCATTGGACAAGAGTTCTTGTAGAAGGTGAGTGTTTTGTTTCAGAGGCAGGTCTTCACTCAACAAATGCAGCTCCTTCCTGGAGGCAACATTGTGAAGAAGCAAGAGCAGCTGAAAAATGGGGAGACCTGGCAAAAACGCTGCCCAGTGGTTGAAGGTGGGACCTGCATCTTGCAGCAACAACTTCCACAAGTCAATAACAGCATTTGTAGGAAGAATCCTATGGATGTGTCATTTCTGAGTTGAGGCTATCAGGAGATGGCCACATTATCACAGCTAAACAGAGCTGAACATCCTCTGGTAACTTTGAAAGCAGAGCCCCTTGACTCAAATATCTTTTTTATCTGTCATGTCTTCCTGTACCACCACCAAAGCTGCAGGTCTGTGTACAACACCATCTCCCCTGCAACATCTCCCTGCAGCTCCAAAAATTAAAAAAAAAATTTAAAAAATTCACAGCACAGAAGACACAGAAGCACCAAACTAATTTTCCGGCAGATGCAAGAGACCAGCAACTAATGTAGGAAATTAAATGTTTAAGAAAATCATAGAATGAAAATATAAACTCTTGAATGGGAGCCAAAAAACACAACTTCCATCATTTATCAAAAGAAACTCCAAAGTGAGCCTAAAACGATGTGGGGATGGCTGAATGAAAGGCTATATTCAGGCAGCAGCCCTGTGTAGCTTATTTTTTGGAGCTTTTCCCTTTATTAATGCTGTTGGGAGGCCCTCGTTCCAAAAACCTCTAATGCTGTCATGTTCTAGGATGAGTTACTAAAAGCAACCCTTTTTCTGCGTAGGAAAACATTTGATTATTTGCACGTTCAGTGTCTTTAATGCCTCTTTTGTGCCTCTTTTTCTGGGGAGGAAGGCAGATGAGAGATCTTGAATTTCAGCAGTATTCTGATATAAACTCTCTCTGAGAGAGGGAAGGTGAAGAAGAAAAAAGTCTTTGCAAGCATGAAATGGAGTCAAGGAGGACTGGCTTTCTTGATTTACTTGAAGGGCCTGATGAAAGTGTTTATTCAGGATTTATGGATTCCTTCCAGCCCTTAAATAAAGACTCAGTCCTGAAGTTTCTGCATTACCTAACATTCCTTGAGCCATGTGATTAAAAAATGCCTCATATGAAACATCAAAAACATTTGCTGTAGTGGCACAAATATTTGTGCTGTGCACAGGACAGATAAAGGACTCAGAAAGTTGCTCCATAAGCAGCTCCACACAGAAAGGGGTGAGTGTGCACAGGTCTAGGCAAGTGTTTTGGGGCAGGAAACCTCCTGGCAGGTCAGAGCAGTCAAGTCCCAGACTCCATGTGGTCATCTTGGCTCTCTCTTGCAAGGGCTAGAAGGTTACAGGAAAGCTGGAGGCACCTGGCCAGCTGACGACATGTTACCAGCAGTAGGAAATACTTTAATTACTGTCCAATTGACCTGTGAAACTCACTGTTACAAGGCATTAACAAGAGTCTGGGTATAAGCAGGTCATGATTTTGTACCCCAGTGCATTGGTTAACGCTAAAGTTTGTGGTGCTGCGGGAGATGCAGCCTTCTGCAAGGGGGTGGATTTGGATTAGACATTAGGAAGAAGATTTTCCCCATGAGGGTAGTGCAACACTGGAGTAGGCTGCCCAAATGTGGTGGAAGCGCCAAGTCGGAGAAGACTTTGAAGACCAGGCTGTATGAGGCTCTCAGCAACCTGATGTAGTGCAGGATCATAGAATCAATGAACAGTTCAGGTTGGAAGGGACCTTAAAAATCATCAATTTCCAGCCCCCCCTGCCACAGGCAGAGACACATCCCTCTAAATCAGGCTGCACAGTGCCTTGTTCAGCCTGGCCTTAAACACCTCCAGAGAGGGAGGGGGCATCCACAGCCTCTCTGGGAAACCTTTTCCGGTGTTCCGTCACCATCACCATAAAGAATTTCTTTCTTATATCTAGCCTGAATCTTCCCTCTTCCAATTTACATCCATTATTTCTAGTCCTTCCATCACATATCCTATTAAAAAGTCCTACCCCAGCCTTTCTGTAGGCCCCCTTCAGGTACTGAGAAGCTGCTATGAGGTCCCCCCTGAGCCTTCTCCAGGCTCAACAACCCCAACTCCTTCAGCCTGTCTTCATAAGGCATTTGCTCCAGCCCTTTTATCATCTTTGTGGCGATGATAGGGATCAGCTCCAACAGCTCAATGTCCTTCTTATGTTGAGGACTCCAGAACTGGACACAATATTCCTGGTGGAGCCTCACCAGAGCAGAGGGGTTGGACTATGTGGCCTTAGAAGGTCCTTTACAACTCTATAATTCTATGAAATGTTTGTTAAACCTCAGATAAAGCTGATGCTTGGCTCTACTGTGCAATTGCAAAGGGGTAAGAGCTCACAAATGGCCAGTGGCCACAGTTCAGTGGAGAAGCAGTAAATCCATTGATAACTTGAGTGCTTGTGATGTGTTTCCCATAACCAACAAACCCAGCAGGAATCAAAAAAAAAAAAAATTTATGGCTAATGTGATTAGTTGGTCAGGAGAGCCAATATTAAACAAACAAACAAAAAAAAAAGAGGTTTGGAAGAAATAAGAATCCTCAGGAATTAAACCGGTGAATAGGGATTAGGAAAGAAATTCCTCTGAGGTTCAGTTATTCCTTGATCCCTTCCAGCTTGTTACATCTCCTGCCAGAGCCTGCGGCCTCCACCTCAGGCCTAGACACAGCACTGAGCTGCTTTATGGTAGGTGGGTGAGGGTCTGCAGAGGGCTGTTGAAGCTGCCCATGAATCCCACCGTGGTCCTCAATCCATCACTGCCATCCTTTTGTATCCCTTTGGATTCTGATTCATCCATTTTTGGCAACAGAACTCAGAACTTACTTTTGTGAGGGTGCTCCCACCTCTCCCCACTGCTTGCTGGTTTGCTCAGTCCCTGCTCTCGTGAGGACCCACCTGGAGTATTGTGTCCAGCTCTGGAGCCCTCAACATAAGAAGAACATTGAACTGTTGGAACAGGTCCAGAGGAGGGCCATAAAGATGTTCCAAGGGCTGGAGCAACTGCCTTATAAAGACAGGCTGAAGGAGTTGGGATTCTTCAGCCTGGAGAAGAGAAAGCTTGGCTGGGACCTCATAGTAGCTTATCAATATCTGAAGGGGGCTACAGAAAGGCAGGGGTAGGACTTTTTAATAGGAGATGTGATGGAAGGACTAGAAATAATGGATGTAAAATTGGAAGAGGGTGGATTCAGACTAGATATAAGAAAGAAGTTCTTTACAATGAGGGCAGTGAAACACTGGAAAAGGTTGCCCAGAGAGGTTGTGGATGCCCCCTCTCTGGAGGTGTTTAAGGCCAGGCTGGACAAGGCACTGAGCAGCCTGATGTAGTGGGAGGTGTCACTGCCTATGGCAGGGGGGCTGGAACATGATGGTCATTAAGGTCCCTTCCAACCCAAATTATTCTATGATTCTCTTCTACTGGAGCTTTTATAATCGACTAAGAGCCCGACCTTGCTTTCCTGGGCCAGCAGCACCATCTACAGTCTCTTTCCATACATGCAGTCTGCTTCCTCTTCCTCCTGCAGGAACCTTACCTCTCCAGCCACCCGCGGCTGAGAAGAAAAAGATGTAGAAACACAAATACAATCATACAGAGTTGGAAGGGACCTTCAAAGACCACCCAGTCCAACCCCCCTGCAGTGAGCAGGGACATCCTACACTAGATCAGAGCCTCATCAAGCCTGGCCTTGTATGTCTCTAGGGATGGGGCCTCCACTGCCTCTCTGGGCAGCCTGTTCCAGTGTCTCACTGCCCCCTCCATAAAGAATTTCTTTCTTATCTCCAGCCTGAATCTACACTCTTTCAATTTACATCCATTACTCCTAGTTCTGTCATCACATATCCTATACCTCCCCCCTGTCATAGGCAGGGACACCTCCCACTAGACCAGGCTGCTCAGTGTCTCATCAAGCCTGGCCTTAAAAATCTCCAGAGAGGGGGCATCTACACCCCTCTGGGAAACCTCTTCCAGTGTCTCACCATCCTCACCCTAAAGAACATCTTTCTTATATCTAGCCTGAATCTCTCCTCTTCCAATTTACATCCACTCTTTCTAGCCCTTCCATCACATATCCTATTGAAAAGTCCTACCCCTGCTTTTCTGTAGGCCCCCTTCAGGTATTGAGAAGCTACTATGAGGTCCCCCCTGAGCCATCTCTTCTCCAGGCTCACTAACACTCCTCACTCTGTCTGCCACTTTGTATGAATTATCCCCAGGCTTTGGCTATTTAGTACATTCTAAATGTCCAGCCTGTCTTCTCTTGTCAGGGCACCTTCCTACCAGTAGTTTCTTTCTTTCTTTATAGGAGGTGTTTTCAATTCTCCAAATTCTGAGAGTGCAAGCCACCACCAAAGACCCATCAAACCACCCAAGTCCCATCCATCCACAAGCAGTAACAGAATTTTCATGGACAGAGCATTTCTTAAGCTTGGTATATTTCCAGTGACAGAGAAGCTGTGATAACCCTTGGGAAAACATTTTAACTGATCATATGGTTTCCTCTTTTTCTACTGGCTTTCTATTACATCCTTTGTAGGTCCTAAAAGCCCTTCATTAAGGTCTTCATTAGAGGTGATGGATGCCCCCTCTCTGGGGGTGTTTAAGGCCAGGCTGGGTGAGTCACTGAACAATCTGGTCTAGTGGGGGATGTTTCTGCCCATAGAAGGGTTGTTGGAACTAGATGATCTTTAAGGTCCCTTCCAACCCAAATCACTCCATGATTCTAAGATTCTTTGGCCTTTGGTGGCAACTCCCTCTGATTTCTCCAGAAAGCCACTGTCAAGAGACTGTTCCAGTCCCTCCTTCTGCCACCTGCACATGGCTTTTTATTCATAGCTTTTAGTACTTGTCCCAGACACTTCATGCCTTCAACCCACACCAGAAGATTTGCCTGGACAGTGAGCATTTTGTCAGGTTTCCCCATTATTAACCTGTTCTCATTTCTTTCTAGGCCTTTGTTCAAGAGAGAGTGGAAAGCTCCAGGAGCTTCTGTCTTAGGTCCCAGCTCAAACCTGAAGATGATTTAATTGTGACAAAGCCCAGAGCCCTTATAGCATATTAATATTTGTGGTTTTGCTCTACTAATAGAAAAGCTCAGGGACTTGGTCCAGGCTCACACATACTTCCTACTGTACTTAATGTAATTTATGGTGTGTTGTCATATAAAAAGCAGTTTAATGGAGTGCTTATCTTCTTCTTTTAAGGGGGTGTTGTAGTAACACCAGGGTAACAAACTGACTTGTGCACTTGAATCAACTAAGTTGCATCTCTGAGGGACCTCTCCTCTACTGTAGAGTCTGCTTCTCAGTTTTGTGATCTGCAGGTAGATTCCGGCTAGATAAAAGAAAGAAATCCTTTATGGTGAGGGTGGTGAAACACTGGAAGGGGTTGCCCGGAGAGGTTGTGGATGCCCCCTCTCAGGAGGTGTTTAAGGACAGTCTGGTTGAGGCCCTGAGCAGCCTGATCTAGTGGGAGGTATCCCTCTCCATGGCAGGGGAGTTGGAACATGATGGTCTTTAAGTTCCCTTCCAAACCAAACCATTTTATGATTCTATATGCAGAGTCTGACTTTATTTCTTTATTGGAAACCTTATGGCTGGCTGAAGAATTCAGGTGGAACTGAAGAGTCCCCAGGACAGTGGTTCTCAGTTACACCTTTGCACGTAGATGGGGCTCTGCCCCATAGGAACATGAGAATAGAAACGTTGGAGGGCAAGAGAAGTGCTGGGATTGTTCTTGTTTCCCCACCACCAGGCTACCCTCATCCAAGAACTGTTTGCAGGGATGTTCCAGAAGAGCCGTGGCCAGCTCAGTTACCAAGGGAGTTGACTCTTCCCCTCTCTTCTACTCTTGTGAGACCCCAACTGGCATACTGTGACCAGTTCTGGTGCCCTCAGCAGAAGAAGGACATGAATCTGTCAGGGAGGGTCCAGAGGAGGCCACAAGGATGATCAGGAGGCTGGAGCATCTCTGCTATGAGGACAAGCTGAGGGAGGTGGATCTGTTCACAGTGGTCTACCAGTACCTGAAGAGGCTACAGGATAGCTGAAGAGGGGCTGTTACACAGTTCTTATATTTATTCTATTACAGAATCACAGACTATAAGGGACTGAAAGAGACATGAAAAGATCATCAACTCCAATCCCCCTGCTGGAGCAGGAACACCTAGACAGAAATACAACCAGGCGGGCTTTGAATGTCTCCAGAAAAGGAGACTCCACAACCTCTCTGGGCAGCCTGTTCCAGGGTTCTCTCACCCTCACCATGAAGAAGTTTTTCCTTCTATTTACGTGGAACCTCCTGTGTTCCAGCTTGCACCAATTGCCTCCTGTACCACCATTGTATGTCACTGAGAAGAGCCTGGCTCCATCCACCCGACACTCTCCCTTTTACATATTTATAGTCATTAATGAGGTCACTCCTTTCTGTATTAAGCATCTACAACTACATTTCAGTTTATCTATTGCACGGGTCTTCTAGGAGTTCTTGATTTGGGGGTTTGTTTATGAGATTTTTACATTATTTGAATTTTACTCAGAAAAGCTAATGAACACCACAATGTCTATTTTACTACTCTGTACAATTCACTCAGAATAAACTCTGAAGGAAGAAGATACAAAATTTAACAATTTTTACACTTGTTGCATTTCGATGCCAGTTTCAGGGAGAAAGGGGGGAAGGAGAAGTTCAGCTCACATAGTAAAAGCTGTCTCCAGTATATACATCTCTTCAAGCTTTGCCAGTCATTGTCACAGGACAGGATGGTGATATGAGTTGACACACCAGCCTTTCAACCCTGTAGACTCATATCCAGCTCATGGCCACGTACTGATTCCAGCTTTCACTGGTTTGACATGGGCTTTGCTCCTCAAGCTCTTATCCCTGCAGCTTGTGATGAGCAGCAAAAGTTTCAAGGCACCAAAAAGGCTCCAAAAATATTCAGTAAGAACAGCAAATCTATCATTTTTAGACCCTAGGAGTTTTTTAGGTGCACTTCCTGAATCATGATACAGGTTTAAGGTTTAAATCTCTGCTTGAACAAAACTCCCCCCAGTGTGCCCAGTACTCCCTCTAGGGAGAGGCTGAGGGACCAAAGTACATACAGCAGGCACTGATTGCATCTTGGTTGCAGCAATGGAAAATGCATAAATTTGACAAAGCTGAGGTCTTAAATATTCATAGGTTGGAAGTTCTGGGTTCCTCAAAGCTACACATGTGACCAGGCACTATTCATAATCAGTATAAAACCCCAAAGTTAAAGCACTGCACTGCAGGAAACTATAATTCTTTAAATAAAAGTTAAATTTCCTATCTGCTTCATATGTCTGTCCCCTGTGATGATCTCTGAGATGAAAACAGGGCTTACCCTCCAAGATTTCCCCAGAGCTGTCATTGCAAGAGGGACACAGAAGCTGTTACTTGAACATAGGTACATCCTATTCACCACTACTGAAAGCAGAGGTACCAATACACAGAATGAGGAGCCACACAAACCTTTGCTTTTTCTCATGACTACTGGCATTTCTGCAAGAGGGAACACAAGAAGTACAAACAGACTCCCACCTACTGCAAAAGTAGAGCTTTTAACCTATGGCACTATGAAAAAGGTCAGCAGAGCTAAATATCCTAAAAGAAAAATTTAGCCAGGCCCAAGTCTACACAGCAAAGTACCATGGGATTTCAGTTCTATTTAAACATTTACCAAAGAAGTATAGAAGCAAGTGCCTAAATTATAGCACAGGCCAAAAGAAACACGACAGAAACATGTGAAAGTCAATGGAAAAGGATTGGGAGTTGAAGGGCTCGTTGCCCAACGTTGGCTGCTCCCTAAAGAAATGGTTTCTTCTATTTTCAGACATTCTACAGGAGTAGCCAAAGAAAACCTATGGCTTTTCAGAAAGAAAACCAGTAGGAGCAAATGCCTCACCTCTCCTCAGTGCTCTCGCTTGAGAAGAATTTCACATTCAAAGCCTGGTGGTAAATTTCTCATGTCAGGTATCTCTTTTACCCTTTGGTTGGCAGACGTCCAGCCATGCTGCCCACAGAGAGACATCAGCCTGGCCAGACATTTTGCCTGGTGTTGTCTAAACAAGCCTTGAGTGGAGGTTCAGAAGAAGATGCTGCTCAAGCAGAGGAACAGTGGGAGTCTGCTGAAGCACAAACTACTAACCCAAATGACTCTACTCTTTTTGCCAGGTCCAATCTGCCTGACTAGATGTGTTGCCACTGACCTGGCAGGGAAGAGGACAACAACATGACAAATTTGAACTCTGGGAGCAAAACCCAGTGAGCAGTTGGAGAGGAAAGAAGAAGGAGAGTTGCTCGGGGTGCAGCTCTGGCTGCCCCACATCTCAATACAGCACTGACAAAACCAAAGGTCACCAGTATAGCAACAGCTTCTTCTCTGTCATGACATTGATGTATGTAGGCAAGGAGGAGAAGCATGGAGACATGACTCTGCTACAGATGGTCTGCAAGGAGGAGTCTTACCCTGAAACAACTCCTTTCATTCCCACCAGCTATGCAGTTTGGAGATAAAGAGAATAGATGATCTAGCAGAACAGAGATATTACTGGAAAATTAAAAAGATGTCACTAAGTTGACTCTTGCAGCAGCCTTGGGCAGCAAATGAATGGCCGGATCCTGCAAACAGCAACTGTCCTCCCAGGAATCACAGGAGGAGCACAGGTTTCTCAAGGTTGGAAAGGAATTCTCTTCCAAAGGGAAAAGTTTCAGAGAAAGGAGCAGGAAACCGTGGCTTCAGTTGCAGCTACAACCAGCCCCTGACAATTAATTCTCTTTAGAAAAATTTGTGAATGACTTTCATGGCTCCAAGCCCTGTGATGATATTTCCCACAGTCACAGGTTGACTGTTATCATTGCAGACCCCTGAAGACCAACCCTCTCAGCCACGAGACCAGATCAGAGCTGGCCACCTCAATCTATGCCATGCCATCTCTGGTATAAACCACCTTAAACCTTAGGAACAAGGACAGTGAACATAGTGGGCTGATGATGGATTAAAGAACAAAAGCATGACCAATTTTACTCTCACTGTGATGAAATTCCTGCAAACTGAGCAGCAGATTAGGGAATGATGCTCAAAGGAATGCAATTTCTAAGGAATCACTGAGACCACAGCCACTAGAAGGGCAAAAAGAAAGACAAAACAATATATGGTTTGGGTTTGGTGGCTGAACAACAGAGCAGAGTTCTGCTTCACAACTGAAAACAGCTGAAGGTCCAGAGGAGGACCACAAGGATTATCAGGGGGCTGGAGCACCTCTCCTATGATGACAGGCTCAGAGAGTTGGGGCTGTTCAGCCTGGAGAAGAGAAGAAGGCTCTGGGGAGACCTCATAGGGACCTCCTAGTACCTGAAGGGGCCACAGGAAAGCTGGGGAGGGGCTGTTTGAGTGATAAGACAAAGGGCAATGGTTTTAAACCAGAGCAGGGCAGGTTTAGATTAGACATTAGGAAGAAGCTCTTCTCCATGAGGGTGATGAGGCATGGAAACAGGCTGACCAGAGAGGTCATGGAGGTCCCATCCCTGGAGCCATTCAAAGCCAGGTTTGATGAGGCTCTGAGCAACCCAACCTAGAGCAGGATGTCCCTGCTTACTGCAGGGGGGTTGGACTAGATGGCCTTCCAACTCTGATTCTTTGAAATCTAAGGCAGCCCCATAATTGGATGGCAGGGAGCATTTTAAAGCATATCCAGCTTTGCTATGTGATAGAGGCTTCCACGTTATGGAATCAAGGTTTTTATTTGTTCCTGTCCTTGCAATGTTTATTCCACAAAGTCCTTTTTTAATGGTGAGCTTTTGACAAAGTGTTTCCCCAGCAGTGAGAACTCCATATACAGCACAAAGCAAACACTTGCAAGACAAACATCCTTCACATCCTGTGCTGGTCCTAACCCTCCAGAGCACGCCATTACCTCCCTGGGAGCAATTCAGTACAACTTAATCAAAGTTTAAAATGATACTGTGTGATTTCTATTTTTTTGTACTTGCTCAGCGAGCTTTTATTGGCAGCTGCTGCCAGGATCTGGGACTCTGCCAAATTCCCTGCTTATATTGCTCCTGTGTGGACAAACAAAGAAAGCCTGTTTAAAGTTTCTTGGACGCAAATAAGGTAAAAAAAAAAAACCAACATAACAAAATTACAAAACAATGTGTAATTATTTGTTTCCTTTATGAAGGGCCTCCTTCGGAGCACTTTGAAATCAGCTCTGGTTTCCACCTACAAAAAAGTCACTCAAGTGTATTACTTAATATTAATAGACTTCCCTGAACTAGCACACTGGAACCAGAGGCACAAAAATCAGGGGGGAAAGGACTACCTTTGCCTTTCGTATTATACTTCCTGAGCCAAAATAGCAACTTTAGCTCTTTGCCTTTCTCAGTGACATTTGCTGCCTTCTAATCGTGACTAGAAACAATTTTCTATTTAAATAATTTAAGCCAAATTATATCAATTAAGCCTTTCATATACCCACTGAAGATTAAAGCTTCTGCCAACAATGCCTGCCTTCAGGTGCATGCATCAATCTCCTGACCTTTGGTGTTTCCACATCAGGGCTGCCACCTTCTCATGCTATTTTTGCAGGCAATTGATGCTCATGTGTGACACTTGGGGGGGGAGGTTGTCGCCTTGTTAAGGTCACACTGGGTCCTGAAACACAAACAGCACTGCTGGATGCACAGGCTGAGATTCATCCTTTTATACCAAGCAGCCTCTCCATGTCAGAGAGAGGCGCAGAGAGGACAGAAGGAAGAAGATGATCCAAGAGCTGGAGCTTATGAAGACAGGCTGAAGGAGTCAGGGTTGTTCAGCTTGGAGAAGAGAAGGCCCAGGGGGAACCTCATAGTAGCTTCTCAATACCTAAAGGGGGCCTACAGAAAGGCAGGGGTAGGACTTTAATAGGGTCTAAGATGGCAGGACTAGGAATAATGGATGTAAATTGGAAGAGGTGAGATTTAGGCTAGATAAAAGAAAGAAATTCTTTAGGGTGAGGGTAGTGAAACACTGGAAGAGTTTGCCCAGAGATGTTGTGGATGCCCCCTGTCTGGAGGTGTTTAAGGCCAGGCTGGACAAGGCCCTGAGCAGCCTGATGTAGTGGGAGGTGTCCCTGCTATGGCAGGGGAGATGGAACTAGATGATCTTTAAGATCCCTTCCAACCCAAAATATTCTTGATAGAAAGAAAAAGAGAGAGTAGAGGCACAGCAAGAATGGACAGAGGGGAAGGGAAAAAGAAGAGGAAAAATATCTCTCCCTGCTCAACACAGCTATTTGGCACTATTTAGGAGCCAAAGCGCCTCCTGTCAACAACACACACAATGTGCTTTTGAAAAAGCAGAAAAGTACACCCAGTTCTTTGGCAATTTGAAATAGCAGTTGATTTACAGACAAACAGGTTTGGGAGCGTATGTTTTTTTGAACTCCCAAGAAACTGGAGCTTATCCCTTTTCTTTCAGGTCGCCTCCAATTTGTTATGCAGAGTTGGTCACCCTGGGAAGGCTGGAGTGCCATCAGCAGCAGAGTACAGGAACGTGTTAGGTTTTTGCCTTGACTGTAAACCTGATATGCTGTCAACCTGCTTTATTCCCACTGCTGAGCTTGCAGGACTGGGTTAGCCCCGAAAGAATCCAGCATCACCTCAATAACAGTGATAAATAGATCTTAGGTATATGTCAGCATCAGTGGCACTATGGAAAGCTGGAACTCACCTGCTACTGTAAGATCAGATTCTGAAAGGAGTTTAGATGTGTTATTCTATTGGATTTTGATGGGAATGATGCACCTACTCAGGACAAAGCCCTGAGCCCTATTCCGCCTTTATGTGCTGAGCTTTGCCTTAGGGGAGATGACCCCCTGCCTCTGAGGCACTCCCTGTTGCTATTTGTCTGCTGGAATACATTTTATTCTAACTTCTTATTCTAAAGGTATCTTCAAAAATACACATCTGGAGCAAGCTGTTGTCACACCAAGTGGAAGCAACTGTTTCCTCTGTCTGAGAGCTGATGTGCCAGCTGTTTCCCCCAGCACAAAGTGCACTTCTCCAGGGCAGGAGGCTGGTGTGACAGCAAATTGCTCTTCCTTTTCATCTCGCTCATTGCTGCTCTGGACACGGATCAATGGACCACTTCTCGCTCTCAGTTTCTTTTTAGGCTTGGGGAGAGATGATCACTCCTTTAGAAAGAAAACTTGGGAGGTACACAAAACATCCTTCTGGATTAGAGCCACTGGTATGTCACAGCCTGAGTGGAGAATGAATTGCAGGAAGGAGTTGATAATTTTCACCAACTGTGACTTTTAAAGACTGGCAGGTTGGGGCTATGTTAAAGGGTTGCAGAACACACCCAGGGCTTTTCACTCCCACCCAGCTGAGGTTCTGACTTGTGAACCATGAGCTCCGTGGGGTGAAATCTCACTTCTTTCCTTTCATCCCTTTCCAAGACACATCCATCCTGACAAAAGCACCAAAGAGCCAACACCTCCTCTCGCAGAAGTATAATTAAGAAACTTGCCTTGCTAGAAAGAGCTCACAGCATCTCCATGAACCACAGCATGGCTTCATAGAGCCATGTGTGTCCTGGGCCATGCCCTTTGCAGAGATGTTATGGGTGTCCGGGTAGCTTTGTTTCCAAGAGTGGAAGAAGCCGAAGGGTTTGAGGCTTTGTGGATTTCAGCCTGTACCTCCATGTCCCTGTAGCTCCCTGAAGTGTGTGGTGGGTCCATGAGTAAAGGCAGTTTCTGACATGTGGCTTCCATCCCAGGCAGCCTGGTTGTGTCTGCTCTTCTCAGGTGACACATACAAGTGGAAACCAGCAACGAGTGGTGTTCCTCAAGGAACAGTACTGGCACCAGTGCTAATTAACATCTTTCTAGGAGATATGGACAGTGGGATTGAGTGCATCCTCAGCAAGTTTGCAGATGACACCAAGCTGTGTGGTGGGCAGTTGATACACCTGAAGGAAGGGATGCCATCCTCAACATAAGAAGGTTTCTATTTGATTGAAGGAGTTCTTGTGCATCATCTCATTTAAACTCACAGCAAATCCTCCCAATATCCTGGATTTGTGCAGGACTAGATCTCTGCTGGAGACCTCAGATTTGGGACCCACATACAAGTCCCATTGTTTGGAAGCAACTGCTGATCAAAACACTGTTTTGGAAAGGATTTTATTTATTTACAGAAATCTCCCTAGAAACCACAGAAGAGATTTTTTTTTCCAAACCAGATGTGATACTTCATTGTTAATTAGCTCTTTTATCAGAACAACAGTTCCCCTATCATAAGATCTGGGCAGCTAAGATTTGAAGTGCTAGCTCCAGGCTGCCCATCAGATGGAAAATACTAACACAGCTTTTGGAACTGAAAATCTCCAAGTGTAAAGGCAGCAGACATTGTTAATCCCCTGCCACCAGTCTGGAAGCAAAGGTACAGTGCACCCAAATAGTTTCTCCAACCCCATCTTTACTGCAAGACCCAAAAAACCAACATTTTGTCTAACATTATGTATCATATCCCATGATTTTCTGCACCTAGACCCTGGTGGCAAGGGTGAAGAGCAGCAATAAAATCAAAGTAGCAGCAGATGATGCTGCCACAACTGTCACATCCCTGCCTCCCCAGCTGTGAGGAACAGACTTTAGGAACTAAGCTCTAATTTTAGACCAGCATTTACCTCCTTTCCAGCCCAAACATAGCTTCCTTGGCTGCCCAAGGAAGAATCCTTGTCGCAGCCAAGATTTTTTCAAATAGAACAGCAAATTGTGGTGTGGTGCCAGGATTTTAAATAAAATTATCAGGTGCCAGGCACAAGCTTCTGTGCAACAATGGGGTGCAAGACAGTAACCTGCCTCCCTGTTGCTTTTCCTAGTGGAAACATTGGTGCTTTAAACACCAAAAGCAGGCAAGAACTTCCTGCAAGATGAAATTTTGTATAACTACCCCAAAACTGTTCAGTTTCTAGCTTTCTTCAGTGGTACCTGTTGACTTAAGCAGAGAACAAATCCCATAGAAAAAGTTAATATAATATTTCTATTCTGTCTCGAGAGATGCAGGGTCTTGATTTAGAAAAAAAAATTTTTTTTAATTACACAAAGCAGAGGAATTGCTTCTTCAAAGATCATGTTAAAATCAGAAAATAAAAAGCAATATTTTTAAGACATTAAAAGAAATGAAAAAGAAGTGTTTAACTAGGTTGCAGGGCACAATACAGCATGGTAAACTTGGAGAAAAAAAGTTCCCTTGGGGAACACCACTCATCACTGGTTTCCACTTGGACAAGACTGTTCTGACTGCAACTCTTTGAGTTCAACCATTCAACCAGCTCCTTATCCAGCGAGTGGTCCATCCATCAAACCCATTCTTTTCAAGTTTGGTGACCAGGATGTCATGCGGGACAGCGTCAAATGCCTTGCACAAGTCCAGGTAGATGATGTCAGTTGCCCTTCCTTTGTCCACTGATGATGTTACTCCATCATAGAAGGCCACCAAATTGGTCAGTACAAACCAGGCAGCAAGAGCTGCAAAGCAAGGATCTGATGTTGTCTGCAGTTCATTTCTCTGGCACTATCATAGGACCATAGAATAGTTTGGGTTGGAAGGGGCCTTAAAGATCATCAAGTTCCAACCCCCTGCCATATGTATTTATCACTAAAAACAGGACAAAACTTGCAAGGAACTTCCCCTTCATACCTGAAGAAGGCTCAGTTTTCTGGCATTAGGTGTACTGGAAAAGAAATATGTAAGCAAGTAAATGCTGTGACTGACCCATCTGACAAAGTCAAAACCATAAAAAGGTTACTCGTATTACTATCTAATGATGTTACAAGAGAGAGCACTCCTCATACAGCCAAAGACAGTAAGCTTAATTTAAATGCTTTAAGTTTGATGATCAAAGGGCCAGAGCAAC
>VZTY01030810.1:16095-43435 GCA_013400935.1 Turnix velox | reverse complement strand
CCCTTCCAATTTTCATCCATTACTCCTAGTCCTGCCATCCTGGACCCTATTAAATTTTTGAGGCAATTTATCAAGCCAGTTGCCAAGATTCAACTATCAGAAAGTCACAGGTGGGTTTATGTTGCCCTAAATACAGATCTGTGCTTCCTCATCAGGGAACAAAAGTTGGTCAACCAGGCAAGTCTCTACCTCAGCTTGTCTCTTCCTGCTGAGACACTGACTTTCCAGCCCAGAAGAGAGGATAACTGTCCACTCTCAGCTTAGATTATCTCATCAGAGGTAGTCACACTTAAACAGCTAGCAATGAGAATGTTGGTATTTTTTTCAAATGTATCACCATAAACAAAACAAAACAACCATTAGGAAGTATTTCCCCCTCTAATCTTCCCAAACATCTCCTGCTGTCAGTACAGGTATGCACACACAATGCTGCACCAACACACTTCACTTGGAGCGAGCAAGGTTTAGCACCACCTCAGTCCTCCAAGGCCTTGGACAATTCCTTCCCTTCCTGGCTGTAATGAAGCACACACAAAGCAGCTTACGTGAAGGGGAACTTGAAGTCATTTGGCTTAATGCATCGCACGTAGTGTGGAGTTGTAGCGTTCAGGGTTTCCATCAGCAGCTGAAGAGAGTTTCGAAACTTTTGGAAAAAGAAAAAGAGAAAAATACCATGAAACAGCCTCAACAAACTCCCTCATGTTTGAGACAACCTTAGGAAGTGGACTTAGGGATATCAGCTTATTGGAAAGAACAGTTTCAGTAATTACCAGCAGCATGGATTTGTGTAGTCACAGAATTTAAATTCAGATTACTTCTTTGTGTGAATTATGTTACAATGACATTTCTCATTACAGGAGGAAAGCCCTTATATCAGCATGTAATAAATTCAAAACCCATGGGACAAATTGAGTTATCCATAGATACGTCTTATCTACCCCTATCTTTGTCTGAGCTACCTCTTCATGACTAAAACTTATGGCATATTACTAAGTAGTCATTCAAATTTCAACCAAGTTTTCAATCAACAGAGTGGTAAAAAAAAAAAAAGTATCAATTTCTTAATCTCTAACAATCTCAGTGTTAGATCTACTGAAGAGAACTTTCAAAGTCCAATATTTGTTTTAGGAGCTTTACTTTGAAAGCTTATTGTACTGCAGTATCTCCTTCTAACTGCAGCATATCTTAAGGAAGAAAACTATGAGAACAAGTCTTAGATCTTTTCTTGAGGAAGGTTATAGAGAAATTACAGATATTCACATCAAACATTCTCTGAATTCTCACTTAGCAGTGTGACTAACTCCTGACACTGCACAGACACTGTGCTAATGTCTTTGTTGGCAGACTAACAACCATCCAAGGCAGCAGACAAAGCCCAGGCAGTTTTGGTGATTTTATCACAACACCCAAGAGATGTGGCTGGTTCATCTTCAAGAATTAGCATGGGACCCTGACACAAAGCACTAATATGCCCTGACAGCTAATTTATATTCCAGATTGTCCTATAGTAGCATAAAAAGAGTTATCCACACAGACCTCAGGCAAGAAAACAATAGCACTAACCCTAGCACAGTAGTACAGGCTGGCAAGTAGATAAAACCCCACAACTAGATCATCAAAAAAGTTCTCCTTTGTCTCCTGTGTACCACCTGAAGGAAAATCTGCCATATATAAAAGCACCAATGGGGTACAAAACCATCTTGAGAAAACACCTGTTCAAAACACTGAGTGAAAAGTTACCAAGATATGATTTCTCCAGCCATGCTGATCTGCATACTTTTCATTTCATTTTGGCATATACACATGGACATTTTATTCTTAGCCTAAGAAATCCCTAAGAAATCCCACTTTTGATTTGAGTCAGATAATGTGGCACATGATCAGAATGACCCAGTGTAATATTTTCAAAACATCCAGCATGATAAGTCCCTTTTGAAAAACATGACTTTTTGTTTTGGCACCAAGATAAAAAAATACTCAGCTCCCTGAAGTTGTATCCCAAAATGTATTAATAATTAAGGGTATATTTGCTCCAAACTATAAGTCATAATCAGCAGGACATTCCCTTTAGAGAGATGGGTCAAGTGGAGTGTTTGTTTTAAGGGGCATCTTAGGAAAACACTAATAGTTTGTCCTCTGGCAAGCAAATCCATTTGGTGACCTCCATATTACTTTGGTCCTGTTTTGTTTGGTTCTACTAACAGTCATCAGGGATTTACAGGGAAGAGAGGTATTGGGGGTTTTATTTTTGTTGAGATGGAACCCAAGGATCTGAAGCTCTCAGCATGGTCCCAAGAGGGACTTGTTGAAATTAAACCAAGATGACTTGCTGCTGGAGTTTAACTTGGTTGAACTTGATAGGCATCAAAATTCCAGTATATCCCAAGGAGCACCAGCACACTCTGAGACAGAGATTATTGACTAGAGCTGCATTTTCAAACTCACCTGATGTCCTACAGTTTTCTTATGCTCCTTGCTGGCTTGCCCTGGCCTGGCCTTGGCTGGTTTTACAGCTGTTCGAGACAAAGGCACGCGCCCTGAAGGGGTTGCAGATGTGGGACTGAGGACCTTCTCCTCATCCTGGAATAACTCTGGTAGCAGCTTGAACTGGTACAACAGCAGAAAAAATAGAGTGTAAGAATCCAGCAAGTGATTGATCCCATTTGTGATCAATAGATAGGCAGAATCCATGCTCAGTTTTTATTAATTGAGTTGGTTTTTTCTGGCTCTACATGGGGAAAATGCTAAAAAGCACCCAAGCTTGTAGTGTAGCAAGGGGGGCATCATTTCATACTAACAATTTAGTGGGTTTGATCAGTGAGTCTCCTTCTGAAAATAAAATTTTAATTTTTTTTTTCATTGAGCCACCAACAGCTTCCATGTGGAAGTGTTAGATAGTAACAGCAATTCCACAAACACCAACTGAAATTATACATTACTGCTTTGATGTAAGAAAGAAACAACAGGGTCCTCTCATATTCTAGAGGTCTATCAGACTCCTCTGTGGTTGAGAAATATCTAGGACACTGAATAACCCAGCAGGCAACAAAGACTATTCCTTCTTTGTCACACTAAATTGAAATAATCAACTTAAAAGAGGAACCATCAACTATAAAAACCCATTAGCCAAATTTATCCTACTGAATATCTACTCTCAGGCCACTGGGAGTGGGGGAAAAAACCTGAAATGTCTTTCTGAGCATCACTCAGGGCTTTAGGTTCCCTTTATCTAGTGGCTACAAAACACACCCATATATAATAGCTGCTTTGAAGTAACTAAAAATAACACCATCAGGTCTTTCTACTGACAACTACAGCACTTCAGAAGAGTTAGAAGAGTAAGAAAATCTGAACTTCTCTACCTGTCAATGAACAATCTTTTATCTAGCATCTGTGCACTTTCTCCCAAGAGACAGGAGCACTCAATTTTCTGTACTAGAAAGTGCTTGGGCTAAGTACAACCTAAAAAAGTAAAAAAATTGGTTTTGCCTTATAAAACTTGGTGAGCATGCATGATATCCACTGGAACATGCTGTGCAACAAAAGGGCACTTGCACTCCATGGCTGAGCCAGAGGGGCTAGCAGAAGGCATCAAACACTCCTCAGTAGCATACAGCACAGCACTCCAACACAAAATAGTGACCATGAATGCTAGGAAAGTACCTGAAATTCCTGAACTAAAAAAGGAGTATCACAGCTTAGCTTTATCTCCCCTGAGTCCGATGGATTAGGAGGCACAATCACAGAAGATTATCACTGTAGCATGTGAAAGAATGACATTTCCAGAGGGTGAATTAGCCAGTCTCCTGGCTCTCAAAGAGTTGAGGATGCCTGGGCCACCACCACCACATCATCCAGCTGCCCTCGGTCAGAGGGATGAGCTGGCAAACAAGCTACAGAGCCAAGTCTTTTCATCCCATGAGGAAACTTATTGAATACAGCATGCTTTGTCTGAAACCTCTGATGCTCTCATACAAGAGGGGTAGGGCTAGGAAGGGGGTTCCCCAGTGTCTGGATTGCAGATGAGCCCTTCTAAGCTACAAATAACTGTCTCATTCCCTTTTTCCAGCCTGGAAAAACCTTCATGTGAAAAGGAGCAGGGGCATTTCAAAGGCTCCATTTATCATAGACAAGACATGCAGAAGACAGGAGCAGTGTCTTCTGCAGCAGAGGTGAACAACAGGAGAGCATTGCTGAGATACCCACACTGGGAGGGCATTCATGTTTTACTATCATATCCATTTACTTGGTTCTGCAGAACACTGCAGTGTTCAAAGAGAGGAAAAACACTGATCAAAGGGCAGATAATTCACATAGTAGAAAACAAGCACAAGCATCTTTTCCCCTTCATTTTTTTTCACATGACTTAACAGACATGCTGCTAACAACCTCAACAGATAATTTCTTTCAAGGTGCAGTCACAACAGAAGAATTTAACAATACACCCGTAGCAAGCAGAACAGCTGAGGACTGTTGCTTTCATGACACATGCATGGAAACTGGAGCAGTTCAAAGAGATCTTGTGGGTGGATTTAGAGAGAAGGCCTAAACAAATAGCTAAACACTAGAGTGCCTTCCGTGAGCAGTGTGTCTCATGCACTTCAGAGAGCAAAGCTGCAGTGGAGTTGTGTGTGAGGGTGGCCATGGAAAGGATGACAGATGCTGCATTCAATTTACCTTCTGTTGAATGTGTACAGGAAACCCAGGAAACCACCACCAACAACAAGAAAATAAAAATCAGAAATGCAATCCTATCAGAATTATTAACAAAGAGGACCTGCTGAGAAACAAAAATTAAATATTCCTCTTTTGAAAATCTATTTTCTTCACAGCTGAAGTTTATTTTTTTTTAAAAAAAACCTCACTGATTCAGGCAAAATCTATTACTGGGGAAAAACATGTAGGATGAATTGACTCTGAGCTGTCCCAAGCTGTTGTTATGCTCTGGCCCTGTACTCACTGCACTACACCTCTTGGAGAAGGGATAGAATCATAGAATAGTTTGGGTTGGAACAGTGCCCTGTCCAGCCTAGTCTTGAACACCTCCAGAGAGGGGGCATGCACAACCTCCCTGGGCAACCTGTTCCAGTATTTCACCACCCTCACTGGAAAGAATTTCTTTCTTATGTCTAGTCTAAATCTATCCCCCTCTAATTTAGATCCATTGTTTCTAGTCCCCCCATCCGATATTATGTTAAAAATTCCTTCCCCTGCCTTTCTGTAGGACCCCCTCAGGTACTGAGAAGTTACTCTGAGGTCCCCTCTGAGCCTTCTCTTCTCCAGGCTGGACAACCCCAACTCCTTCAGCCTGTCCTCATAGGGCACTTGCTCCAACCCTTTGATCATCTTCGTGGCCCTTCTCTGGACCCTCTCCAACAGCTCAATGTCCTTCCTGTGTTGAGGGCTCCAGAACTGGACGCATCCTCCATCCCTGCCAGCTCCCCAAGGATGCCACCTCCTTCCCACACACAGAGCCACTAACTGAACTCAAACCACTTCAATGCTTCCCTCAGCAGCAACTCTGCTGTGGTTTTTCTTTATACTACATGTTTTAATTATTTAGCTTCATGCATCTGCTCAGAATAGAAACAGAAGAGAAAAGCGTTGATTTCCTTGATAATTGAAACAGCCTGTCCTTGATACCCAGCTTCCAGGTAGCAAATTCCCAACAGCCCCCACAGTGCAATGTCAAGTTAATTGCCTTTACATTCCAGAAGAGCACAACTAGCACTTTTGCCATTAAAAAAAAGCAGACTATGCCACTGAAAGCCTGCTCTGTGATATTCCTTCAAGCAACATTTTTCAATTCAGATGCTATCTATCTTTCATAGTTATAAGGCTTCAAAACTCCATAAATTCTAGATTGAGTCCTTAGGGTCTATACATTTCATTCCTCTCTTCTCTTTTGCTTCAGGAATAGAGTATGTCCCTCCTCCAGAAATTTTCTGTTCAACTGTGAAGCCATAAACAAGCAGCTTGTTTTCAGATTTCAAAATTAAGGGCTTAACTGTTAAGCCTTCTTATACTACTACAATATATTAGACGTCCTTGATACCTTTAAAGAAAATACAGCAAAGTGAAAAGTAGGAAAACACAAACAACCACCATCATCCTCAACCTCCAAACATTCAAATGAGAGGCTAAATATAGATTGATCTTCCATGGAAAAAAAACAGACAACAGGATTTCCTAAATTCATCCAGAAAGCCAAGCAAAACATGTGAACTATGTTCAATTTCAGGTTTATATGAAATTTGATGAGAACCTTAATTCAAGGATTCATAACTGCATAAAAAGAAAAAAAAAACCCTCACACTAACCTTACTTGATTTTAGGACCTTAATCTGTTCTTCATAAACTGTATCTTTATTCTTTTCCAGAAAGCCTTCACATTGATATTCCACCTGAAAACCATAATTTTGCAAAAAAAAAAAATTAGAAATATTTAATAAGCATAATAGCTACAACATTCCAGTTTAAAGGAGATAATTCTAGTGAATGTTTAAAATTTCTGCTCCCAAGTGCATCTCTGTTAAATATAGATTTTCCTCAAAGAGAGTGCTTCCAGTAAAAGGTAAAACATTATAACATCTCAAGATGAATACTGTTATTGCATTATATCAGATGCATTTCACTGCTGATTGTGGTAAATCAGCATGACTGAATGGTTACTGTAAAGGGAAAGAATCAAAATATGTGTTGAGCAGCTCCTCACTGAAGTTAGCAGGGCTGCAAAACTGCGTGGAATCCACATGCAACTGAGAATAAATTATTTCTTCTCATTAGCTAAGAGGCAGTAAGTATATCTGCCTGCAGCTTACTATGGAAATGCCTCATTTGTACTCAGAAAGACTCTTTTACCAGAAGCAATGTACAAGTCTGAACACTGTGACAATATCTAACAGTACTCTAGCACAGGGCTGCAAAGTCTCCTGGACCCAAGAACCCAGCATTTATTTCACTGTCCTAATGCAAAGGTAAACAAAATCCCAAAACTATAGTCAAAAGCCTACATCTTAGAATTCACATGAAGTAAAGGCAGTAAGCTCTCATGGAGTGACTCACACTACCTCTTCACACATTGCAAGCTAGAAAATACAAGAGCAGACCCTTACAGCTTTGTCACTCTTCCAGAAGCAGAGAGACTGAAAGCCATCAGTGTTCTCTCTCTCTCAATACAGCCATACATCAGCACTTACACAATGCTACCATAACCTCAACTGTAAAACATTTCAAAAAATTCCTTGGTGAGAAGGCCAGGGAATGTCCTCAGGTCTACCCACAGCTCAAGTCCCACTGAACGTCCTCTCCGATACCACCTCTCTGTAGGAGACAGTACCACGAGAGGGCAGCAGAATCATAGAATCATAGAATAGTTTGGGTTGGAAGGGACCTCAAAGATCATCGAGTTCCAACCCCCCTGCCACAGGCAGGGACACCTCCCACTAGACCAGGCTGCCCAGTGCCCTGTCCAGCCTAGTCTTGAACACCTCCAGAGAGGGGGCATCCACAACCTCCCTGGGCTACCTGTTCCAGTATTTCACCACCCTCACTGTAAAGAATTTCTTTCTTATGTCTAGTCTAAATCTATCCCCCTCTAATTTATATCCATTGTTTCTAGAATCTCTGCCTTCTCTGGCAGAAGTCAGTGGCAAGGAGCAGAAGTGACTAATCTGCTTGATTTTTGCCTTCAAGATGTCAGTATGTATTCACAGAAGCAGACAAGCAAACACAGAATTCCTTGCCCAGTGTCCCACACACACACACTCAGCAGCACCAGCCACGGGAAGAGTCCTTACCTTGTCAGCAAAGTGCTTGATGATAAAAGCCTTATTTGACAAACGTGGTTTTTCAAAGAGGGCACACTTATTCAAATGGGTATTGTATAGTTTTTGGGCCCAGGTGTCATCCGAGCCTTTTGGCATCTATGGAAGAGAACACACACCCATTTAACACATCCTGAAAACAATGGGGGACAACACTCTGTGGTTTGCTTTCAAACTCCAACTCCTCAGATCTCCAGCACTGCCACAAGCTCAGAAGTTGCCTTCCTAATGCTCTGCACTGAGCTGGAGCCAGCAGCAGGAGGACACACACCACATTAGTGACACTTCCAGCATAACACATCTGCTGGCAGGGATCTAAGAGGCAAGTTATCTGACCCAGAAGCATCCCTGCGGGTCAGAACTCCTCTGCCATCATCAGAGGCTGCTTGTGATGCTCTGTGCTACACACAGAACCCCACTGAAGCAGACAACACACACCATCTCCTGTACATGGCTTGGCATAAAAGCAAAAGGTGAGACCCTGAGCAAGAGGCAATTTGGAGCAATTGCTACACTTGGAAAAGAGAANTTTGCTTTCAAACTCCAACTCCTCAGATCTCCAGCACTGCCACAAGCACAGAAGGCAGTAACCAGCTACACAGTTGCCTTCCTAATGCTCTGGACTGAGCTGGAGCCAGCAGCAGGAGGACACACACATTAGTGACACTTCCAGCATCACACATCTGCTGGCAGGGATCTAAGAGGCAAGTTATCTGACCCAGAAGCATCCCTGCGGGTCAGAACTCCTCTGCCATCATCAGAGGCTGCTTGTGATGCTCTGTGCTACACACAGAACCCCACTGAAGCAGACAACACACACCATCTCCTGTACATGGCTTGGCATAAAAGCAAAAGGTGAGACCCTGAGCAAGAGGCAATTTGGAGCAATTGCTACACTTGGAAAAGAGAAAGTTGCCAGAGTCTAGATAAAGGTTGATTAGAGACCCAAAAACAAAGGCATGAAAGAGAGGAGGTTAAAAAAGACCATAACTAAAACATTTTTATTCTGCCTCTGTAATTGCCAATTCTCTTTGTGTGTCCATCAAATTCTTTCAACAGCAGTGTGTCCCAATGATGGCTGTACAAAGCTGAATCTTCCCTGCAAGGCCCCAGAAGCAGGAGAGCTGCTGGTACTTTCTTTGCTAAAGCCTTTGAACACACACCTTGCACTCCTCATCCAGCAGATCCAGAACTCCCATTTTGGCCTCTATGAGGTTGATGCATGGCTGATTGTCATAGAAATCAATCAAGGTCCATGGTATTTGTTCCTTCATATATTCTTCTTGTTCCAGCTTAAAGACGTGCTACAGGGGCAAAATGAAAATAGTTTTCTGTGAAATGAAATGCAGAATAAATACATCAAACTCTCACTTGAATTCCTCTTGGCACATTAATCCAGGCTGCCAAGTGACACACTAGTTCAACTGAATAAACCCTTTAACAAGTAGGCATATGAAAACTAGCCTAACCTTTTTTCTGGCTAAAATCAAACAGACTAAATTCCAGAGCTCATCCATATTCTCTGCAAATAAGGTCTATTTTTTTTCCTATCTTTTCACTATATTGTCCCACAATTACTCTAAGGTCTTTCATCTCATAGAAAGATCAACACAAACCCCAGAAAAAGGCTCAAGAGCAGGAACAGTAAGCTATTAAGTGAGATGTACTAAGAATTTGAATTTTTAAGTTAAAAATACTGCTCTATTTCAAGTAAAATTAGACTACAAATGCTTTGACGTTTCCTCATGAAGGAACAGAACTCATTTTCTCTTAAAATTCTCTATGATTCTATAAATGGCTGCACATTTTTTTTCTAAGATGACGCATTGCATTAAAATATAGTCTTTAGCAAAAAAGCTGCAAAAAATGACTCTAGGAGTATTAGCACCAGAAATCTTTGAAGCAAGATTCTGTGGAAGATTTAGCTGGTTCTAAAACCAATAACAACACAGTTGCCTATTTATTCAAAAATATTATCATTAAAAAAAACTGCAGGGCTTTAATGAAATGTGCATGGGAGATGAATTAAAACTTCAGGAGAAAAAAAGACAGTAAGATATTAAACAGGCAGACTGTGGTTTTGATCACACAAGCACTTTTTATAAAAACAGAAAGACTGCTGACACCAGTTATTTCAAATGATGTTTTATCTCTCATTTTAATTTTAATGTGCTTTAATTTTAATTTAATGGCAGGCAGAGCTGAACCTGGAGTACATCCTAATGAGCAGCAAGGGTTGGGGGCTCCCACCAACTCCTGGCTTAGTCTCAGCTCCCATTGAGCTCCATGCACAAGCCCAGGAATGCCTCACAGATCTCTGCCACACACCTGCCAGGCAGCAGAACACTAGTTAACAAAGCAGTTTATCCCTTTTCATTTCATTAGCTTAAGGCCATCTTTCCCAAAACAGTGCTCCTTAATGATGCCTGTGGGAGCCATTCCCACCCTGCTGCAAAAGGGCTACCTTACACACCGAGTTAATTCCTGACAGGAAAGCCAATGGCAGCATTTTATTGCTGACCATTATTATCCAACCTACATCCTGAAAGAAAACATTCCTCTGCTGCAAAGAAATTAGCAATTCTGTGGTGAAAAATGTCTTCAGATGCATACTTGGGATGTCTTGTACACCTGCAGTGCTGTGTGCCATTGTGGGCTCTCCTGCCCAAGATAGACAGGGCTCCCAGCAATGGGACAGGGGGCAACAGACACAAACTGAACACAGGAAATTCCATCTCAACATGAGGAAAATCTCTTTTATTTTGAAGCACCAAAACACTGGGAGAGGCTGTCCAGAGTGGTTGTGGAGTCTTCTTCTCTTCAGATATTCAAATATNAAATCTATCCCTCTCTCCATTATATCCATTGTTTCTAGTCCTCCCATCCCATATTATGTTAAAAATTCCTTCCCCTGCCTTTCTGTAGGACCCCCTCAGGTACTGAGAAGTTACTCTGAGGTCCCCTCTGAGCCTTCTCTTCTCCAGGCTGAACAACCCCAACTCCTTCAGCCTGTCCTCATAGGGCAGTTGCTCCAACCCTTTGATCATCTTCGTGGCCCTTCTCTGGACCCTCTCCAATAGCTCAATGTCCTTCCATGCTCCTGTCCAACCTGCTCTAGGTGAGCCTGCTCTGGCAGGGGGTTTGGAATAGTTGATCTCTACAGGTCCCTCCCAATCCCTGCCATTCTGTGACTCTGCAATTCAAACCCTGTTTTCCTTGAGGGCTGCAGGTGCCCAGGCAGGGCAGACTGGCTGGGGAAGCTGGCTGGGCTGTGGAGATGGAAGTCAGAGCTAGGCTGTGCCCCAGATCTGATGAAGAAAACTCCCAAATCCCTTGCTCTCAGCAGTTCTGCCATCCCACTTAGGGAACTGAAGCTAGATGTGACTCTACTAGTGTGGAGAGGGTCTCCAGCACCCCCTGCTCCTCAACACCAGTATGGGGAGGTCTGGTCCTGCCAGCACACCCTGCTGGGAGGCACACTCCTGAAGAGGGCACACAGCTACTCGATTGCTGCAGCACAGCCTAGCAACAATAACTAGCATAAATAACTTGCTTCATCATCCCTCCCATAAGATACATAATTACCAAGGAGCTAGCTAAGGAGAGCGAGAGAGAATTGTGATCTCTCTGGAGGAGGTGCCTCTTGCTACACGTCATTCAGCAGCTTGAGGATGTGACTTAAAAGCCCTCAAAAAACAACGCTAGGAGGAGGAGAAGTGCAGCTGGCAGATATGTAGTAGCACAGCCCTGCTCTCTGCTGCTCTGGCCAGGGGTTAGGGACACTCAGCTAACTCCAGTTTCACCCACACACTGCTCTCATTGACAGGCAATCTCAGGGTCTTAATTGCCAAGCACTGCTTCTGTCTTATAATTGTTACTGTGATCGGAATTTCAAGCAGTCCCAGAGCAGCAGTTAGTCATAAAATCTATTTCTAGGAGATAGTCCATCTCTCCCCATCCCCCAAAGCCCAGGGCCAGGACAGCTGGTTAATAGACTGAAGGAATTCATCGTAACCACTGGGGACTCAATTAGCAGAATGGACTTGGATGAGGGGAAAGGGAAGAGGAAATGCCAGTCATTTCCTACTTACCATATTGAACTGCTGCTGCAGCTTCTCATTGGCATAGTTGATACAGAATTGCTCAAAGCTGTTGATTTCAAATGTCTCAAACCTAAAATATAAAGATGCTCAAAACTACTTAGTGTAGTGAAAGAAAAACAGATTAAATGACCATATAATTTTAAATTCCCTCCCTCCTATCCAAGTAATCGCCTTACTCCATTCATGCATTACTGCACAAACAGCCACAACCAAGCAATGAAGCACAAAGGGAATGGCCAATTCAGCAATGCTCCCTCTTCAGGTAGGGATGAGGATCAGAGGGCCAGAAATCAAGGACAGACAGGTCTTTCCTCCTAAGGAAAGACTACTTCCTCAGCACATTCACTTCACACTCAGCAGCCTGATGTTCATGGACAGCATTTTATTTTTGTCCTCTCTAGAAGAGCCACCCTGGAGGAACTACCAGATGACAACTGCCTTGTAAATTTCCCCAACAGAATACAAAAGGGAACTACCAACAGTAAAAATCTGAAATCCCATTATAAATGTCAAATCTGAAAGTCAAGACAAAGATCTTGGATAGCATGTCAAAACTAAACACCTACTACCTTCAGCTGGAATAAGCAGCTGCTGAGGGATTGGGAGCTTTTTGCGTAATCCACACAAAGACAAAGACACTTTGCAGTAAGATGATTATGTAAGAGGTGACACATCTCTAACAAAAAGACTCACCCGTAAATGTCCAACACTCCAATAAAGGAATGCTGCTTTACAGTAGCATGAAGGGCTTTGTTCACATGATCTACAATCCAGTTAAAGAGATTAGCATAGATATGTTTGGCAAGTGCATCTCTGGCATTGATGGCGTGAAGTTTAGAAATTGGCTTGATGTAGGTTTCAGTGGCAGTTGCGAGCTTCCTGTGGCAAAGCCAGTGGGACATCTCTTCATACTCCACACCCATGAGGTCACAGAAGATGGTGAGGGGTTCATGCTTGGGCTAAGAAAAACAATCTCATTATATCCTGAAACAACAGCACACAAGCAATCATGCAATCAGAAGAGCTCCCTGCCTGGTGTGATCCAGCATCAAAGCAGCAAGAGTGGCTTCCTCCTCTGCTCTTAAAAACCTAACAAGTTCCCTGCCCACTTAGCATATCCACATCACTGAAGGGAATTAGTGAGTCACAGGTTCCTAAAGACATTTTCTGTTCACCAAGAAGACCCACACAGGTCACTGTAACCTTCTCAAAAATTAATCACCAGCTTCACAGGGAAGGACCTGTTTTTTTGGATTCTTATAAACAACGCTCAGTATTGAGTGAAGAAGCTAGAGAAATGGAAAGGACAGGTTGTCTGTTGTATTCTGGGAAGAGAATGGACTACAGCTGCTGAGTTGGTGCTCTAGTCTGCTCATGGCAGGGATGGATGGGTAACGGGGCATTGCAGACCATGATACAAATGAGAAGGAAAAAGCACAGAATGGCTTTAGTGCTCCAGTCTCAGTATTCAGCACAATATTTTCTCAGTCAGTTCTAGAGACAAGCATTAAGACACTGCAGTCCAAGACATTGAATTGTACAAGTGAAAAAACTGACCTTTATTTAACCAGATAAAATCAAGTAGCAAGGCTTAAGCACTGAGGTGGGGATAGAAGATTTCCACATTAAAAAAAACCCCATACAGTGTGTTTACCACTCAGTGAGTTAAGGTACTATACTTTGTGATTAATAAGCAAACTGATGGCTAGAAATCAAGCAGGACAGACAGGTCTTTCCTTCTAAGGAACTCCCCCAACATTACTTCCTCATCACATTCACTTTGCACCCAGTGGCTCAGTTGCAGCCTGACAAGGAACTGTCATTACATGCCCAGTAGCTTCAGGCTACATCAGCTTTATCTTTCTGTTTCCACATCCTTCTCACTTCTCTGGGGTTTCTTCCTGTCCTTACAGCATAGAGGACCCATGTGTGAGTGTAACAGCATTCACTCACACAGGTGGTGTTACACCTGCAAAGTCCAGTTAACTGAGCAGACCTTCTTTCAGTCCACCCATGCTCCTTCAACCAGCTCAGAAGGCAAATAATAAAGTAATAATAATGGACACTGCAGAAAAGCATGCCACATTAGGGTTACTCAAGCTGATGTTAAATGCACTACTCAGAGCCCTTCACTGAGCAACTTGGCTCCAGCACTTCCAGAGCAGTCTGCTGACAGGCTCCTCCAACAGCATGGCTATTGTCAGGGGACAGCAGGGCTCAGGTAGCAGATGCTATTGAGCAGACATTCATTGCTGCCTGCTAGATGTTTACCACATCAGGATAGGATTGCACAGGAGCGTGCAGCTTTGTACTAGCTCATTCAGTGGCTTGAGTGCAGCTCCGTAGAGAAAGACTTGGGGGTGTCAGTTGATGACAAACTCAGCATGAGCCAGCAGTGTGCACTCACAGCCAAGAAGGCACCAACCAAATCCTGGGTTGCATCAGGAGAAGTGTGACCAGCAGGTCCAGAGAGGTGATTTTACCCCTCTACTCGGCACTGGTGAGACCCCACCTGGAGTTACTGTGTCCAGTTCTGGAGCCCTCAACACAGGAAGGACATTGAGCTGTTGGAGAGGGTCCAGAGAAGGGCCACCAAGATGATCAAAGGGTTGGAGCAACTGCCCTATGAGGACAGGCTGAAGGAGTTGGGGTTGTTCAGCCTGGAGAAGAGAAGGCTCAGAGGGGACCTCAGAGTAACNTTCTATGATTCTCTGATTCCTGCACTGCAGATACCCATTACAACACAGCCTCGCTTCTCACATCCTAGGGCTCATCAGCTTTCTACTTGTGATCATTAAATGACGCTTCCTTTGTAGTGAGAACCTCTTCAAGACACACAAGGAGCCAGGCCAGCAGCTCCTACAGACAGGTGGTGGTGTCAGACCAGGTACACAGAAAGACCTGGCTCAGCTTCAGAAACTGCCTCTTTCCACATCCTTAAGAAAGTAACTGAGAATAAAATGAGAAAATATCCCTGAAACTGTGTTTGAAAAGAGAGAGAAAGATGAAGACTTTGCAAACCAGCAGCAGACATTCAAGATCTTTTTAGCTGCTCATCTGCAGAATATGAACTTGAGCAAGAAGCCCTGGTTCTCACTGAATGAGCAGTTTGTTTTCAGACCAGAATGTGCATCCCTCATTGCCAACTTCCAGAAAGGACTGATAAACCAATGAAATTTAGATGAGTCACACTTACCCTATCTGTATATCCTACACTCAAGTCTAGACATCACAGAGGACTTTGGGAAGTATTTGCCTGGCAGTTATTGAGGCCATTATGGCATTCAACATTAAAAAAACCCCAACATCCTGCAAAGCATGTACTGTGGGCAGTTAATGGAGGCCCATAAAGATCTAGACTCCTGTGCAGGACTTCAAAGCTAGCCTGGCTGGGATACTATTCTAGGACAGATTGATTAGAGTTTTGAAACAAAATTAAGGCAACCACCATTATAATACAGAAAGTGCTGTCCAAAGCCTCTAAGCTGAGATGAATCCATCTGCAAAGAGAACTGTGAGAACTGTTAAGAAATTAGAAACATTGCTTTCATTTTTCTGTTACTCTTTTTGAGAGGTGGTCCCTGCAAACAAGCAGAAGGCAGAAATGATGCTCTTCAGCTAATCTACTACTCACAGGAATAGTGCAGCTGTCAGAATCCCGAGATGCAAACTCCACGTTGCCCAAGTGAAGGATGCCAGCAAGGATTCGAAAAATTCCCATCTGGTAGGTATCACTAATCCCTGAAAAACAATGAATAAAACATTTTGAATACTCTAAGCTAGAGCCACGAGCTGCTGTTGCTGAAAAAAAAATATTTTAAAAGAGAGAAATTGGTGACTGCTGTGCTGTCTTTTTCAGAATATGGCATTTGACAATATTGCTTAGCTTCACTCTGATTAAAAACACTGTACAACCAGATGCCAAAAAAATGTCTATTAAAAGGAAGTTTTTAATTTGCTGTTTCAAAGTGCTTTGTCAGTGACCTCTGACACTGCTACACCAAGGGAATCCACCATATATCTTCATTTTCATTCAAATAATGAGTGCTTTTCCTACACTAGAAATACATTTCCTCTGCAACTTAAATACAGTCTTAATCCAAAAGTATCTCAGTCCCAAATGTTATCAAACTCTTTTGCTTTCAAATGCAATAGATTATGAAGAAAATACACACAAAGAATGTAACAAAATCCTTGCTAGTGTATCAGATTTGAGATCTGAGCTTTACAAATTACCTAGCAAAGTGCAGGCCTGCCTGGTGTTTGCCATTTCCTTGGCATCATTGACACCATCAATCACAGGGCTTCCACCTTGCTTTGTATAGTGAAAGTAATTTGCATTCCCTGTAAGAGAAAAAACAAATGGTTTACACATACAGACGCTGAAATTCACAGAACATTTGTAAAACTATGTAATGATTGATTTGCTTTTAGCAGAATCCATGATTAGAAAGATGTAAATATATTTTTGCCTTCTGGCCTGTAAGACCCACTCCACTGGAGAATAATTTTTACAAGATTTAACAGTGCATGCTAAGTATTTCTGAAGTTGCCCAGTCCCTACAATAGGTCCTCAAGCATATTCTCTCCCTAACCTTGGTACAGGTTAGGGATAACCACTTTGGAAGCAAATATTCTTCAAGTATGAGCCAAGCAGGAGCAGATTTGGCAGCAGCAACAATCTGGAATTATGTGGCAAGTTATTATTGCATCAGGATATTTGACAAAAAAATTCTGTTTTGCTTGGTTTCTTCTCATTTCAAATTTAGTCTGAGTGTCTGTGGTCCATTCTGTCTGAGAAGTGTTGGTTGGAGAAACACTAGCTTCACAGCAGACTGGGAACTGTGTAAATTCCTGCCATTTCAGTGGCCATGCCTCCATCTGCACTGACTGCCTTCTTCTCATCTGCTAAGGTTTCAAGAACACCAAAAAGAGGAATCTGCTAAATGGCTTCTTTATTTATAATTACATCACTTCCTTTCTTTCCTGTGTCAGCAGATGTGAATCCTAAATGTGCCAGGATGGCGCAGAAGAGCAGAGAAACACTTCCAAACCAGGACAGTGTTCCAGAAATTGACACTGACAGCTTGTGCAGTTTTCCCACTACAAAGCTAGCTTTTAAAAATATAGAAGCAGCAATGTCATTTATATTGAATATCAAAAATGGTGGGGTGATTGCCTGTCCCAAGGCCATTATAAATGCCCAAGTACCAGTTCCTGTTAATTAAGAAACCTTTCCTTCACCAAAATTTTTATTTGAAAAATTAAAAAAGATTTAATTTCTCAGTTTTCCATTCACCAAGGTAGCAAAGACAGTAAAGTTGGTAATAGCTCAAGTGAAAGAATCCAGACACAAAGTAAACTTTTCAGGTGTGCCTACCAGAAATACTAAAGTTCTACTAAAGTAGCTGAAGGCATGGAAAAATATTTTAAAGGACCAAGAGAAGAGAATTTCATCCTCATTTGGAAAGGTGCTCTGGAACCAGGACATAGTAAGTCCTAGGGATCACAACTAGAGCACTCTGAATAAATAGACACATTACTTCTGTTTTAGGGACAAAGCACAAAATCTGAGATCTGTGGTTTAAGCTATTTACCATATAGTCTATTATTTGAACGTTTAATAGTTTAAAAATGTTAAGCCAGCAATTCTACTGTAGAGATGTTGCTTTGTACCTACATACAGCTCTATAGCAGAATGAAGGTGAGCTTCATACCTAATCTCAGAGTTTTAAACTCAGGTAATGCTGCAGAGGCACAGAGCTGGTAAAAGATGTGGTAATTTCTCTCCTCTTCCGCCTTTAAAAAGAAAGAAATTGATTATTTTTCACTACTTAACAAGTGCTGGAAACAGCCATGAGCAGAAAAGAACTACTATGCTTAATGCTTTCTCAAGTGTTATATAAAGAGCACAGAAGCTGCACGGAAAAAGGAAAGATAAATCAGCATCTATCTTTTCCTTCTTGATTAATTTAATCCATTCCCAACAGCAAGAAGCATGCAGACATTTTCACTTTAAAAAATTGTATGATTTCACTTTTTGGAACTGTGGATTACTATTAAATATAGATCAGGATTCTATGGGTGGGTGAAATTATCATACTTAAAAGCTTTTCATTTTCCAAAAATAACTAATTCCATTTGCCTCAGCATTTAGAGTAAGCTGGTGAAGGGAGGATCTTTCTTGCCAAGGTAGAGCTGGAATTTTAAAACTAAGGACAAACACAGCTCAGAAGGTTATGACTCATGATCAACACCACAATTCTGCTTTCATTTATGTAACTTCAAAACATTAAAGAAAAAATCAAACAGAAAAGGACTACTTGCAGCAAAACCATTGGCAAGAAATCTCTCTCCTTTTTAAACTATACAACACAATATCATAACACTCCTATGCAATGCAAACAGGAATTGTTTGCTTTATACCTTTAGGCAGGTAAGTCCCTTTTTACTGAGCTCTAGAGACTTTAGCATGGAGAGGAAAATTGTGGAAGACAAAAGCATTGTGGATCTGTTCAAGCATGAAATAACAAAGTGAGGAGAGTTCAAGAAGGATGAAATTATATATTCTTATTTGCCTAAATAATGGCAATTCAGACTCCTCTGCAATTATTGAAATAACAGTGGGTTTTAACAAGAGTCTGAAAGAGAGCAAAGATGGCAACTTTAGAACAGAGGGCCCTTTTTGATCATGAGTGCTCTCTGGTAGATTTTGAACCCCCAGTAAGTATAGACTCATACCCAGCAGTTATGAAAGTGCTTCATGTCTAAATACACAGACTTTTGAACACATTTTATAACTACAGGAACAATGCATCTACAATATGCAATTGGCTTGGTTTTCCTTCTCTCTCCCCTCCTCACACGTGCTGCATTACATCCACACTACAGGCATCTCTCAGGAGAGGCATCCAATATCACTAAGCAATAGCATAGTCCCAGCAATATACAGTGAATATTACCTGAAACACCACTCTTGACTTTTCCAAGAGGTAAGTTCTCATGTTAGCACCAATGATTCGATATCTCTTATCAAAACCAATTTCTATGTATTTACCAAAGCGACTGCTGTTGTCATTCCTTGTAGTTTTGGCATTTCCAATAGACTGAAAAAAAGGGAATGTTGCAAGGGTTAAACAGAAATTATCCAATCCATTTAATCATCTACATAGTTCATAAACACTTCACGAGGTTTATTTCATCCTGGTTTCAGATTAATGAAGAATTTGATAAAGAATGACCTGGACAACAAGTCAAAACAAAATCTGGTTATTTCATCAACACAGGTGCTGGAGCTGATCTTCTCGGCAATGATTTCACTTCCATGTAGTCCAATATTCCAGCTAAAAATCATTTATTGGTCTATGAAGTCTTTTAAAAGGGCACTGGGCAGCCTGGTCTGGTGGGAGGTGTCCCTGCCTATGGCAGGGGGGTTGGAACTCCATGATCTTTGAGATCCCTTCCAACCCAAACTATTCTATGATTCTATGAACTAAAGGGTCTAACAGAATGCTTATATAATGCTTATATATCCCCAGATTTCTTCTAAGGGCTTTATAAAACTATACCAATTACTCCATAGCCTGTATATTTCTATCTAGTATGTCCAGTACTTGCAGGCTCTCTAAGTACCTCTGATAAGCACCATGTTTTGCCTGGTGAACAGTTCTTTATTATGTTTACACTATAACACACCACATTTCCAAACTACTTCTGCAAATACATTATTATAAAATATTTACTATGTGCCTAAATAGAATCTAAAAATGAACAGACTCATGTCATTTGCCTGCCTAGGTGCCCCTCTGCCCTGCTCCATGGGCACTAGGATTCACTCGTGACAGGCACCCGGGGATATGAGAATTCAAGGCATGCAAATCACAACATGCTCAGCTTCAGATAAAAGCATTTTCCCCTTCTCAATTAGATCATGGTTTGGACATTACATTGCAAAAAAATTCACCTTAAAAAAAAAAAAATTTAAAGATATCTCTGAGAAAAAGGAATGGCATTTGGAGTAAGTGAGACATGGCACCCTGCCCCTTATCATCTGCCACTGAGCGGAGGGTACTGCGTACATGACTCTGAACTAAAGACCAAGCCTTGTATCTCTGATGCAGAGAAGGATGCACAGCTTAGACTTTGAGACCAAACAAAAGAAGGAAACTTGCAGGCAGTTTGTATTTCACCCAGCAAACCAAAACCAGCCTGCAGACCTGTCCTGCAGGGTCTCAGCTGTCAGTTAACCACTTAGACGATGAAGATGTGGCCACCATCCTGGCCCCAGGTGCCAACCTCCATGGTATGAGGGGAAGTCAGCAAGGAGCTCTGGGTGCCCCTGATCCTGTCAGCATCTCAAGGTGGCAGAGGATGGAATGACACCTACTGCAAACAGAGCAGTGAAGGGAATCCTCCAAGGTTAGCTGAAAATCATAAAAACGGCCACTGCTCCCCAGCCCCAGTCCTCTTTCTGGGGAAGGGATGGCCCAAGGTAAGACTGAGCACTCCAGCTTCCTCCCACAGCTGGATTGTTGGATCCCAAAAGAGCAGCGCCCACTGCACAGCACGGCACAGCTCGGTTTAGCACACAAAAAAGGTTTCAACACACCACACAGCACCACAAACCAGGCACAATTACCTTGTGACAGAACACACACAACTGGGATGGGCCAGCTATAGTTTGAGTAGCATCAACTCCTTGTGCCAGGAAAGAAGGCATAAAACATAGTTCATATTTTTAAAACTTGATAAAGAATAGAGTGGCAGCATTTTGCACTTCACTTTTCACTGCATGTACTCCATTTACTCTTGTCTGCACACTAAGATTACACACTATTGCATAGAGATGCTTAACATCTAGCAATTCATCAGCTGCCCTAAGCACTTCCTGAGGTTGCCCACAGGCATGTGTGTGTGTGCTTACACAGGGCTACTCCTCAAGGAGTCTGTCTCTGTCTCTGTCTGGTGAATCATTTCATAATGTTGCTCCTGAACTTCAGTTACAGCCTGATCACTGCAAAGCCAAAGACTGGATTCAGATGAGCCTCAGAAGCGCTTTGTGCTTGGACATGATGTTGGAATTACAGCATCTCCTGAGGTTCATGAAGAACACAGATCCTGAAGCAGAAGGGAACTATAGGTATTACCCCCCAGTCTGTTTGCCAGCACCTACACTCCCAAGCCAATGGCTGTGGAACTTTGTTACATACATTTCCAGAATCAAAACATCAGTTTGAACTAATTACAGCAAAAACACATTGTCTTGTTCTTTCCCCCTCTGAAAGGAACTTGGTGTATCTCACACAACGAGATTTCCTCACTCTGTCTTCCATAATCATTTTTCCTAACAGGGAACATTTGCTTGACCCAAAAACTCTCCTCAAAGTATAAACTACCTGCTGCCACTCTGTCCTGTACACCTTCAGTGGACAAAGACCAGAAGCTGTCTTCCATAATCATTTTTTACATACAAAACCAATCTTTTAGACTTGCATTTGGCCAGAGGTCTGAGAACTAGAAGTGTTACAAAGCTAAATGGATAGAAAGAAGAATCCATATAAAAATTGCTTTGTGATGAGAAATACATTAACAATACAAATATTACTTCCTGTCTTCATCTTTCATAAATAGTACATAAAATTATGCTTAAAGCAAGTTCTACTAAGTGGATTAAAATAGAAAATTTAAAATGTATTTAGCCTAGGTTCTTTGATCCCTGAAAAAGTATGGATTGGTCTCTACTGAATGCTCATGTTAGCTCCAGAACAGTAACTGCTGAGGGTTACTGCAGGAGATCTCTTACCTCCATGATAGGGTTGGAAGCCAAGACCTTCTCCTCAACATTGGCTTCACTGGCAGATCCACTGACTGTGGCGAAGTATCTCATGGCATACTTAGCAGAGACAGTCTTCCCAGCTCCAGATTCCCCACTGACAATGATTGACTGATTTCGCTCATCTCTGAAACACAAAGACGTGTTAATTACCAGCTCTTCTACCAAGTACACTTGCTTTTTGTGTCCCCAAATTGGCAACAATCCTTCCACCATAAACCTTAGCAGCATAGCAATAACCTAAAAGGCATGTGGCAGAACGAATGCTGATAGTGATCAAGGTGCCCAAAGGACTGGTGGGATGGCCTTGAGTGGGATGCTTAGCCAGAATGGATGATGGCACCAAAGTCAGCAGAGCTGCTCTAAAGAACCTGGCTACAAGAAATGATGAGCTACCACTATCCACTATGTGCTGCTGCATCTAACTCTATCCAGAATTGCTGGTAAAGCACCCCATTAAATTCTGATTAGTAAAAATTGTTAATGCCATCTTACAGATAACCAGCAAAGTCGGCAACAGAAACATTTTGTCCTTCTGATCTAATCATCAGCTTTCCCCAGCATTGTTCTGAATCTGAAAAATCCAAGCAGGACACAAATAGCAGCTCTGCAGTGAAGATAATCCCTTGATTGAGCAGTAATTTCTTCTTGCTTAAATAAATAATTTCCATATGCGTGTAAAACAACTTTCTCTCATCTCAAAGATGATGGGGTTATCCATAAACCCCAACTGTATGATTAATAAACACACTAACAAATAACGAGGAAAGAAATGAGCATTTATATGGCCTAAATCTTTTAAAATAAAGCCTATTCTTGCTTCATACAGTATTTTATATTTCCAAAGTTAAAATGAATGATATCTCAAAACACTACTATGAGCTCGATGAGCTTAACTCTACCTTATATGCTGGAACATGGAGAAAGGAGGAATAAAATTTCACCCCAAAGCTTTACAAAGCTGGTGCTGGAACACAGAATGTACAGGCAAGACCCAGATCAGGCTGCACCTACAGCACAGTAAGTGTGAAGGAAATTTTGGGCATGCATATGTTGAGGCAGCACATAGACAGCCTGCACAGCCTCCACCAGCAAATGCTGTGCAGGGGAAGCAAAGAAAATGCATGGANAGGAAAGAAATTAGCATTTATATGGCCTAAATCTTTTAAAATAAAGCCTATTCTTGCTTCATACAGTATTTTATATTTCCAAAGCAAAAGAAGTTCAAATGAATGATATCTCAAAACACTACTATGAGCTCGATGAGCTTAACTCTACCTTATATGCTGGAACATGGAGAAAGGAGGAATAAAATTTCACCCCAAAGCTTTTTACAAAGCTGGTGCTGGAACACAGAATGTACAGGCAAGACCCAGATCAGGCTGCACCTACAGCACAGTAAGTGTGAAGGAAATTTTGGGCATGCATATGTTGAGGCAGCACATAGACAGCCTGCACAGCCTCCACCAGCAAATGCTGTGCAGGGGAAGCAAAGAAAATGCATGGATAAACTATTGGTGGTTTCTGTAGCCTAAAGATCTTGCAGGAGATACGGGTTTCTATTTCTGAGATTGTGGAAAAAAAAAGCTCCTGCTGAAATCATGAAGCTAAATGACAGATCATATCACTTGGTCACTTTCAAGCTGCCTCCTGTCTTCAAAGTGTCCTAAGTCCCAAGATAAGAGTACTACTCCAAGCCATCGGGCACATCCCTTATCTCTGGGACAGCCAAGGTAAGATTCATTTAACCAAACAAAGGCATCAGCTGAAGCAGGTTTTCCACTTTTTAGTAAAAGGAAATAACTTTAATTGGCTGACTGCTCATTTAAATTTAACAGGAAGGCTTAAGAAGATCAAAGCAACCTTCACTTCCATTTAACACAGATGATGTGTTGCCAACCAAATCCTGGGTTGCATCAAGAGGAGTGTGACCAGCAGGTCCAGAGAGGGGATTTTACCCCTCTACTCGGCACTGGTGAGACCCCACCTGGAGTTACTGTGTCCAGTTCTGGAGCCCTCAACACAGGAAGGACATTGAGCTGTTGGAGAGGGTCCAGAGAAGGGCCACGAAGATGATCAAAGGGTTGNTACCAGTACATGCTTCAATAAATTCACCTAGAGAAGATACAGCTGGCTCTGTGCAAGCAATGATCACCCCAAAGCCATCTCTTCTGCAAGGAATAGTTGTGTTTGTAGCAGCCATGGCAATCATGAGAAACAAAGGGCTCGCTCATGGTCTGTGCAGAGTCCTCGTGCTTGGCCCTTCCCATGTTCCATCCGCGCTCAGAGCCTCTCTTGTCTGCACAAGTGCACTAGTCCATTGTTTTGCAGTAATGCACTGGAGTGACTACCCTCTAGCACATTATTCTTTCTGCTTTTTGGCAGAGAGAAAAGAAAAGAAACCACCACAGCCATGATCAGACCTGACATTTGAAGGAGAAAGGGCAGCACGTGCCAAACACAAGAGCAGCAGCACACAGTGAGTGTCACTGCCACAACTTGCCTCACAAGGAGGACACGATGAAGAAAATTTGGTACCTAAAAGAGCTTGTATCTTTGCACGTTTCCTTGAAGAAGACTATTTCAGAACTGATTCCTTCTTGGTTATGTGGCAAGTTCAGAGCTCTGAGAGACAATCTACCTGGAGGGACTGTATGTGGGCTGATGGATGAAACTGATGCAACTAAATTCACATAAAAAGAGTTGTATTGAGATAAATAGTGTCTGCATACCTCAGCCTTGTCAACTGTGCTAATCCCAGCTTTTGTTCTACCTAGAGCTGTGTGGAATGGCGTCCTTTGTGAATCAGCAATGGTTTGCCCATAAATCCTTCACAGAAGCTTTCTGCCTTTTTCAGGGAAGACTTGGCATATGGGCACCCTACCACACATAGCAAGAGAATTCTTTATTTAGGGAGAGGGCTGAAAGAGTCCTGCCAGGCAGCTAACAGCTCAGAGGAAGGCTCTTTTATGTCATTAAAATTTTAAAGAAACAAAATGCCACATTAAAAGAAAACAGAAGACAGATAGTAAGACAGATCTAGGCTGGACAGGGCACTGGGCAGCCTGGTCTAGTGGGAGGTGTCCCTGCCTATGGCAGAGGGGTTGGAACTCGATGATCTTTAAGGTCCCTTCCAACCCAAACTATTCTATGTTTCTATAAGTAACTTAGAATTAAAATTTAGAATGGAGATATCTATCACAAAAATAATGCTGCTGTTTCATCTTGAAAGGTAATATTGAGATGCTGTAACCCAAGCTATACACAACTCCACTCCATACAATCATCAGTAATGGCCATAGAATGAGCCATAAATGTCATTAATTTTTCATATCATAATTACAGTAAAGAACAGAAACAGATTTGTGCACTGGCTGGTACATTTTAAAGACGCTTTTGCTTCACCTACAAAATTCTGCCAACAGGCAATGTCTTTATGAGGAAATCCACTGAGAGTGCCAAAGAGGAACAGCTGTAGATTAACCAAGCTTCTGGAAGCTTGAGATTGCAACCTACATTCCAGCAGGGGTATTTTTTTTACACTTTGAAAAATCATTGCAAAATTCAATACTGAAGATAACCTCTGCCCAAAGGAGGTTCAGACTGGGGGGAGGAGAATGTAATAAACTGACTTGAGATACCTTCCATGCAGAAAAGGGCTCTGCAGAACACTAATGAAACTATAACGCCCAAGAAACCATCAAGTGATTTTAAAAAAATAACCATTTTCAAGATGTGAAAAAAAACCTTTGTTGAGGAGTTGCATTAAGGTAATGTGCACAACTCTCAAAAGCATATACTGCTACTAACTTTAAATTCTGGTTTTCCTAAAAATCTAAGGGAGATGCTTTCAGGAGGAAGGAAATGCTATTCCCATGAGATGACAGCTATCAGCTGCAGTGGGAGCAAGAGCAAGACTGTCATGGGCAATCTTCAATGTGTTTATAGTGCTGCAATACCACCTAACAACTCATGGCTGCCAACATCTAAGGCATCTTCTAATGTTTTCAGCTGACCAATGGAAAAATAGAGACAAAAAGGAATGAACTATGCAAGAAATGAACATTAAAGTTACTAATATTAAAGGCAGAATTGTCAATTTTCAAAAAGTTCCCCTCCTTACTGCATACACTGAAGCTGGTTCCCTCCAAAGCAAAGTTTCCTGCAGAAACAGCCATTATTTCCACAGCAAACTGTCCAAACAGATGAGGAGAATCAAAACACAGACTAAAAAAATTCCTACAGTTATTTTTTGTTTACCTTATTCCTCCATACCAAGGAAGCAAGAACACCAAAACAGTTAAAAACCTCCCCACCAATAAGCATTTCAGAGGGATTCAAGAAGCCCAGAGCTATTCCATTTAATCATCAAAGCACAACATTGTTTTTGTGTTCCTTTGCTTCCTACAGCTGGTGCATTGGATGTATCACTTGATCTTGTCTTTCAGACCCATGACAGTTATGCACTTAATGTCAAATAGATGAATATAAGAGCACATGCCACAAAAACATCAGCCTGGGTAAACAAACAAAAGGAATACAGAATTATCAACATCAGCCTCAATATTCACATCAATCCATCCATACCCAAGCTACCACCATCTCTACCTGTGCAAAAGCACATTATTTATTACTAAGAGCTGATTTTAAAATGCTCTGATATGGACTTTGAAATGCTTGCCTGTGATGAACTACTTCAAAGTTGCCTTGTCTTAATGCCATAGATGAAACTGGCAGAAAAGATCAGAGTGAGATATCCTTAAAATTAAATGAAGAAACCAAATAACAGGGCAATTAGATGAGAAGAACATGAGTACTTACTTTGCCTTTGATCCTAACCCTCTATGTTTTTTAACCTTGAGGACATTTCCAAGGTGCTGATGTTTTTAAAGAAGCTTCTGGTCAGGAAGGTTTGAAGGCCACCAATTTCAGGACATCTTCTCCTTGCTCCAGTGCTAAGAGGTTTAATTAAATCTACAGCCCTTTTCCTTTTTTCCTTTAATTCAAAACAACACAACTGCTACTAAAGGCCTACCCAGAGATTTTCTAATGTTGACATTTCCTACTGCTTAAATCCAAGAACAAGAACACAAGAAATAGCTTTCATTTAATCTGGCAGTGACGGTCTGGGCTGCTTTATTTCACTGCTGTTCCCCTACTTCACTTCTCTGGTAGTAGAGTAGACTTGTAAGCCTGAAATTGCTTTGCATTTTCAAAACTGTGGCTTTTGTATAATCAAAGAGTCTAACACAAACTCCCAGAGAAGGAACCTGTGACTCAGGGAACATTTGGGATAGATCCTGTTCTCATCATACACACGTAATTACCCTTATATCAGTGTGCCCATCAAAGACAGAAATGGAACAGCGACAGCTGAATTATAGCAGCAAGAAAACCAGCCCAAGAAAATAAATTGATCAGAACCTATCTGCCCATTGCTAAAAAAATCAGAGGTTCATTATGAAAGTTCAACAAGGCCTCATGAAGTTCAGCAAGGCCAAGTGCAAGGTCCTGCACCTGGGTGGAAGCAATCCCAAGCACAGACACAGGCTGGGTGTATAATGACAGCAGTAGAACTT